>JAOVVB010000004.1:14997774-15034247 GCA_028570985.1 Heterobranchus longifilis | reverse complement strand
GTAAGCATATGGAAATGCTTTTACTTTCACTATTAAATATAGATAGTTTTTACAGATTTTTTACCTTCCAACTTCACCAAGCGTTTAAGTGATTAAAATAAACATTTTGTTTGTCAAAACCACAATCATACACAGTATTATATGCAGTGAAATGCTTACCTTATAACATGTAAAATAATCAGTTTCTTATGTTTTTTTCTTACAGGTGCATGTATTGGTGAGATGAGCCGTTTTGTTTAATTTTTTGCGAACTTCCGACAATAATTCTCCTGAATTCAAAATATAACTATTGTAATTTAGAGTCTATATTTAAAGGAAATGACAACATTATAACACATTAAAATATCCCAAGTTCATGCATTATTTGTAGAGCTTTAATAACAAACAGAGTCGCACACTAAAAGCCAGCAGGGGAGACGATTACCCACAAAACATTGACTCAGTTGTGATCATGTGACGCTCGTCGTCAAAACAAGAAGCACATACATGCCACATGATACTCAGTACTTGTAAACCAAGACTTGCTAGTTTTTCAAGTCAAAATTTATTACAAATCTTTGTACTCAGTACTAGTACAAAGATTAGTACTCAGTTAAAGAAATAAAATACGAAATGAGAGAAAATTAAGCAAATATAGAAAAATTTTGCTGTAAAATTTACAATATTTACAAAGTTGCTAATTAAATGGAACAGAAATAGAAGTATATGAGATGTTAATTGTATAAGTTATAAAGTATAGATTAAAGCTGAGTGCAGTTAGTCCTCATTTGTAAAAAAACAAACAAAAAAAAACATAACGATTCCCAGACACGAGCAGAACATAGATTTTTAAAGAATTAAATTTTGTAGAATAAGTTATTTATATACACATCCTTAGGTGTCCTATATCTACAAGTATTGTTATATGATTTAAAAAAAAAATGGAAATGGCCTCCATATTATCATGCATGTGGTTCTGTATTAGGTTGTACAGTCGTTCTATGGCTGTGCTGCTGTCAGGTCTGTGATTTAGACCTGTAGCAGCTGGTGTACTACATGATCATTTGAAATTTCAAGTGAATTTAAACCATCAGCTTTAACTATAAAACACTGTGAGTAATTACAGGAGTGTAGGCGACTCACGGCAGCCTCAGGAACATCGTGTTTCAGAGTTATGTTCCCCCGACTCAGTTTTAACCTCAGATTGTCAAGTTACCACTGAAACGAGATGGGATGGATAGAATTCTTGTGTTTTTCAATTAGCTTTTTAAGTTTTAAGGGAAATACTTGCATTACCTCTCATTTATATTTTGAAACACATGTATTCAAATTAAATAGAGCATTAAATCTGGTTTTGGGTATCTTTGAACATAACAGGTCCCTTAGTATGGCTGTTTATGTCATCTTTTTTAGGGTTGGTCATAATTTTGGTCCTTACTGTATTTGCTCAATAGGTTTTCCTGTAATGATAATGGTGCTTTACAGGAAGAGGTCATTTTGCAGCCCAATAACGATCACTAGCCGATTGATCGTCCTACAAGATGGGCCTGGGAAAGATGGACACCTGGTTAGTGTGATGTGTTAACCACTACAGCATCTGGGAAGTGTCAGGCAGCATATGGAGCGAGCAGAAACATGATTGTGCCCTCAGAGTGTCTGGAGCTTGATGAAGGCTTGATGAGCTCTTTGTAGATTTGTGTTTAGTCTTGTGATGGTTGGGTCGAGGTGTGTGAGGCAAAAGAATGTTAAATCACTCAGTGAAGCAAAACATGGTTGAACCTGAGGAATCCTGGTTCTGTTGGTGTGCTCTGGGTTGCCAACAACAAAATGTTCATTTTGTTTCTCTGAACATTTTTGATCTTGACTAAGGCCTTTAACCCAAATATGACTCCAGGGGCTGGAACACTCTGATATGGAGCCATGAAAAAGAGCAAGAATATCTCAACACTTATGGTGTGGTGAACTAACTCATGAAAGAGCGTATTAGAATATGTTATGGAGATTTTTTTATACTGTTTTTTGTTTTAAAATTCATTTAATGCTAGAAAGATATACACAATTTCCATATCATAAACCTTGCATCATCTTAGGGAGGTTTTCCTTTTCACTGTTTCCCCTTACTTGCTCAATAGCACCATGGTTTTGTCTTTTTCTCTTTTTGGGGGATTTTACATGTCACCCCTCACCTCATTAAAGGAAAATGTCCTCCAGTTCAAACAAATACTGTAAATGAAATGCTGTTGACATCACATACTGTATCAGGAAAGGCTTATAACGTTCATTCATCCGTGAGTCTCACATTTTAATAATACCTTACACAAACACATCAAGTGCAATAATTTTAAAGGAAATGCAGTCTCACACACAGTCTGTTTTATTATCGGGGCCTAACCTTCATGGGCTCTGCTCTATAGCCCCTGGGCAGCATGCCTAAGAACTGTCACGTGACAAAGCAGACCTGTACAAAGAAACCTTCTGCTCAACCTTTACCCTTACTTTTTTTTCTGTGGTTTGCTTGGAAGAACACCCTTGCTTCTCACCCCTTTCTTCTCTCTCATTAATTCTTATTGACTTTACATTGGGCCATTTTTCTAGGAAATTTGATATTTACAAATGTTTTGGCTTTAACTTTTCTGACATTTCTTAACGTGAAACAATGAACTGCACATACATTTTCTGCAGATTTTCTCTATACTGTACACAGTTGCAGAGTTGTTAGTGTATATAACAGTATATGTGTCTTAAATATCCTAATAATGGGTCTGACATTCATGTATCTTCATTAAACTCTTAAAAATATAGTAATGGTTTAGAAGGATTGATGTCTAAATGATAACCCGAATACTCTGTTAACTGTCAAAAATGCTGCCAATATAAACTTAATATAAACTCACCTTTAGTTAGCAAGATATTGAATGCATATTTTCTTGACAATACATGCTTCTAGGATGTTTTATAGTTGGCATGACACAGGAATGATAGTAGCACTCACCTCCATACATTTTACGAAGGGCAGCAAAGAAGCCATTTCTTGCCAGAAAAAATGTAAAACCGTACAAGGATTGAACTGCTGAAGACATTTTCTCTGATGAATTTCCTTTCCGATTGTTTGGGACATCCAGAAAAAAGCTTGTCCAGAGAAGAAAAGGTGAACGTTACCGTCAGTCCTGTGTCATGCCAACAGTACAGCATCCTGAGGCCATTCATGTGTGTGCTTGGTTCTCAGCCATGGGAGAGTGCTCACTCACAATTTTTGCATGAATTAAGAATGGTACAAAAACATCCTCTGAGAGCAACTTCTCCCAACCATACAAGAACAATTTGGTGACAAACAATGCCTTTTCCAGCATGTTGGAGCACCATGCCATAAGGCAGAAGTGATAACTAAGTGGTTCAGCGAGCAAAACATCGAAATTTTGGGTCCATGGCCAGGAAACTCCCCCAGAACTTGTGGTTATTCTCAAGAGACGAGTGGACAAACGAGTGGACAAACTCCAAGCATTGATTATGCAAGAATGGTCAGTCATCAGTCAGAATGTGGCCACGAAGTTGATTGACAGCATGCTAGGGCGAATTTCAGGGATCTTGAAAAAAAGAAGGGTCAACACAGCAAATATTGACTCTTTGCATAAACTTATGAAATGCTCGTAATTACACTTCAGTATTCCGTAGTAACATATGACAAAAAGATGCAAAAACACTGAAGCAGCAGACTTAATATTTGTCATTCTCAAAACTTTTGGCCACGGCTGCACTGCACATAGAGTACTACCACCCACTGCTCAACTTCAACAGAAAAAACAAGAGGATACTAAAAACTTCTACACCCTAAGCCACATGAGCAGTCCAATTAAACCACTGCCGTGTTTCTGTTTTGCTTTCTGTCTGATCATTTGTTTTCTGTTTGTGTCTAGGACATGGCACTCAAGACATAAAGGTTAGTCAGCATGTTCCTGACTGTGACCTGATGCTGTTTTTCTCTGCTTCCTCTGCCATGGAAGGGCAGAACTGTTCTCACACGGAGGGAACGCAGATGGATACCGGAATGTTGGGTTTAGCCTCTGCTATGGAGGTAACGTCTGACAGAGTTTACATGCTGGTTAAACATTGCACCTATCCTTTTCTTTAGAATTGTTGCAATGCTGTGAGCTGGAAAAATGCCATGATAGGCAAAAAAGCTCATACTGTTTGCACAAAGGCATGACTTATATCCATATCATTTAGCAAGGTTTGTTTCATCATGCTGTGATAACTATAATTATATAACACGCATCCGAATGGGACTTAATAAATAAAATTAAAAAATGAATTATTAAGTATGTATGTATGTATTAAGTATGAAAGAATTCTCATCTGTGTCACACTGTTGTAAATAGATAAATTACTATTATTATTAAAGTAGACAAATAAAAAACCCAAACACACAGGACAATTAAATTACCTGTTCAGGCTAATCTTTTTATGTTCATATTTGTATGGCAGGCACAAAAAAAAAAAACTCAGTAGGCTAACAGTCGCTAACCTTTTTTTTTAAATCCCAAAGCTGCAATATAGCAAGCGCTTCCCGTTCTTAATTCCACACAGCAGCTTTCAAAAATGGGATTCATTAGAATGCTTAATTTGCATACTTTTGCATAATTTTAATTATTAGGACCCAAGTGCTATGACATCAGCCGTATGTTTTCATAATGTGTGAGAGTCCTTTTGTTCGTCTAAGGATTTTTGTTTTCTTCCACCATTCAGGGCTTTTTGGGGGTCTTAGCGTGCTCAAAGGCTCATGAAAATTGGCAGATAGTTTGGAATCTGCTGCAATTAGGATTCCTGAGAGTCTGGGCCCCAGGCGTGGCACGAGGCCCTCACACAAGATTTTGCTGCAGAGCTCATACACAGCTCATACTCACACAGCTGAACAACCTTTACTTTACTTGTTATGGGTCCATTCAACAGGAAGTCAGTTATTTTGGGTTGTTTCCAAAACGCACCAAATGAATTTGATAAACTTTAGAGGATTTATACGATTTATACAGGCCAATGTGATCTCAAGACAGTGAAAATGCAAATTTGCAGAGGGATTTTTTAATAGCTCAAACGGGTCAACCATGGCGATGCCTCAAACTAATGCCGAAAAGTGGTTAGTAATTTTCTGTGTGACATAATATTGAGTGACAACATAGTGTGATGCTTTTTTCCAGCATTCATGGCTTTTTGAAGGTCTTGACATAAAATTGAAAAATTTAAATAATAATGGTATCGGTATGTCCCCTTTAAATGCATATTAACATGCTCAAAAATCACCCAGGAGGCAGCTTATCATTGCTTGCAACTATATTCTAATTTGTCCTCTTATTTAGAATGTCATGAGCCCTTAAATTCAGTCACATCTGAGTGCACAGTGCTGGCACTAATGTGTGTGAGGTATTATGGTGTATGTGATGTATAGTTCAGTTTCATCATTTTGTGTAGCAGGTCAACATATTAACTCTCTTCCCTTGTTTCCTCAAGTGGTAAATAGGATCAATGTGGAAAATTAGAGAAGCAAAGATGCTTGTATTTGTTTTGCCAGCACATTTAGACAGCAATGCTTGTATCCCTCTGATTCACAGCTCCTTTGTCTAAAAAATATATAAATTCTCTTTCAGAGTCCACTTTGCACACCGTGGAGTTTCTCACAGATGTCTTATAACCCGCATTGGCCTGCCCAGTCTGGGAGTCAGTAAGTACTCTAGAGGATCTTATTATATTTTGGTTTGGCATCCCCATTTACGTGTTAAGACTAAGTTACAGCTTCAACAGCACCCAAGATTCCTTCTGTAAATGTTAAAAAAATTTTGCAAGCTTTACAATATCAACAACAACACATTTTCTTAGTTAAACAACAACATATTTATTCATTTGTTTATCATTAGGTTGATATTATTATAGAAACTAATTCTTATTATAATCTATATAAACCTGTATTATAGTCAGAATTTCCGACAGAGCTGCTGTTTTAAAACATGAAACAACACCTTCAGACCATATAAGTATTCAAAACCACTGCACCACTTTAAGACACATTAATGACTGCTTTATGAGGTTATGCACGTGTCACAGGTCTTTCTGTTTTAGCTTAAAGACCTTCCTGTTTTAATGTATTTGTAGCGACATGAGTTAAAAAGCTTGCAGGTATGTGAAAAAGTGATTTATGTATCTTGGAATCATTGGCAACACTTAATCAGGAAATGAGGGCATGAATTAACCTGCAGTCCAAACAATTTAATGTAAGAAAACAGTGAGGATGCAATCAGCTTGAGCAGATCTGTACAGGCTGAGTGGGCGATCTGGATTATGTTCATATAACGGTTACTTTGTTCATCACGCCAGTAGAACTGCAATCTCAGTTTTAGGATGAATAACAAATAGCGTCACTCTGAACATCCTGTCTGCCCACATGCTCTGCTGGAAAAATAGCACAAAACGTTCAGATTTATGTTCATTCTTCCAGTACACAGGAGAAAGACAGCAAACAGGTGATGTACATGTAGTATAATGGTATGTAGCACTATCCCCACTGTTGAATTATCATCCAGTTGGACTTTTTAAATAAAATTTTAAATTTGTGGTACACTATGGATTTTGCTAAGGACATGAAAAAAATCTTCTGAACTTTTTAAAGGAAAAATAATGACAATGTGTAAAACTAATGGCTGTAGTATGTGATTTATAAACGTTCAAGACAAGAAAACACTCCTGTGTTTCCACACATAAAGATATTATCCATGTCATTTAATGTATTATCTCATAAAAAAAATTCCAGCTCAAACATTTGGGTATTATAAAGGAGATTCAGGGAGGTTTTTTTCCCTCTGTGACTGTGATCAAGCATGAGATAAGTGTGTCATGGCAGGCAAGGCAGCAGAAGGGCGCTGGCGTTCTATAGTTCAGGGCCAAAGCATTCCGGGAAACTCTCAGGCTTCCAAAGGCATGCAGGCCTGTTCTGAGAGGCTGGTATTATATTAGTAGAAAGTGGTGGCTGTGTGCCCAACCTGCAGTGTCGCCCTCAGATCAGGAGAGGGGGTTTTTCGCCTCAACACCACTCTCATGCACTTCAGGTCTCTGGTGGAGTCACTTAGGTATAATGTTCCATTTAATTTTAATTTATGCTTGCCAAATGGAGACGTCCTGCAGATGGCCAACAGATCTATCAAGTGTAAATGATCACATTCAGTTGTGTGTTTCTCAAAACAAACAAAATGAACATCAGTAAAAGAAAATATTGATTTAAGTAACTTGTATGAAATATTTAATAGGACATTAGGAACATCACCTGTTTTCACATTGCCACCAGACTGATACTGTATATGTACTAGGAAGTGTACTAGGAAGGAAATTCAGGCCTGGACATACACACCAGCCTGCCCCAGGCGTAATTATTTGTTTGTGTGTGTGTATGTGTTTATGAGTTTATATAATTACAATAAAATGTTACACACAGCAACCCTATCCTGGACAATAAATGGTGACAATAATTAATTAAATAGCAACACATTGTCTGTCAATCAGATTTTTTACACAAGCAAATTGCAACTAAATATGCAGCCTAGTCTATAATTGAAGTCATCTTGCCACATTGCTTTTGTTCCCAGAAACATTGCTGGCCACTTTTACATTTGGAAGCCTCTATACATTGCCTACTTCCTCTTTTTCTCATTTTTTCCAGGCGTTTCTTTACGTTTTGATGTTCTCGTCAGCATTTTTTTTTCTAACTATCTCTCGGCAGTGCACTAAATTTAGCTTTGAATACTCAGAATGTTAACACACCTTATCAGGTCCACTGATACATCAGCCCACCTGGATTTGTCCCAGTGTGCTCGATGGCCAGCGTACCACTACTGGTATATGAGAAGCATGTCTTATTTATCATCTGTTCTTTTTTTTGTTTAGTTACAGTTTACATCAGGGATGGATGATATGTGAGGAATAAACAATAAAAGATATTGCTGTTATAGGCAAATGATGTGTGATGTGGCCCCACATACAGCACAGTTAATTATTGTCCCTTAGCAGCTTGTTTTGAAGTGTTGTGTTCCACATTTACCACAGCAGTACCAGTTGATGTTGCCAACAGTTGGGTTATTTATTTATTGATTTATTTATTAAAGAGCAAGCAGTACCAGTTGATGTTGCCAACAGTTAAGTTATTTATTTATTAAAGAGTAAGCCTTTCTGCATTTTTACCTTTTGCTACATTTGGTTGGTATCCAGAGTGTTTTCCTGACTCATGGCCAGTTTTCCAGGGTAGGCTCCAGATCCACCATGAATCCTGATCAGGATAAAATGGTTACTGAAACTGAGTGAGTTAGTGAAAGTGAGAGTTATAATATTGTGAAAGTAATTATGTGGAACATCTGGGAAACCAGTTAGCTTCTATTCTATCTTCTTTTATAACTTTAAATAGCTGTGTATAGAAAGGCGCTTTGTTGATGAAACAAGTACAATTAATTTTTAATTAGTTAAATCGTTTTTTATTATTTTCTACTATAGATGCTTTTAAAGACAAAGAAGTCATGGCTGCTGAGGTGTAGGCTGTTAGCTAATTCAGCTGGTACAGTATCTGTGAGCACAATCTTATGAAGAGAAGAGTTGGCTGGTTTCGTGTATACCACCCGTTATAATAGGGGAGAGCTGGCTGATGGGTAAGAAATGACAGGAGACCAAACTGAGGAAAAATAGTAAAAAAGAAAAGCTCCCAGTTTAGGTAAAACTCTACATAACCTGGTGTGCTAGTGCTAGTTTTTTTTAAACCTAGCAATTAAAATTTGGCACCCGTGTCATTCTTCTTTTGAATGTGTATTAGACAAGAATTGCGGGAGAAATGGGTCTGTAATAGTTAAATGAGTGGAGAATAAGACTGAAAAGTTTTTTTTATTTACTAAGCCTACACCATTCCCCAAATGAACACAAAGCTAAATCCCAAAACTTATGGTGGTTTACCCAGAGATAGCATGCTAACTAGGCTAATCATTAGCAAAGGACCGTCATGACACTATTAAAAAACCAAGCTACAACTATATAAGCAATCAGCATGTCCTCATAAGTGATCTAAGAGGATGAGAAGGGGCATTGGGGGCATTTTCAATTATTGATGCAAGGCCAGTACAAGTTTAAACATTCTGTACTGGAAAGCAGGGTAACACATATTTTCTTCCCCCCAGTTACATAGTAATCTGCCTGTCCTGGGAGGGGCCCTGTCCTGCACATTTTTGGACACTGGTCCAAAGTATTGCTTTTTTTTCTACATCATTTTTCACATTATTGGTGGAAAGAAATTAAAATATTGCAGTTTTAAATACATAAATAATTAATGGATAATCATTCTGTATTCCTTAGTGTTTTTTTTATCTAAATTATTCTCATAAATTAATCTTTTAGTAATAACATCTGAAATCACCTTACATGTCAAAGAAGCAAATGAGTTTCACTTTAACAAATGTTTAGTGTTTTAGAGCTCCAATGTGACAGACAAGGAAGATTTTTGGAAGAGTGTCAGTATGTGCACTAGTGCAGTGCAACCGGAAACTACAAAGTTAGCTGTGTACGATGTCTTGAACCAAGTGACAGGTAGATCAACTATTAAACTGAAAAATCAAGGACAATAACTCGTATTTATGTTTAAACCTTATAACTCTTATTGACGCTTAAATCTAGATCACATTTTATTGTGTTTTATTATTGTTCCATAAAAATGTGAATCCATTACTAAAACAGTAAACTCTATTTTTCCCTAAATAATGATGAATTTCTTCGTAACTTGTATTACTCATCTTGTGTGTGTGTGTGTGTGTGTGTGTGTGTGTGTGTGTGTGTGTGTGTGTGTGTGTGTGTTGTGGTCAAACAGAAACTAAGCCCACTGTAGTGGTTTATGCGTGAAATCACTCATGCAAAGGAAAACTACATAGATAGGGATATTTAATTTTTTTGTTTAAACAATACATTCTGCTACAAGGAGCAATAGAAATAACAACACTTCCTTAAACAGAAATGGTGCTTTCCCATTTAGGAGTGGCTGAAAAGGAAGAACTGAAAGTGAATGTCACATGACGTGAACATGACTCGGTAGGTAGGGAATGAATGTACGTCATATGATGAAGGGCACTAGTGTTAGTCATGGACTGAGAAACTGCGGGAGGTATACATGGTGAAAACTTTTTTAGATTTAGGCTTTTCTAAAGGTAGGCACCTGGTTTTTCTCTCATCTTTCTGTCTCATTTTCTACTATTAATGACATTCTTAATTTATACTGATCACCCACAGTCTCCTAGGTGTATATGCCTTATCTTAGCAGTTTCTGTCTGTGTGGAGTTTGTATCACTACAGTTCCTTCACTGTTAATGCCAGAGACAAAACCAGATACAGAATAACAGCAAAATATAGGCAGTCCAAATGAGTGTGTTTTTAAAGGCAGGTCCACCTAGAAGGTAAAACTGCAATAAAAAGAAGACAAAGTGTAATGCACATGTTTGTTGTAAGAAATTAATTTTCCAATTTGAGATTAGAGAGACTAATAAAATAAATGTATTATTACATTTTTGTAATGTGTAAAAATGTATTGTTAACATAGCAGTGTATTATTACAGTATGTTATAATTATTATTAATTATTGTATTAAATGCTCATAAGACATGATTAAAACAGAAATGTCTGCTTTCTGAAGACAGCATTTTATTTGTTAGCTGTCAGATCCATCCGTTGTGGTGTAAAATTTTCCAAACCACAAATAATATACTGTATAATAGCAGATTTGAGAAGATAATGTAGTACATGGTGGGAATGTTAAATAACAGCTTTATGAAGTATGCACTTATTGCATTAGTCAGTTTTATCTGTTATGAATAAATGAATAAGAATAGGCAGTGTGAATGCAAACTTTTCACAGATTCACATTTATAGTTTCACATCACTGTGGTAATTCCCCTCAAGCATATGTCTTACATTAGAGAAGTAGGTTTAAAACAAGTTGAATGCACATATATAAATCAGCCATTAACATTATAACCACCTGCCTAATACTGAGTAGCCCCCCGCCACCTCCCAGCATTAGCATTAGCATTAGAATCAACATTAATCTTTTCAGCAATTTGAGGTACAGTAACTTTTCTATTGGATTGGACTAGATAGGCCAGTCATGGCCACCCATGACCCTGTCACTGGTTTACTGGTTTTCCTTCTTTGGACCACTTATGGTATGTACTGCAGACCAGGATCATCCCACAAGAGCTGCGATTTTAGAGTTGCTCTGACCCAGTCAACTAACTATCACAATTTAGTCCTTCTCACAATAGATACACTTACAATATTTCGTTAAAGTGGCAGAAGATGGGGCTTAATCTTAGGGGGGTGGTCATAATGTTATGGCTAATCTGTGTAATTGGTAAACCTAACTGCTAAATGAGAAAACGTAATGTAAATGCAAATGAAGTGCCTTATTTTTTCAACAATCACACTTTGACCAACTTTCTTTCTATATCACAGGCAACACTGTTCCAGCAGCACTCCAGAGATGCACATGGAAATTTTCAACCATTCCGCTTTTTCAGATTTTCCTGATATGTTAGGTTTTTCCTGCGATGAAGACTTCTTTCAGGTAAGCTATGTTTTACATATTTATGTACCTATCTAGAAGGATGAGAGGGAGGGATGGTGGGCAGGGCGCCAGTTTTCAGCAAGATGAAATTTCCGAATTTTTCGCTAGTGCACTTTTCTGTCCATAATCTTGAAGCCTGTAGTGTGTGGACCGGACTTCCATGTCCGGTTTGGTACACTTCCATGTACTGTACCAAAGGGACATGAATATTGTCGAAGAGTTAGCTTTCTAGCAAGATAGTCACAGGACTAAAATGTTCACAGAATCACATATTTAAGAGTTATAGATGTTATGGTCTATAGAAAAAGGTATATGGTTTGTCATTTGCTGTGTCACACAAATTGCCTTTGGATTTGATAAGGGTTTTTTAGTAGGGCTGCACCAACGCACTAATCTCATCAATTCATTCGATTACATAAATACTTAAACTTTCATGGAGAGCAGCAATGTGTCGCAATATTTAATTTTGTCCTAAATTTTGCTGGTGTATCTAAAAAAAAGATACTAGTTTTCCCGGTCTGACCTCAAAATAACAAGAGAGCTTAATCTGTGCACGGAACATCAGTCCCACTTGATTCAGACCCACCTGATTCCCACTATATGATAGTGGGAATCAAGATTTTCAAGAGCAAATGGTAATGGCTATTCTTTCAGCACCACTTTCCAGCGCATTGGCATTTTGTTTATGCATTAGTGTTAGATGAGTTGAGATGGTTGTCTTCTACATAGTCTTCTTTTTAAAATTAGTGATAAATGCATGAGCTTTTCTGGACAGAATGCTGGATATATTATTCATAAACTTATAAACTTACTCACTCTTCGTCATTACCGCTTTATCCTGTATTCAGGGTCGTGGGGAGCCTGGAGCCTATCCCAGGAGACTTAGGGCATGAGGCGAGGTACACCCTAGACAGGGTGCCAATCCATCGCAGGGCAACTTATATACTTCGTTATATTTCGTGCATTTTTGGTGTCTCATCAGGGGGCAAAGCTGTGCAATTTTTTTATTATTATTTAGCATAAAAAGAGTTTTTTTCTATATAAGTTATGTTACTGTCCATATAGCCTCTGGACTTATTAATTCTTTACTTTTTTATGCAGAATTTATTTGTAAAAATACATTTTTATATGAGAAAATGCTTGAATAAAAGATTAAAAGATTAAACATCAAAGTTATGGTTATTATTTACTGACAAGTTAAATCAGCACCTCAGGATTAATCATCCAACCAGAAAATCACTAGAATAACAGTAAAAAACAATCAGTAGACTAGTTGATGAATCAACTTATATATTTATTTAAAATTAAATAAATAAATATATGATAGATTAATCTATAAAACAAAATATAACATTAGTTGCAGCGCTAGTTCTTAGCCAGGTATTGTTTCTAAGTTCCTGGTCATGAGTGTTTTTGCTATTACTGGCATTTGAAATTACACAATGTCTCCTAAAGATAGAGTGAATGCTTTCCTGCTGTGCTGCCCTGGACGCCTAGGCTGCTAATTTTAGTGGCATATAATAAAAAACAAGGGTTAGAAAATTGTGTATTACAGAATTTACGTGTACTCAATGATACCTCTTAAATATATCTATAGTTTGTTTCATGCTTGATGTTCTGACTGAAAGTGAAAAATATGTTCAAAAGCACCTGCTTCACTTTTTGTTTTATTGTTTTCTACACAAGCTCTCAATAATCTGAGATTTAAATACTAATTTTTTGGTTCATTTGTGTCCTGTAGTCATAACATTTTTCTGGCTGCAGTTCCTAATTTTGCATGCTGCATTTGAAATTCCTTATCTACCGTGTAGTTCCTGCCATGAATATGGATCCTTCTAGTTTGCTTGTGCTTGTTTTTTTATTCAGAATCCACTTTTTAGATATTTTTTAGTCATCCAAATAGAGAAATAAAAAGAAATGTGAAAAAATCATTAGATCTTTTTTTCTTTTTCCATTTTGGTATTGGCCAGGTTTTTCACCTAATTTGACCTCATATAAAAAGATACCCTTCCCTTTGTTGTTGCTCAGCTCTATCCTGCTGTGCTCAGCTCTGCGCTTCTCTGATGGGGGCAGGGCTTAGAAGTCCTCATTTATAGAGACACTGTAACAGTGCATTTGGATGCAGAGTAAAGCGAAGATTGAGGTGTGGGAACTGCATTATTTGAGATTTATTTTAGCAGAAGGATTAAAAGACACCTCTGAAACCTCTGAAATGTCAACAAACTATAAGACCTTTAAATTAAGATAGCGTGTGATGCCTATATAAAGTTTTACTTTGTTCACCTACACACATAATTATTGACTCTTATTTCACTTTTACTTTGACTCTGAATTTATAATTATTGGATGGTCACCTGGTTTCACATTTTTAAAAAGGTGTTTCTGTTCAGTCAGATCCACTTGACAACACTGTTTAGTCTGCACCAAACATGACCATGGTCCAGAGTTTAATTCTAGAGCATACCCTACTCTAGTCATGACACAAACCACAGCAATTTGCCAACAGTGACAACATATAAGTTATTAATGAACGACAGGTCACCCGCTAGTGGTTTTTAGTTACATTTTATTTTTTAATATGTACTACATTCATTATATATACTCCCCATATCTTTTTCTCTTTGTCTCTCTCTCTCTCTCTAAAAACACAGTCAGTCCTTCTCTGTCATGAATATTTTCTTATTATATATGCTTTTCTTATGTCCATACAGCTGTTTAGTCCCAAACCTGTGAGTTCTCATCATATTGTGTGTGTATGGAAATGCTCTAACTTTTACTATATAATGCTGATACATAAGAGCATTTGATTAGAGCACACAATGAGGTGGCCAGTTCATGTGTGAAAATGGTTCCTCATTCTCCCACAACCACTCTTGACCTTTTTTTTGACATAAGTGCTTTTTTTATGTTCATACAGCTGTTTAGTCCCAATCCTATGAGTTCTCATCACATTGTGTGTAGGTGTGTGTGTGTAAGGAAATGCTCTTACTTTCACTATTAAACATAGCAGTTGATTTTTTTTACCATGCAAATTTACCAATTTGTTTAGGTGATCTCCATTCATGATTTTTTTCCAACCACATTCCTTCCACAAAGTTGACAGTTCAGCACTATCCTTCAATGTTTTAATAATGTGTTGAAGGGTTCTTAACCCAGTTCCAGTAATTTTAAGTTGTTTTCTTTGCTTGATTCATGCAATAGTTTTTTGTCTGGTTTGTTAAACAATATGAGTTGTTTTTATAGGAACAGTAGAAAACAACTTAATATAAAAATCATTGTTTAATATCGTTATTCAATGTTCATATTGCAGCTGCTGTTCACTCGGTGCTGTTATACTCAAATAATCCACACCATCTGACCAATCAGATTTGACATATTAACCAAACTATAATATATATACAGTATTCTAAGTGAACATATAATGTGTTGTAAATGGAAAGAAATACAAATGTGAATAAGAGGTGTGGTGTTTTTTTTAATTGTCTAAAGACCCAGAGTTAGAAAGTTGTTTGTTTTTTTCCATGTGGGTGTAAGCAAGAAGTTATGAAGCTTGAAGAACACAGTGAAGTAAGAGTGTGTGGCAGTTAAAATTAAACTGCTAGTTTGTTTTTATTTTGAGCAAGCAAGTTTAAAAATGCAGTCCCACGCACTTCTCAGGAATGACATAACTGACATTAAGGACCTATCAGAGTCCTTATGAGACAATGCTGACAATGATGACACGTCTACATCTTTTTCCGTTGCTTAGCAGTTGAAATTCTGGTTTAGGCCACACCCAGTTAGGCTGTAAGACATGGAGCAGGTGTTAAGAACACTTCAAAGATAGTCAACCAGAGCTGTTGCTTTAAACCCTTAGTAGTTTTGACTGCTGGTTTAGATTTATTAGATTCAGCTGTGAAGATAGAAATAAAGATGGACATTTTGGAGGCAGAAAATCACTTCGCAGATCGGTTTAAACCGGGACATGACATTAAATACTGGGGAATGTATTAAACGACGTTGCTATTTTAGTTCCGTTGCAACAATGAAATTCAACACGTCATGTGCTCTCACTGAGAATATAAAGAATGTGTCTCTTTCTTGCTTAATCCCAAACTGAGTGAATGGAAGTTTAAAAAGGAAAAAGAAACGCTTGACATCTCACAGTGCTTTTCTAAAAAGCTGAACTATGAAAAAGTGCTGCATTTCACCTGCCTTGCAGTCACTTCCTGTGGGTTAACTCGGACGTTAGTGATTGAGGAAAAAAAGTTTAGTGAGGAAGCCACAACAGGGAAGCTGACTGGAGATCAGTGTTTAGTTACCTGGCCGTAATGTGAATACCTCCAGCAAGACCAGGATCTTTTTTTTTTTTGCTTTTCTTTAGTGAGCAATAATGGAAGAAATGTTATTCATATCTGCGTGTGTTAAATGAATGTGTGTGACCTATGAATGTATGACCTAAAATCTTAAAATCATACTAGTTTTTGTGTAGTGCTGAAGACCCCGTCTGCTCCGCTTCACCTTTCTCAGCTGCTGGAAAAAGATGCTTCATGAGAGAACTCTGACTAAATATACTGTAATTGTCCTGTGACTAATCCTGACCATGTTGACCAGCAGAAAAGATCACACTCCCCTGTTATCTTAACACACTTACTCACGCACTTACTGTGGAAGAGACTTCTTTAAAAACACGAGTAGCTGCTTAGCTGAGAGTTTGTGACAGAACTTCCTCATATTGTGTTGTATAGAGGATGTTAGAGCACTGCTCTGTTCCTGCAACCACTTTTAAACCTTAACTAGAAACTATCCACTGGCTTTACACAGTTTTGTTGAGTATTGTTTATGTGTTTGTTCTACGTAGTAATCCTTGCTGCTGCTGTTAGCAGTGTTGCTAATCATCCTTTTTATCCCTAACATTTTTGAAATGGTCATAGCAGACTCATTAGCAAAACCGGTACACTTTAATATTAGTGTATTTGTACATTAGTTTATTACAATAGATGTGAAATTAATTGCACGTTGATTAATCTATCAAGCCTGGGAAAATTAGCTGTCATGCTTTTAGAATATTTTGTATTAGTGTAGCAAAATTAGCCTTCATTTATTTAGCATATTTGTATATTTTTTTAGCCTAGCAAAATTGGCTGTCATGCTGTAGCCTTTTCAGAATCATTTCTATTAGTGTAGCAAGATTAGCTTTCATTTTTTGCCTTTTCATAGTCTTCATTTGTATTATCCTAAAATAGCTCTAATTTTGAGCCTATTTGTAATTTTGTTATTAGCCTCAAAATTAGAACCTTTTCAGAACCATTTTTATTAGTGTGGCCAAACTAGCTTTCATTATTTAACCTGTTTGTATTTTTTTTAATAGCTTAGTAAAATTAGCTTCTACTGTATGTTTTAGCCTTTTCATTTGTATTAGTCTAGCAAAATAAGCTTTTATTTTTAACCTGTTTGTAGTCATCGTATTAGCATAGCAGAGTTAGCATTCATGTTTTAGTCGATTTGCAATCGATGTATCAGGATAGAAAAATTATATTTTGTGTTTTAGCCTTTCTATAGTATAGTCTATCTTGATAGCTTAGTAAATTTAGCTCTTGTGTGTTAGCCTGTTTATGATGATGGGATTAGCTGTAAAGGGGAAACCTTCATGTTTTAGTCATTTTATTAGCCTCACATGGCATGTGAGCAGCCGTGTTTTGGCAGTCTGTAAACCGAAGTGGCTGTGTTTAGCAACGAGGGAAGCTCTGTAGGCGTTCATCTTACTAACAGGTGTATTTTTGTGCCGCTGCTTACATTTCCTTCTGCTTGTCTCACTCCATTTGCTTACAATGCAGCCACACCTTACATTTTATTCTTACTGCATTTCCTTGTGTGTGGCCAAACATGTCTGAAATGCTAGTGTGTGTGTGTGTGTGTGTGAAGATGTATGTATACTGAGCATGAGTAAAATTTCTTATTGTGATCTCCGAGCTGTCTGCTTTCTTTAACATGGGTAATACACAATTACCTCCAGAAGTATTGGCACCTGAGCAAAAATGTGACCCAGTATGTGAAAACCCAGTCAAATTCTTTTTTATGTATGATTCACTGTTTTCTACATAAAAGCATGTAATTCACAAAAAATGACTTTGGCTGGATTTTCACAGACGAGGTCACAAATAATAAAATAAACATCATACACAATTAAACGACATGAAAAAACATTTCTCCTTGTCCTAAAAAAAAAAACATTCTCATGATTATGGATTTTCTTTTCTCAGAAGTATGTGCCAAAATTATTGTTATCCCATTGATTATTGAAAAATATGAAAGCAATAAGATTGTTATTCCAAACCCCCACATCATACCAGGAAACTCGCCTAACCCTATCAGTTTCCCTGTGGAATAAATATGAGGTTACACGCTTGTAACATCCATTTAGCATCATCACCATAGGGGAAAAAAACATGACAGAACATAAAACACACTGTTTTATGTCGTTTTCACACACCGACACATGGAAATTAAATAATACTGCTGCTAAAGATGAAGATAATAATAATAATAATAATAATAATAATAATATATCCAAACTTAGATATGTTTGAGGCAGTGTTTGATATGATTGCTGAGGAGTGAACACCGTTACCAGGCCTGTGAGCAGAAGAGAGAACAAATCTCTTATCCTTATGAAAAGCTGATCCACCGCTTTGAATGATAGTAGGAGGGTCAGTGAACATTTGGAGCTGTTTAATGGTAGGGAGTTTGATGAGGACCAACAGCATAATCATGTCTGATAACTACAAGGATATTTCCAGCAAAGTCTCTTTGCCTCTGCCAAGAGGTTACAACTATGCCACCGATACAGCTTACAACAAGATGGTGACCCAAACATATGCACCCAATCCACACAGAAACAGTTGAAAAACATTGTCTTTAAGTACAAATGGAGGGTAAAAAGAAGATGAGCAAGATCCTGCCTTCAGGTGTCTCCTTTGTGTTGAGGCAGAGCTGTATTTCTCTCACTGTAAATCTGTTTCTAAAGCCTGAAAGAAAACTCCACTTCATTGTTGTAAAGGTTTTGTTTCTTCCTGATTGTTCAGGTTGCACAATGGCGAACGTAGCACTAATGACTAGCGGCTAGCTGAGCAAGTACGTAGTGCAACCTACCTGAACTACAGAGCAACGAGAACATGAAACCACAACGCAACCACAGAGAAAAGAGGGGCCTCAATACATGTGTATAGTACACACACGTATACACACACACACTCACGCACACATGCACACATACATGCACTGCATACATAATACGCTTACAAAGAACTTTTAAAAGCATGCCCATGCATCATCATGCGACTTCCATGGTAGCTTTAGTATGTGGGCAAGTTTTCAGTTTGATCAAATACAGAATCAGATTATGCAAAACGAAGCTTACTGTCACTTAGGCAATGCGTAGGTTAAACTTCTATGGAACACTTAGTAACCAAATAGTAAGCCATGCACACTTTTTTTTTTCTTTTAAGTTGTTTTGAAGCTAAATGTCAGTTAGGGAGAGGCTGATCCAGGACTGGTCCTGTGTTACTTTTTCCTTCAATCCTAGTGACTTTTATTTTAAAAATACGGCATGTTAAATGAACGGCATGACTGTCTTTTCCCGTTCACCCGCTATGTGAAGGAAAATTAATTGAATATAACGCTGAGCTGCAGTGGTTGAATCATCCTTTCTGATATCCTATTAGTACCGGATGACTACTCGTTCATGTGGATTCCCAACTATGACCCCACTCACGACGCCGCTCTGTCTCTCAGATTAGCAGTCATAACAGTCCTGGAGCTCCTTATTGCCATGCGCAGCCTCTTCCAGTAGGCATTGATCAACGGGCCATGGCCGGAGACCTCCAAACTGATTAGGATCTCAAACCACCAGATTTTTTTGGGCTCTTTTTAAAAGAATAATTATTTTTTATTATATATTTGCTATATCTATATAAAAATCTATATTATGTATAAAATGGTAACATTGGTATGTGTTAGTACTAATAGCACATTACTCATTTGTTAAAAAAAAAAAAATCATAGTATAGCCTAAAATCACATCATAATGTCATGACTGCAGAACATAAAGCAAAAACTATTTCCCCCTTAAAATCATTCTTTGTTAAACTGATTAAAATCCTTGTCATGGGATTATATGCTTAATTTAATCCTTTACTAAAAAGTGTCACTGACTGTAAATGTGTTGCTGCCTCTGTTGTTGCAGAAGCAACGTTCTATGTTTGTATAACTTCTGCCTAAAAATTAGGTAAAGTGTAGGTTGCTCTTTGACAGGATCGTTCCATTCTCACAATAGTTTGTTCAGGAAATCTTTGCTTTCTAACTGCAGTCGTTAACTAATTTCTCAGCTTGCCACCCGGGCTGCGTAAAACTAATTATCTCGATCGTTTCCCATTCACAAGTGATGAATGAAACCATGGTGCTCTTCATGCGGCTCAACACAAAAAGACAGAGGCTGACATAATGTGCCCGTCAGAGAGCCGCTGGCCTAAAGAGAATAATCATTAAATGATGATCTGTGAGCAATAAACAGAGGCCACACAGCCGCCACAGTGCTCTGGAGATCCTGCGCGCTGCGCTGTTTACACTAGAAATGCGGTTGAGTTACACCATGTACAGTAAAGAGGGCCTGACTGCCAGGAACTCTAGTCACTTACCAACAAAAGCATCATTTCCTGAAAGCTCCTCCCCTCCTCCCCCTCTACTCTCCCCTCCCCTCCCTGCCACCTTCAGCACTGAGGAACTAAACCACAATCAATATGACTGAACATTCTGAGCAAATACCTGTCACTCCTCTTTTAGCAAACGAGGAGCACGCTCAGTAGGAAGGCCAAAGAGCTTTCCAGCACGAGCCTAGCTCCTACCTGTTGTGAGCGTGTGTGTGTGTGTGTGTGTGTGTGCGTGTGAATGCGCGCATGCCTGTGTGTGTGAGTGTGAGTGAGAGAGGAGTTGTTGGTGCGGAGCTTTGGGATTGTTGCGTTGGCCCTCGTCTGTGTCTGTGTGTCATTCATTCTTTCCTTGGCGTTGTTATTATTTGGGAATGCTACAGTTGTGCTGACCGTGCTGGGATTTGCTCCAGCACATGGACGGATGTGTTGCTTTCTCAAACTGGACAGCAGTGAGTTCCCGGGGAGGCACTGGACTCATGTCGCTCATGCAATTTTGGACTAAGTTTTATGCAGACCTGGGACGGCCACTTCCCAAGGTACATGTTTACTTCACTTTTTTTGTGTTTTGTTTTGTTTTGTATATTTGCACAGATGCAACTACCCATGTTATTTGCTCACATGATTGCATTTTTCTCATAGTGATGAATGATTATTGCGTTAGTCACGTGTTATTCCGGGAAGTCTTTGCCAATGCACAGTTTAATCTGGTTTCTCTCCAGGATTTTTTTGAAATTTTATTTCCTGGATAGAATAAACGAACAAACTTCCTTGTCAACACGTCTTTAAGTTTATTTCTCAGTTTTTGGATACATTTACTTCCATTCGAATAAAAAATAATAATAACTCTGAGATTCATTTGTTAAATAAAAACAAGAGTCATGCTATAAGATGACTGCGAGTTGTCAGTCATATTTAACGCTATTGATTCTCAGGCCGCTGCATGTTGGTAATCAACATGACAAACTGCAATCTGTGCCGGCTTCCAGTAAGGGGTGGAAGGAGGCGCTTCTTGGATTCTCCTCTGGCTCGCTGACAACTTGATGATTTGAATACCATATAAATTTCAGGTTGTTTGCATGACAGCCTTTTGCACAAACTTTTGGATGGTTCAATGAGTGCACACAAGTTTAACTAAATAAATTGTTTCGCATCAAACTTGTATCAAGTAGCATGGACCATGGCAAAGTCTTAACCACAGTCATGTCAGTAATTGTCCCTGTTTGGGGACAAATGCAGTGCACAAAAATTGGAATATGAGGCATGTTTGATCAGTCTTGGTGAATAGGAGGTTTCAGATGACATCTTGTGTTTATCTGTTTGCGTGCACTTTTGGGTCAAAAGTGTCATCAGGCCGTGTGAATCTTCAGATTCTTAAGAAGGAAGGAAAACCAAGGTCTGTCAGTAAACGGTGGGCAAACAGATCTATTTTAGGCCTGAGGCTAAACAGCAAGAGCAGCGTGCCTTACTGGAAGAGAGTGATGTAAGGTGCTGTGACTAGACCTAGAACACGGACACCTGTGGTTTTACTACTTGACCTACAGTACTGTATGCAGATCTGAAAATGTTTTTTTCTTCTTTTTTGTTTTTTCCATTTGTTTCCATTTTTGCTTCTTCTTATTTTCATTTCTTTTGCTCTTCATTTCTTTCTTTCTCTTTTTCTTCATTTCTTTTTCTTCCTTCCTTTTTTTAAACGTTTTAAAGACCTTGTGATGACAGTTTTAACCGCACCTGTTGGACTAAGTTTATTTTAAATGCATCAGGAAGCTCTTGCTTGGCTGCTGTTTTCCCGTCAGCGCTTGTTTAGAGGCTTCAGTAAGTGTGAAGCCTTATGGTGTAATCTAATCTATTGTTGTAATAATGTGGCATAATTTCACTGGAGGATTAACGTCAGTCGGTTTGCTGACATGGAGGACACTTATTTACACAAACACACACATTGATTTTATTTTAATCATCTGCCTGCTGTGCGAAGCTTTCTGTCTTTTTTTCATTGTTCAAAATCACACACAGACACTCTGACTTTCGGTAAAAGAAGCCCCCTGTCACTGCGCAGCTTCCTCTTCTCATAGTGTGCTAACACGGTATTTGTTAGTCACATCTGGCCTGCGTTTATGTTGCCATAGGCACCCTTGACTGTCCAAGTGTTTGCACTGCGTCGTCTTATTCAAGCCCAAAGCAAACAGAGCCACCTTAGCAGTCTTCAAAGCAGTCTTGGATAATTAACAAGGACTGCAAGTACAACATGAAAGAAATGAAATCATCTGTTTTCACTGGAAAGTGTTCAAGCAATGCTAGGTTACAGTCAGCATGAAGCGGGTTATGGAGGTCAGGTAGAGGGTGTGCCGTGCCTGAATGTTATGTTTATTTACATAAACAAAGGATTTAAATTCATTAACCGGGAGATTGTGTTATATTCCTGATTTTGTTTATAATTTATTCAGGATGTAAAACATTTTTTAAAAACCCTGTTGCCATTAGTTTCGAACAAACAGATACTGTACTCCTTCACTTTATTTCTCCCATTGTTCAGATCTCCGGGCACATTTGTACAAAAACACTTCACATTGCAGTGAGATTTTCACGCAATCTGATCTACAAATTAGTCTTAAAAAGATTGTAAGTTAAATAAGCAAAACAGCATGACTTTTGTTTATTTGCCTTAAATCATGTGTAATCTGACGTTCTTACCTGAAAATGCAAAATGCATGTCAGGGTCAGTGTAAATCAATTTATGTTGCATGCAAGTCTAAGCCTGCAAGTCACTACTGAGTATGCAGATTAATGGAAGATATATAATTAGACGACTACACCATTTTGAATAGTGAGATAATAGTTTTATATAATTCCGACATTATTTACGTCAAGTCATTTTTACTAATTTGCTGTCCTTGATTGACATACTCATGTCTACACTTCTATTAATAATTTATTCATAATTTGCTTCACTTTTCCGGATATTAATACCTCATCTGCATACTGTTACTTTCCGCATGCTATAAATCACCTAATTAATCTTCGGAAAATGTTAATGTGAAGTTAACTCTACATCTGTCAGTAGCAGAAAAGCTTCTCAGAACGCACACAAAAGGCAAAGCCCTAATGCAGTTGTCCTACAACGGTATTCTGTGCGCAATCATACCTGAGTCTTTTTTTCTAAACAGATTAGTTTCTGTACAAGCTTCATGTATATTTGAATGCATTTGAATTTTTTCTGAAAATCTGAAAAAAGTCTTAACCTTCAACACCAAGTGCAAATAATTTTTTCATAGGTCACAGACTTGCTTTTTCTCATCGTCCTTTGGTTCTTTGGGCTAGAAATATGTTTTAACAAATAAATGAATGTTTTTCCATATGGAAAAATTTCCTGTGGTTGACATGGAATGCTGGGGGATTCCCTGCACGCTGGTTCAGCAAAAAAAAAAAAACGAGTGGAGCAATGGCTCAGTTTTCCTGAAAGTCTATGCTGTATTCATGTGGTTAAAGGACAAAAGAAAGCAATGTACTGCATGATCACAAAACTACTGTGATATATCTGTATTTTATTTCCTTATCACAAACCCTGGTGTGTCTTTAAGGAAAAACTGCAAATCTTGATTTTACTCTTTAAACATAATGGTAATAAGCGTTGATGTTAAATATTATACCTTCTCAACTTTGTACTGTGGTGTTAGTAATTTGTGGACCTGTTTCAGTACAAGCCAGTGAGGGAGAACTCAGATTGTGAAAACATAGTCTAAATAGTTTTTTTTTTTTTTTTTTTTTTTGAGCACTGCTGGGAAACACAAATTGCTTGTTTAAGCAGGAAACAGAGGAAAATATGAAGTGGAAGAGGAACAGACTGCGAGAGGACGCAGGGATCAGCAGACCACAAGCCAAATAAGCGTGCTGTGTGTTGTCTCGTAACAGTTTATAACTTCATTAGGTTATTGTGAACTCTGTAGACTTGGCTGCAGATCTGTGATTTGGAAGTGTTTCGCAATGAAAAGTTGCACGCTGAGTCTTTTCTCGGCACTAATCCTCTGCCGTTACAGACGGGAAATTATTAAGGCTAATGAGGTGCACAAATGTTTCATTGAAATGACTGTGCAGCTTAAAAATGTGATATATTATTGTGATTTTTTTTATTATTAATTTACCCAGATTTGAAATGATTGGATAAGAATTTGAAGGCCGTTTTTGCAGTATGTAGAAGAATATCACCACCAGCAGAAAAAATATATACATATATAAACATATATGATAAATTATCAGTGAATGGCAAGAACAATATCTGCTAAAACGTTTGGTCAAAGAATGATTTGAATTACCTACATGCAGGTTTTAAGACGCACATAAAAAAAAACATATATATTAAATTAAATCATTTCTTCTTATATATATATATATATATATATATATATATATATGTAAGACATATGTCTTACATACATATACATATATGTGCTTTTTATGTGAAAGAGCACAACAGATTTAATAGACTTCTACTACATGTTAAAATGTGCCGCATTTAAACACACACACACACAGGCACACAAACACACACTCAAACACACAGCGAGCCATTTTAAAGTTCAAAAGCATTTGTAATTGTAATTGGATAAAAGATTTTCGCTATCTGTAAATTCTTACATCTCGTTAAACGGCTTCACTGAACTTTCCTGTCCATGGAAAAAGGCGGCTGTGCATGGTGTTTTCTGCTGTGACAGGAACAAACAGGCTGCTCTAGTTTGAGTCAGAGCTGGCCTCAGTAAGATGGGCAGGATGTGATGTTTTTGCTTAGTAAAGAAGCAGCTGTCAGTTGCTCCTCAGTTTCTCCGTGGAAATGTTCAGAACCAAGGCGAGCTTTCCCTGAGTTTGCCTGCCATCGTATGTGCGAGTGTACGACTTTCCTGCCGTTCTGTTCCAGTGGCAGTTTTATTATCCCCTAAAATAACGACAGTCTTTGCAGTCTTTTTTTTTACACAAAAATCCCAACTGTGACTGACTAATTGCCTGCTACGCTCTTACATTGTACATTATAAACCTATAGTATAATTATTTTTGATTGCTCTATCATTTTTTTTTATCAAAAAATACTGACAGACTAAAATTCCTGGACAGTTAGGGTTAACTTAAAAGTTGTAAAATATCTCAAAATTACTTGAGACTAGTATTGTAGCTTTAATAATTCTGCTGATTTTTAAACAAAAAAATACAAAAATAGGTAAAAAGTTGCATTCAAAATATTTCATCTCCGAAGTCACTTAAATCAAGAACATTTCAATATTTTGCCATTTTTTTCATCAAAGTAAAAAAAATATGTCAGACCTGAGCATTAAAACATGAATCCATTGATTTGTTGTTTAGATGGACTGTAATCCCACTCAGGGACAACTTTTTTTTTTATCATTTTAAAAAATCCAAAATTTACAGAGCATACGTTTTGTTTATCAAACAATCTTTAAAATGTTTTTTAAAAGCGATAATTGGGAAAGCTACATTTTTTTTTTACATATTTTTCTTCGTTACCTGATTGTTTTGTGCACCTCGGTTACTTTTTGCCAGCATCATTTAAAAATTTTTTTAGATTCTGTTATTTCTTGATCAAGTGCTTGTCTCTATGAATCTGTGTTTTATTATAATGATTTTGTTTTGTTTTCTCTATCACTTTTCAAGTGAGTAATTAAAAGGAGTGTGAAGACCAGTGTGTACACCAATATGAAATGAGCTCCGAGCTAATTGCTGCTATGAGATTACAGCAAGCTTTACTGAATGCACTTAGAAAGCAGCTTTTAATTAGAGACTGTCCTGATCATCATCTCCTCACCCTGATAGTAAATAAACTCACTTTTTCTGCTTTTGTTTTTTTTCTCAAGCCTTGAGACATTGTTGGTTGGATGCAGTTGAGTATTTAAAATTTTGAAAGGTATTAGGAATAAAATTCCATTAAAACTGATTTTGACAGCTGATATTTAGTTCCTAACTGATTAGGCTTACTGTATGTCTGTTTCGCTGGGGCACCTTGTTATCCAGCAAAGCCTGATAGTCAGAGCTGTGTGAACTAGCAAGGTTTTAGGCATCTTTTCTGGCTGCTTAACCAATGAAATTTTTGAAAGCAAATTGAAAAGTAAACGTAAAAATACTCATGTTTTTTGGTGAAACATATATATGGTTTCTTTCTTTTTTTGTCTTTTGGCCACAAAACATATTTAAACCATTTAAAGTTAAATCATTCAGTGCCATTACACAACAATTATGTTTCACAAGCATTGAAGTAATTTAATTGAGTTTCTAGAGTTGAGTTGTTCTCGTGGGAACAAAATAATGCAATTTCCAAGGACCAGTTTATCTAGAATTGATTGGGTTTTTATTCCGTCCAAGAACTAGTTTTTGCATGATTAAAAGTAATTCCTTGAGATTTTAAACCTCTACATGTAGGTGAGTCAGCAGTCATCCTCATTAATCTGTCTAGTAATCAGGATCACAGTGTATCTGTTTCTCTCACATACACTGGCCATGAGAGAGGATGGGACACTGGTGCACAGGATGGAATGGGCACTGTATACACCGTCAACCAAAATGTTTTAGGAAGAGTCCAGTGGAAGCCCACGTTATGAACACAGTGGATATAGAAATAAAATTATTGGCACTATAAAATATTGCCCTCTATGGGCACTGGTGGCTCAATGGTAGTGTTTTGTCTGCCATGCGGATGGTCCACTGTGGCGACCCCTTGCCAGGAGCAGCTGAAAGACCAACAACAACGTTCTTGATGCATGTGAAATTTTTGCATAAAATGGTCTTAATCTGTGACAATTCACTCTTTACATCACTTCCTGTCTCTCATTGTTCTTGCTCTTTCCCTCTGTAGGACCTATGTATAGGTGATCTGTCCAACAACTCGCTATTCTCTTCTTCTGAATCCCATGTAGACAGCTTGCCAACTGTGCCTACCATATGGGACATCAATACACCAGCACAGATTCAGGAGGTAAGACTTACGTATTTGCTCCTCCACCCACACAGAGTCATCTGTCAAAGCAACCGCGGGTTTCCTCAGAATTCTGATATTGTTTGTTGCACTCCTACACTTAAGCGCTCTGTATAGGCTTTATGAGGCTGGCTTTTAAGAGATGTTGTGAACCCAGTCGGCATGGCACATTTTCACACGTTTTTTTTTTTTTTTTTTTGCCTCTGATTTACTTTCAGTCTTGTGTTTTCGCTTGTTTCTCTTTTAAGCAGCATTCCACCCGGTTTCAAGGTTTAAACAGTTTAGAAGATATCACAGCGATAATCAGCACACCGCCTCTGAGGAGCCTTCAGGTAGCTCACTAATGAATGTCATTCTTGTCTCTAGTAGAAATTAGTCGAAATGACTGAGCTAAGCTTGATGTGCATATTTTTATTTGATTTGAATTGAGCTAATCATTGTAACACATCTAAACTAACAGTGTTTATGAAAACATTTATAGTGACTTCATAGTAATTAATTAGATTTATAGTACAGTTCACTTCACTTCGAAATGAACTTAAGTTTTGTAAACAATTTCCCTGAAGTAGTCATATGATCTAGGACTATATACAGTTTTGCTTTGATAGATTTTGCTTTCACTTTCATTTTTAGCTTTGTTCTTTAAGTGGGTGTACCTGTACTCTTTGTCTCTATGAGTGATTGTAACTTATCTGTATTATAGCAACCAGAGGAGGAAGACGAAATAGAGGATGAGGAGACAGAAGAGTTAGGGCATGTGGACACCTACGCTGACTACAAACCTTCAAAATGTAGGCTCAACCATCAAATTTCAGTTCCCATCATATCTGTCTGTCTGTCATCCTACACTATTAACATTTTTTTTTTCTTCCTCCCCTACCAGCCACTATAGGAAACTCACACCCTGACCGTGTTGTGGAGACCAACACTCTTTCCAGCGTCCCTCCACCTGACATCAGCTACACTCTCTCTATTCCCAATGCCATCATAGATAGCAGTATGCTCTCTGCCCTGCAGCTCGAGGCTATCATCTACGCCTGCCAAGTATGTACAGTGACACATGTGTGTCTACACTTATCAACAATTTCAGATTTCAGATGTTGGTCAAAATCCTGACCTCTTTCTTTTTTAGCAACACGAGGTGATCCTACAGAACAAGCAGAGAGCAGGTTTCCTGATAGGAGATGGAGCTGGAGTGGGAAAAGGTCGCACAGTGGCTGGAATCATCCTTGAGAGCTACCTAAAGGGAAGGAGAAAAGCACTTTGGTAAGCAGTTGATCCACAGCTTTACAATGTTATCAGCTCGTAAGGAATCTCTGCACTGTAGAGCTTGGTCATTTTTTTATTGTGCAAGATGATTGAACTCATCATTAATATGAAGTGTGTAATAGGAGAAATTATTCTATGTCATGTACTGGGTGGAATGGCGACATAGTGGTTAGCACTGTAGCCTTGCACCACCATGGCAAGGCTACAGTGGTGGCTACAGTTCAATTCCTGGCCCTGGTCAATGTGCGATGAGTTTGCTTTCAGAGAGTCCACACAGTACTTTGGTTTCCTATTACAGTTTAAAGACATGCAGATTAGGCTTACTAATGTTTCCAAATTGCCTGTTGTGAGTGTGTGATCGTGAGTGAATGGATTGCCACCTCTTCTAGGGCATACCCTGTCTAGTGCCCCAGGGGTAGGCTCTAGGCTCCCCTTGACTCTTTACAGTGGAATACTTTAGTGCTTCTTCTCCATAATTTGCTTCTTTTCACCTAAATTAAGCACCTTTTATATCTCTAATTTATTTGATGTCTCTTTCAGGTTCAGTGTTTCAAATGACCTCAAATATGATGCTGAACGAGATCTTCAGGACATTGGTGCTCCTAATATTCTAGTACATGCCTTAAATAAGGTGAAGGTCTACACACATTGCACAAAACTGGCATTTGCACTCTCTTTTATATGATGTCTTTCCACATCAGAATTTAGAGCGCTGTATTACCACATAACACCTCACATATTTGTGTGTCACTATGTCCTGTCAGATAAAGTATGGGGACACCGCTACCTCAGAAGGGGTTCTGTTTGCTACCTACTCGGCCCTGATCGGAGAGAGCCAGGCAGGAGGCCAGCATCGCACCAGACTCAAGCAGATCCTTGATTGGTGCGGACCTGACTTTGATGGAGTCGTATCCTTTACTGTTTGATTTCTCACTATACCTGACCAACAAATGTAAAGATTTAAAATCTGAATGACTACTACATGTCCTTGCATGCTTGTTATATATTCCCTTAACGGAACCATGCATATAGATCGTGTTTGATGAATGCCATAAGGCAAAAAATGCCACGTCCACCAAAATGGGTAAAGCTGTGCTGCATCTACAGAACAAGCTTCCTCTGGCCAGGGTGGTCTACGCCAGTGCGACAGGTTAGTGTTCCAAGGATGTCATTACAACTACATGGAAATGTTAGTAGTTTTTTTTTTTTCTTTATGATTTGAATCTTGATTCCCCACCCATTCCACAGGTGCATCTGAGCCAAAGAACATGATCTACATGAGTCGTCTGGGTATCTGGGGAGAAGGAACCCAGTTTAAAACCTTTGACGACTTTCTCCACGCTATAGAAAAGAGGTTTGTAAAATGGACATGGTCAGTAAATAGCCAGTTGGTGCAGGAAGACGTTTACTCATTGGCTGATTGCACTGTTTTGGTAGAGGTGTGGGTGCCATGGAGATTGTAGCAATGGACATGAAGGTGAGTGGGATGTACATTGCACGGCAACTGAGCTTCTCAGGGGTGTCCTTCCGCATTGAAGAGATCAGCTTGGACGATGACTTCACACTTGTTTACAACAAAGCTGCCAAACTGGTGAGCACTCCATAAAAGCCAGGATTGTTTTAAAATTATATTTCCAGAGAATTTTTTTTCTTCTGGAAACAATATAGCGCATCCCAACTATATCAATCTAAATCCTATTTTGATAGCATTTTTTGTACTATCAAAATGAGATTAAGACAACCACACTCAGGACAAAAAACTAAAATAAAAAACAAGGTCTGGAAAATGTAGATTTTGGCAGATATGTGTAATCACATGGTTTTTGTTTTCAGAAACCAATTATGTAAAGGGACTGGAAATCTTGATATAATGTCTTGTATTGTTAATGTATAATATAAGTAAAAAACACACAATGGCCCAAGATCGTTAATGTATAATATGAGTAAAAAACACACAAACTGCCCAAGCTCATGCCATAGAGATTTGCCAACGGTTTGGCAATTTACAGTTTACAATTTACAATTTTGGCAAAATACAGTTTTAATAATTGATAAATAAATGGCACAGTGCACTTTTTAATGGTTTATTTAATGTTGTGGAAGGTACACTAGATTGTTTGTTATTGCTTATGTTATAGTGATGATAAATGTTTGCTCTCTCACTGGTGTCACCGAACCACTCCTTCCATTAATGTTGCATAAACAGTTTGATCACATCAACAGTTACATGTTTTTATTTTGTTAAACAACACCATGCGGCTGTGCCTCTTTATGAAATGTTACTATAGAACTTTACACTGTAGACTAAAGAAAAAAATTATATATTAGAACAACTGTCTAACCTGTGCTATTATACAAACTAAATATGCACCTTCTGACCAGCTTGATTTGAGCATTAGCCCATGGTGTGGTGTAATATTATAATATCTTAAACACAAGAACTGCTGTGAAAACTGAACAGATGCTTTCTATCTGTGATCCTCAGTGGGCAGAAGCCTTGACTGTGTTCACTCAGGCAGCTGATCTTCTTGGTTTGGTGTCCAGGAAGTCTCTGTGGGGTCAGTTCTGGTCTTCCCACCAGCGCTTTTTCAAATACCTCTGCATTGCCTCCAAGGTTCGCTGTTTGGTCGAACTGGCTAAGAAGGAGCTGGAGGCTGGCAAGGTGAGCTTCAGCACACTATTGAAGTGATGAATCATTTTTAGATTGTTTTTGTTCTGTTTCAAAGAAGATAAATGACAATATAAAGCTGTAATTCTAAGAATTGTCTTTTGTCCCCCAGTGCGTTGTGATTGGTTTACAATCCACGGGTGAAGCACGGACCCGAGAAGTTCTTGATGAAAACGAGGGACACCTCGACAAATTTGTTTCTGCTGCAGAGTGAGTATAACAGTTCTCAGTGTATGTGTAGGTTAAAGCCACATAGTTCCTGTTTGTGAATGAAACATCATAAAGCATGACTGGCTTTTCGGAATGATAGAGGTTTTACCATTGATGTCTATTAAATCACTGTGGTTGATTAACGTTCCATTTGACATTCTGAAACTGCATGTTTGACAATGTCAGTTTGCAAGATAAAAGTGCTTGCATTTTGTGTTTTTCTTCATTGCTATTGGCTTCTAAATATTATCAATCCATATAAGGGGCTTTCATCCTGTCCTACTGCTTACTGAAGCAGTATTATGAAGCACAGTATGGTGTTATATTTAAATGCCTAGTGTGGATTCTTTTTAATAACTTTGTTTTCTGTGTTCGAAGGGGTGTGTTCCAGTCCCTAGTCCAAAAGCATTTTCCTTCAGAGAAACAGAGAAGAGAAAAAGGAGCAACCAGCAAGAGGAAACGTAGGTCTTTTCTCGCACCCACAGATCTGTGTGGGACATCAGACATTCTTTGCATTTCTTACTTTCAGGAAATGTCAAATTTGATGGCATTACTTTTCACAGCAAAATTTCTCTGACTTTAGCTCATCCCTATCATATTTTCCCAGGTACATTAAAATTATGTAGACCCAGAAATGACTTGTATATAATCTTACCACCAGGACGGGGCTTAGACTGAAACAGTATTTAATCTGTGAGAATTTGGCCCTATGTCAAATCCAATTAATATCTCTGCGTTAGAAATAGTATACTGCTGTATACTGCTCTACCAAACACAATAATATTTATACTATTTATCTTTCTTGAAATTATCTTGATTTTGTCCTAGACCGAAATACAGATATGTATAAAACGTGTTGTACATGTATGTGATGTAGGTAAACCCAAAGGTCGGCACCCGAAGTGCTCCAAGCAGGTTGCGGATGCCAGAAGCGTCATTAACATCAGCGATGACAGCAGCACAGAGTCTGATGGAGTGGAGAGCGACTCCAACTCGTCTCCAGATTCACTACAGGACAATACTGATGATGTCATCTTCATTACACAAACCAACTGTCATGCTGGTACAGTGACTCATCATTCTGTTTTAGGTCCAGTGGTGCATAAAAAGCTGCTGCCTTTTTTTACTTCACTTTTTATTTAGCACAGTGAACCATACATGAAGCAAAGTTAAAATTGATGTAAAGCTTAAAAACTAAATTCATCAGCTCACTGTTTATGACTGTCATTTTTTTTCTGAGTAATTAAAGATCCTAATTTTCCCTGCCTGATCACTAGCACGTTTGGAGGAGATGAAGCAAAGCCTTCTTAATAAAATCTCTGAGCTTGGAAAAGAACTACCTCTGAACACACTGGATGAGCTCATAGATAAATTTGGAGGTCCGGAGAAGGTTGCAGAGGTAAATCAAGTGGGAAAAGTGTGTAGATTATTACATATTGTGATAATGATTAGCAAATGAGTACATATTAGAATATATTACTAATAGATTATCACATGCCTGATAAAATTTATTATCAACATCTGATTATCCCAGTTGTTTATCTAAATTAGAAACATATTTGATTCATTTTATAATGAACTTAATATATGTGCTTCTTAGTTATATTAAATTAAATATTTCTTTAAACGCTAAAATTAGACACAATTTTACTGTAAATAAATAAATAAAGACATAAATTTAGTTTTAATATGCCACGGGATGCAACTCAATGGACTGTAAAAACATATGAATGGGGATCTTTTGATTTTTTTTATCTTGTGTAACTGAAATAAAAAAGTCAACATTAGCTAAGCTCCCCAATATGTTTAATTAAGAAAGCTAAAATATGATTAGGATATGATTAATGTGCACATTATAAATTATAGATTTCTCTCTCTCTCTTTCTTTTTCTCTCTCTCTCTGTGTTCAGATGACTGGACGGAAGGGCCGTGTGGTGCGCCGACCAGATGGGAGCGTGCGCTACGAGTCCCGTGCTGAGCAGGGCCACACCATTGACCACATCAACATTAAAGAAAAGGATCGCTTCATGAACGGAGAGAAGGTTAGAAATGCATAATGTTGTTTAAAAAGTTACGTCAATAATTCATTTCAAAAGTGCAAACCTTATCTGACTACGTCTTGGAAAAAATGAGTAGGGTGAATCAGATTCCAAGTGTTTCCCTTTCTTTTTCTCTCTCTTTCTTTCTCTCTTTCACTCTGATTTGTGCTCTCTTTCTTTTTTCCTCTCACTCTCTCTCACCTACTTTCTCTCTCTCTCTCTCTCTCTCTCTCTCTCTCTCTCTGTCTCTCTCTCTCTAACTCTGTTTCTCACGCACTCTTTACACTCTATCTATGTTTTTCGCTTTCTTAGCTGGTGGCTATAATCTCTGAGGCAGCCAGTTCAGGCATCTCTCTGCAGGCAGACAGACGGGTGAAGAACCAGTGTAGGCGAGTCCACATGACCCTGGAGTTGCCCTGGAGTGCTGACCGGGCCATCCAGCAGTTTGGTGAGTAAGGATTCTGTTTCTATTTGCTGACTCTTGTTTTCAGACTCCTATCACTGGGGGGATGTTCTCTACAAAAAAGGCACCTAATTATTTATTAATAATCTAACTGAACAAGTGAAAGAAGCACTGCTAAAAGGTAATTTTATGTAAATGATACTGACAGGCAGTTTAATGTTTTGTCATGTTAGAGATTTTTCATCTTATCTTATTTGTCATTTCATTTTTTAGTCGAATTTATGTCAGTCCATTTTTAGTCAGCAGCTTTTTCTTATATGTGCTGCTTAATTCAACAGCCATCCACACAAATAGACATATTGCTCCAGGCACATTCTCCATGTTGGCCAAAATGTTTAGCGCTACAGTGATAAAGAATTCTCATATAGTCTTCCAGTTTCTATGTGATATTACAATATTGTTAAAATGAATTAGTTTTTTGCGGCGTCCGTTAGTTCTCATTTTTGTTTTGACGTATGGAATGGAAACTGCTTTATAAATATCCAAGTGTGCGTGTATTAATCAGAATCATAAATGAAGTGAAGTATGTTGTGGCCAGCTATTTCTCAAATTAGAATGTTGATCTCACTTTTGACATTTTCTCTTATGTCTTGATAATATCACCAGTGTTGACCTTTGATTCTGGTGTTAGCTTCCTGAAACGGAGGACATTGTTACCACAGACCCAAAAACAGCAAACCTTACTTTTTCATTATTCTCACCAGGTCGCACTCACCGCTCCAACCAAGTCACAGCACCGGAGTACATCTTCCTGATCTCTGAACTGGCCGGCGAAAGACGCTTCGCTTCTATTGTGGCTAAGAGGCTGGAGAGTCTGGTACGTCACAGATACACTCATATCCACCGTCAAGCTGATGACACACTGATTCATCACAGCTCACCTCTTTTAATGTGTGTCTTATAATGCTATTGATCCTCATAACAGGATCTGTGTTCTCTGGGTTGTCAAGTACAGGCGCACATCACGGTCACTTTTTCCATTCTTTTTATATTTATCATTATGATGAGTTATTAATATGTATGTCCTAATAGCAAAATCATATGGACATATAACATATGGACACTGGGGACTTTCATTTAATTATATCAGACCAGAAAAGCATACCGTTATACTGGTTTGGTTTGTGTCCACTCCACTTGTTTCATTTATAGAGAGAGAAAAAGAAAGAGTGTCACTGCGCATCAATACAAAATAATTTTTACTGAAATTCATCCTAATATGGTCTTTCTTGTAATATCTTCTGTCGTATCATAATGTATTTCCGTCGTGTACTGAATTACTGTATGCACTCGGGCATTGAGGTCATCTCTGTTGTTGAATTTTTTTCTCCCCACGTAGAGGAAATGATCTCGTTTCTCACTTCAAAGGGGTCTACCACTTGCAATTAGGTCATATTAGTCATTTTGGAAGTCAAAACTGATATAGGACGCGAGGCTCAGGATTTAAGACGTCCTACTCACTTTCAGTCTAAGTAAAAGTGAATCTGATGGAGGGTTATCTAGTACAGTTTTAAGCCAAGTCAATCCATACAACCTCAATTTTATCACGGCTAATATTTGCCGATTGCAGTTTCCACGTGTGCTCCATGCATCAGCTTGACACTGCTCAGACTTAAGTCAATTGATAAACTCTATTAAACAGCAGTGTTTAAGAGAATAACTCTAGTGGAGCTAACTGCAGCCTGCAGTTGTGGTGAAATATTATAATTTTGTTCAAAGAGTTTAACAAGTGAGGATTAATAATTTGACCACAACTTCAGAGTGATTTTAAAGATAGAAGTAATGTCTGTTTCTTCATACAGGGAGCGCTGACCCACGGGGACCGACGAGCAACCGAGTCTAGAGACTTGAGCAAGTACAATTTTGAAAATAAAGTAAGTCTCCGTCTTATCAGGAACACATGCAGATTCTAATCTAGTCCTAGACTGAGCAATGGGTGTGTTTGTTTTTCTTTTTCAGTATGGCAACAGGGCTTTAGAGAAGATCACCAAGGCCATTTTGGGTCATATAGAGAGTAAGGTGGCACCTCCCAAAGGCTATCCAGGAGGTGATGCCATGTTCTTCAGAGGTAAGCTAGCTTGTGTGTATCTGTGAAAGTGTGGGTGTTGGTGTGTTAATATGTAACTGAGGAGAAAAGTAGGCTGAATATTACTGAAGTATAGTCAGTGTTAATGTATGTCCTGTTCTCAGTTGCAAATATAGATGACTGTATGATATGTATGTACAGTATTTCAATCTTCTAATTATAATCTGCGCAGTCAAATAAGACAATCATGTGACTCTTTTGAAAGGGTATTGACCAGCAAATTTGCATTTTTTTTTTGTTAGACATGAAGCAAGGTATGATGGATGTCGGTATTTTCTGCAAGGAGGCTCGCTTTGGCATCAACTCTGAGAAAGGTAAAGTCTCCACGCTTTATGTCCTATATACTGTAAATAGACTGGTTTCCAATTACAGATTACGTCATACTCAGTCCTGCGTCTTTTTTTTTTTTAACAGACTGCACCATTACCAAGTTCCTCAATCGTATTTTGGGTTTAGAAGTGCACAAGCAGAATTCTTTA
>JAOVVB010000004.1:14979761-14993002 GCA_028570985.1 Heterobranchus longifilis | reverse complement strand
ACTTCAGAGTACCAGAGTCAGAGCACCTGTCCTAAACACAGCCTAGTGTGTGAAACAGGCCTGTCGGGTTTGTTGCACAATGATACGCCAAGCTTAACAAAGCAGATCGGCTGAGAGCTCATGGTATCACGTTCTACGTCTGTGTGAAAGGATGTAGCTCTCCATATCAGGAGTAGCATTCTATGTGCTTAACACAAAAGGAAAAGCAAATTCGATGACAGTGTGTATTGTGTATGCCAACTCGTATACTGTATTAGATGCTTTGTCAAAACAGTATACCATCTACCACCTATATCACAGAGGTGCCAATATCTACAGTTTTAGCCATTGCGTTAATGATTTTCGACACTACGTGATCCACCTGAATTAATTTTTTTTTTCAGATAATCAAGTATATAATTCAGAAAAGGAAATTCACTGACAAAGAAAGGACACCTGTTTGCTTCTGCTAGCAGATGCATTGATTTTGCAGCACGTTAACTTTATATACATAGAATTTTACTTGTGAATTTACAAGAATGTTATGTGAACCAGTAGAGAGCAACAGGGTGAGACTCGTTTGTTTGGCAACATTTGACCACACTGAGTGTCTGCCTTGTGTTTTTTTTATTGAAAAAAATACATTTTAAACATTTTTTGTGCATGCGTGTGTGTGTGCGTGCGGTAATTTTTTTTCTGTGTCTGCTAGGATTTTCTTGTTGGCACCTCTGCTATCACCTGTAGTGGTATACAATTTTGACTTCTCTTTACAGCCAGCCACACAAACTAGCCAAGCTGCCATTTTCTTGCCACTGTGAATCTGCATAATCTCTCCAGTCAACCATACTGTTGCAAAAATATTTTTGCAAAATGTAAGTTGAGCAGAAACAAAAATGAGGTACTCATTGTTTGGGATGTTTGGGATCAAGAGTGTTAGCTTCTGTTGCTTCGTTATACATTTCTTTTTCCTGATGAACAACTAGAGTCCTCTATTCCTCTGGCATCTAATAACAGCTCAGCACAATCAGGACTGACAGGCATGTCAACACAGTACTCCAGACAGAGGCGCTAGCTCATCACTTGGCTTGGTATGGCACACTCTGTAGACAAAGCTTCAAGGTTAATTATATGGAGTCCACCAACCTGGTATCTGCCAACATTTATTCGGATTAGATGCTTAAATGTTCCAATTTTTGTTTAAACAGATAAAAAAAAATAGGGGTTTAAAAATTCAATCCAACCCAGAAAGTGTTGAAACCAGTTATTTGAGTCACACTGCCCTCTACTGCCATATTTCTTTCACATCTCTTTAGCTGAAACTTTGTCATGCTGAAACCAAATCTGGAGAAATACAAACAGACGAGAACCACACCCAAACCTGCTCAATATGCGTCACAGCTTCTGTCACAATCAGCTCCTGCGATTGCAGAGGGCAAAATAATAGACTACTGTTCAGCACAGTGCCTTCGGTTCGTACTAGGGAATGTAGTCTTGTAAACAGACACCTGTACAGTATATATTTGTATACAGTGTGTTGACATTTATTTATTGTTTTTATTTATCTGACCTCATTACTGGACTGGTGAGAGAGTAGGACAAACCCCACCGGTCCACCTGAATGTCCTCAAACCTGCTTCTGTCTTCTTTATGCACCAGAGTAATTAATCAATCTGTGCTTCTGCTATTAATGAATTAATGGAGTAGTGATTCAGGGCTGATACCAAAATCTTTAGCTTCAGCTTTTAATCTTGAAATGTGATTCTTGCTTTTAATCGTTTGCTCTCAGGTAACGCAAAGATTCTGTTCAATCCCACTGATGGATTTAGATCAGGGCAGTTAAGATGCTCTCGCTGCGTGGATATATTGGGTTTCACAGAACAAAAGCAAAGTACAAAAATGCTTTAGTGTTTCAGCGATTTAGCCAAACTGACCAATAAGACTTGACCAAAAGCTGAACAGGAATGCAGTATACAAAGATGTATAAATATTATATAATCTGGGTAATCAGATCATCTCTTGCAGTATCTCTCATTTTATTTATATTGACTTATCTTTTGTTCTAAAAGGGATCTAGTTTTTGTTTTATGTTAATGTAATTTGGGCAAAAGACCAAGAATTACTTCAAAACCCAAAGAAAGAATAGTAGAGGTGGGTGATGTGGCAAAAATATCACAATTCTTGATACACAATACACTATGTATAGGTTTGCTTGAACAAAATTATGTAATTCTCACAGCTCCAGGGTCGAGCCAGAGCTCGGGTTACTCTGTGTTGAGTTTCTGCACATGTTCATCTCATGTCAGAGTTTCCCTGGGTTCTCCGGTTTCCCCTTACCTCCCAAAAACTTACAGTTGGTGTGAATTGGTGTGTAAATGTGTCTGTGTGTGGATTTCCCGTAAGAGCCACCGTGACCCTAACTGGGATAAAGCACTAACTCAAGATGAATTATATGTAATACAAAAATGTATTATTCAACACAGGAAGGAGGGATAATAATAATAATAATTATTATTATTATTATTATACACTAAGCAAATTTTTTCTGAGTAAAACAATAAAATTTATGTTAGAAAAGCACTAGCAAACCTGTGATCTTCATTTTAAATCCCAAGCTTTAAAATGAAGTGTATTTGTAAAATAATGTATCATCATTTTGCTATTTTAGCTATATCACCCAGCCCTAAGTCATTTGCACCATACTCTTGCACTGTTATTTCTGTACGAGATTATTATATTGTTAATTACATTATTGTTCTTAACAATTATATGCTATGATGATTAATATATAGGTTTTTTTTATTAATTGTTTTATAAAATTATATTTAAACTTGAATCCCTAATCAGAAGTCAGGAACAAAGCTTTAGCCCTTTTCCAGAATGAGCTCTGACCAACCTGTGTATCATGGTGTGATCAAACTGTTAACATCAGTAATTGCTGATTGAGGCCTTTTTTTAATCATCATGTTATAGTACATAGTACATGTTGTAGAGCATCTGACCAGATCCTTTATCTCAGGAGGAAATCTAAGTGATGTTGTTTGATGTGTTTTTTTTTTGTTGTTGTTTTGTTTTTTTATCCTGGTTAAAAACGAATACATGCCCAGAATGCACATTTTCATGCAGCACATGAAAAGTTGCTTATTTATCATAGTGCATATGCCAAACTACCTAATCAGATCAGATATTATTTATAAAAACAACATTGTTTCTGCTGATAAATTTTATTCAGGTTTGGACCCATGCTGTGTATTTGTTTTTATGTTTTCCACATGCAGGAGACCATATTGTTTTCTTTATCATGAGAAACTCTCACATCCCATTTTTCATGCATATTAAAGAATATACTAAACAAAATGGATATGGTTCCAGACCTGTGCACCTTTGATTGCTTTTTGTTTCCCAGCATATGGATAAAAAACCCCAATCAGGCTGATTTTTTCAGCTCAGTAAATATCTTTCAATCCTCCATTTCATAGTGTTTAGGATAGGTTCAATATTTTTGCCTTTAAAAAGCCTTTAAAAACGTGCTGGACACAAAGAAACAAACATATTGTGTATTTGGATTATTATAATAGAATATGTATGAAACTGTTGTTTTACTTTTCATGAATTCTAACTGGGGCTTTAATACTACATGCTGTTGGACACACATCATGATCTTGTACCCCGCATCAACTTTCCCGGCTGGATAAACTTTGATAGTAATTACTTTTATGTAAAATTTGCACTAAATTTTTTCTTTAAGTCCATGTATTATAAAAGTTTAGCATCTTCTGTAATATCCCTTAATAATTTATTGTCAATGCAAAGAGATAAAACTGTGCTACTGAAATGATGTATCTGGGGTTTGTCCTTGTTTTTCTGCTGATGCTTTGCTTTATGTATTTAGATCTGATGTTGAGATGTACATACTGCAAAAACTGTGTGCCTTTCAGCTATTTCTTAAAAATGTTTTCTATGTATAGAAAAATTAATATAAGTGCAGCAGTGCGATGTTTGTTGACTAAACAATAAACAAAGTGAATACAAAAATGAATGAATGAATGAATGAATGATACTGCCAAATTATAATGGGCAAAAAATAATTTCAAAAATGGCAAGAATCACAACTTCAGAAGGATCAAATTATGGGCTGAAATCACTTAAGGAGATTTGAATTTACTGGATATAATCTACTGGAGCTTAAGAGTGAAGTTTCTTAAAAAGTGTCATTTTAAGAGTATTAGTTTCCCTGAGGAAGCATAATCATTACTTGCACTTCTGCAGCAGTGACATCAATAAGGAATAAAACACCACCGTTGTAGAAAAAATTTGTTCATAACACGTATAGCACAGTAATTTATATAAGACTACAAGATTTATATACTACCTGATATCACCCAAATGAGGATGGGTTCCCTGTTGAATCTGGTTCTTCTCAAGGTTTCTTTAGCAGTTTGAAACAGCTAAATAATCTTTTACACATGGTTTTACTGTAAATCTGCGGTACAAGATGTTACCATTAGTGCAGACTTTTACATCAGTGTATAAGCTTAAGTTAACAAGTCACTGTTTTTACATTGAAATCATTTAATTGCAAGTACTGAATGCCTGCCAAATCTGCATGAAACAACAATATACGTTATTACTGGTAACATTTCAAATTGTCATGTCATTTTTTTTTCCTTTTTTTGCGTGACATATTATATGAAAAGTATAATTTAAAAAAATGATATCATTTTTAAGTCATGTGGACCACCCAGGATTTGCAAGTAATGCAAATCTAATACAACCACCAGATTTAAATGGATGAGCTGATGCTATCCGAGGCAACGTGGCTTCCTTATGAAAACTCAGTGCTGGATGACCTCTATACTGTAATATACTGTACAGTGTCTTAAATGCATAAGTTCCATGTTTTGGTACTGGGGCAGTTTGTAGTCTGTCCCATTGGTGCAAATGTTTGCAAATTATAACATTTAAAACTAGATATTGATTCCATACTTCAAACTTTTTGAGCTAGTATGAGCGATTTCACCTTATCACACATTAGTCAGCCACACAAATCGCTATTCTCTGTCAATATGCAGATGGGATATGTTCCCAATTAGGTCGGTTTCAGTTCTAGATTGTTAAACTATAAATAGTTTGTGGGAAGGGGAGGGGGTGAATGATTTTGCAAAATCTTCAAAAATTGAGTGGCTCTTTTAGAAATGATTTTGGACACTAACTTACATTTGGTAACCACTTACAGTGCTTAGCATTGACAGTTACAGTTTCGGGGTTGTGGGATCGATCCTGAGCTCCGGGAGGTGCTGTCTGTGTGGAGTTTCATGTTTTCCCGGTATCTATTTGGGTCTCCTCCAGTTTCAAGGTGCCCCTAGGTGTGAACAAGTAGTGACTTCACCTGTCTTATATGTAGTGTTACTAGGACTGGCTTTAGATTCACCCTCAGATTCACAGGATAAAGCGGTGACAGAAAGTTGAAAAAACTAATGAGTGAATGTGTCACTGTTTTGCTGTAAATCAGGTGGAATGTCTTTAAGTGCACGGCTTCCCCCTGACCCCAGTGAGCTGCTAAATCAGCCACTTTGTTACACTTTTACTGCTGTTCAAGTTGTACTTTTGCATGTTATGTACATGTACTGTATATGAAAGTATCAAATGCATTTTGCTATCCATTAGAAATGGCTTTGTGACCTGTTCCAGACTGATACATGTAAATCACTTTGTATCTCATGTGTTCTTGAATTTCTTTAGATCGTGGCATGAGCTGAGATCTGTTAGCATGTTTGACTTTCTCGGACAGATCCTATTTAAGTGTTTTTTTATTTAGCAGATCTAACAGTTATCAGCTTTCCAAAAAATCGTGATACATTTTTTTTTCCTCTCTCACTCACTCATCATCCATACCGCTTTATCCTGTATACAGGGTCGTGGGGGATCTCAGGAGACTTAGGCCACAAGGCAGGGTACACCTTGGACGGGGTGCCAATCCATTACAGGGTGCACACACACACACACACACACACATTACAGGCAATTTGAGAATGCCAATTAGCCTAATCGGCATGTCTTTGGACTGTGGGAGGAAACGGGAGAACCCGGAGGAAACCCACCAAGCACAGAAGGAACATGCAAACTCTCCCCATACAAACTTTATGCACACAGAGGCGCGAATCGAGCCTGGCCGGGAATTGAACCCGGACCTGGAGGTGCGAGACAATAGTGTTAACCACTGAGCCACCGTGCCACCAACTTTTTTCCTCTTAATAAATGAAATCATCATTTACAAACTATATTTTTTATTTACTCAGGTTATTTTTGGGTCGTTAGTCTTTCAGCCGCTCCCATCAAGGGGTCGGCCACAGCGGCCCAACCGATCCGCACAAAACTTGGCACAGGATTTAAGCAAGATTCCCTTCCTGACACAACCCTCCTATTTTATCCAGGCTTAGAACCGTATTGCGTCTAGTGGCTGCGGGTCGGGGCATTGTCATCTGAAGCCATTATTCGTCACATACACATTACTGCACAGCGAAATGTTTTCAATATTTTTAACATTTTTGAGTCCGTTATATGGCACCCCTGAAACAGATAGGGTTAAGGGCCCAATTTAACCACCAATCCCATAAATAACCCCATAAACAACAGCACACTCAACATGCCTTCCGAGGCAACCGGGAGTCGAGCCTGAAATCTTCTAATGTGTAGTCAGACGCGTTATCCATTGTGGCCCAATGACTGGGTGGGAATTGAACCTGGCTATAATATTGAATAAATATTATAATCATAATATAAATAATATAAATGAATAATAATATCATTTGTTTGATGATCTCAATCGTTTAAGTGTAACAAACATGCCAAAACCCAAATCAGAAATCCGTTTCCACAGCACTGTGTGTGTACAGTATATAAAAAGCCTTTCTCTTTTACAGAGAGGCTTCAAGGTTTAAAGATCATAAGACCTTTTCCTTTTTCTTTTTTTTTTTTTAAGAAAAAAAGGGTTTTTTCTGTAATTTGCACACCATGTACAGCACTTTCCAGTGCCATTTAAACCATTTGAAACAGAGTGATTAAATGTAAAAAATAATGTATTCAATTAAATGTAAATCATGTGAAGAAAATGTAAACAAACAGGCGTTTAAACAGATTGTAGTGCACGCGGGTCCGCAGCATCCACACAGACGTTTAAACAAATGTAATTAAAGATGGCGCGTGGTGACGTCACCCGATGACGCTCCAGGTAGCCACGCCCATGGTGTCTTCAGGTAGACGGCACCTGAGAGAAGGTGCAGTGAGACTAATGATAGAGGAAGTGAGAGTGAGACAGGTGTCGCGCTTAAAGCGGAGGATTTACGAGAGTTTCTCTTTCTATCTGCACATCTTCAGAGGTAAAAGAGACTCGTTTTTTGTTTTTTTTTAATCCGTCAGCTCGTTGTTTGTGATTTTTTTTTCTTCATGCTGGTTCTTAGTGTCATTTCAACATTGTTGTTTGAACTTAGCTTTGGTTCTTGTTCTTTGGTCAGGACTGTTTTAGAGAGAAGTTAAAATATCTTTAAGATTTAAATGTAATGTTTGAATGTGTAAAGATGCATAAATCGTGCGTTTGTTCGGTTCAAATGTTTCTAAAAGTTTTAGTATGAACTTAGTGACTCGAGACCTTTAACCCTGAATAATGTTACTACTGGCGTTTCGTACCAGGTTTTGACCTCTTTCTTTTTTTTTAGGATTTTTACATTAATTAATTAATTAATTTGTTTGTAAAAGCCCTGGAAGTCGAAATGAATGCCACTATTAAGAATTTAGTATTGCAGTTGTTCATTCTGACTTGAATTGCGCGCTTCATTCTCGTTGTGTAGTCTACATGGTAATGAACACGAGCCGGATCCGAAACTGCTCTGTGCTCCCTACAGAGTGCACTACAGCTGCATTGAGAGAGCGCATCCTTTACACCCTTTATAGAGCACTACGTATTGCTCAGGCATCTATTTAGAAGTACAGTCACTCATAGGAGAAGAGTAACAACTGTGGGACTATTACATTTTTTATCTATGAGTTAAAAGGAAAATAATTTTAACACACCACTGTTGTGAACACACACTCTCTCTCTCTCTCTCTCTCTCTCTCTCTCTCACTCACTCACTCACTTACTCTCACACACACACACACACACACTCCCTGTAATTTCTAACCTGCACTTCTGGTTGAGCCACCCTCTCTGGTCTCTGCTTGATTTTGAGTTTCACTAAGTTTCACAAGAAATCATTCTCAGCTTCTACTATCTGCTACACACACATTTAGTGAATCTTGTCTCAAATGTCCGTGTTAATGTGTTCCTCACATTTCCAGCCCTTACCTGGACCAGTATCAATGTGCGCAGTACTGTGTGTTGGATTATTTACACCTCTTCATAGTGCTGTACATACCTCAGAGTGATTGTGTAAGTGCTACGCAGTTTCATGGTTTCATTCTCCGACTATATTTAACATCACGTCACAGAAAACGAAAGGCTTTTGAAAGAGAGGTTTTGCTGAACGTAGCTGTTTCTAGGTAACAGTAAATAACTCATAAGTCAACAACCATGCTGGAAGAACTAAACAGGTTTCATCTGCTGAAGATGTTTGCTAATCTTGTTGTAAGGACACACTTTTACACATCAGCAGCGTGTTGTCTTGTGTGTGAGAGACAGCTGTGTCCTCTCAAGCGTTGCCCCAAGGGTGGGAAGTTTCCTCTGAGGAAAATGTTAACACCCAATCAGTGTGTCTGTCGAACATACTGTAAGCTCAGGAACAAGCTAGGGTTTTTATCAGGTGCACATTTCTAGGTATGCGATTACTGAGTGTAGCCCAAGTGTTTTTCAGGACACTTTAGGAGATCACAATTTCAGGAGATCACAATGCAGGTTGGTCAGAAGTTGTCCATTAATTAAGCAAGTGGGAGTGCTGTTGTACTGAACATCAGCTGTGATGCGGTCAAGTGTCCAGCACAGCAACACAACCTCGAGTGTGATATTGCTTGTATACAGCAGTTCAACAAACACCAGTGCTATCAGCATATTATGATTTGTTTGTTTGATTAACCAGTTATTTTGCCCCTTTCACGATTGTCGGAAATAGCATTGAGTTAGTGATTGAACAGTTTGGGGTAATTAACAGGAGTGAAAGTACTTTTAAAATACTTCCTGGTACTACTGTATGTTGCCAAAAGGTGTGGAGAATAAACCATGTCAGGGGTGGACAGTCCTGTAAATCCCATAAGTTTCTTTTTAAATTTCCACTTATTCCACTATCAGTTCTGATAGCTTGCGGTTCTGGGGGGTATTCCTAAATAGTGCTAAGTGGAAAGTACTGGAGTATACAAACCCATGTTTCAAATGGCAAGTAGTGGCCATAAAGAGGGGTTACAGAGGGAATTTAGCCATGTGTTAGAAGCTACTAAAACTAAAAGCTTTGTAGTTCCTGTTAGGCGTAAACAGAACAACAGTCTATTCAAAATCACTATAAAAGCGATTACTCAGATGTGTGTGTGTGTGTGTTTTTTTTTTTTTTGTTTGTTTTGTTTTTTTTTAAGTGCTTCTTTGACTGGGATTGAATCTGGGTTTTGCTCTCCCCTGTTTCAGTACTACTCACCGTACAGACCTACTGTACTTTCAGCCATGTTGGTGACTAACAGTTAGTGTAATTAATAATTGTCGAACACCTGTGATGCAGAATGAGACTTACAGTATAGTGTAATAATCACCAGGAAGTACCCGATACTCTGTTATTACGATACCAAAGTGCTGATTTTATTTGTAATCCAATTCTATAAGTATCACGTTTTTAGAAGTAGACTGATTCAACTTTAAAAAAATTTTTTTTTATTTGTTTAACATTTTTTTTAACATTCAATTTTAAACAAACTTCACAAATAATTTTACCACACATGATGTGCTACCTGTCAATTTGTGAATAGTTTACACCACCACCTGTAGGATTATAGAGAAGGGGCATAGATTTTGCCATCTCAAATGCAAAAAAAACGATTTTGGATTCAGTGTGGAGATGAATTAATTGCTACACTAAAGAATTGCAATATCATTCAATCAATTAGATTAGACAAGGAAAAAAATGAAAGAAATAAAAACAATAAATAGAAGTAAAAATAGAATTAAATATGCACACAGTAAGTTACATATTGCACTAAAAATAATTAATATACCGATATTGCACTTGAAATGTAGTGTAAATGAAAAGAGAGAATATTGCACAAACGTACTGGTAATCAGATATTGCACTTGGAACCTATCTTGAGTTGTGGGAACACTAGTGTCATAAAGTATTATTGAACAGTAACTACTGACAGTCGCTATCCTGTTGTGAAAACGTTACAGAGATGAGTTATATAATTTTATGGCCATTGGGAGGAAAGATCTCCTGTGGCGCTCTGTAGAACACCTGGTCATAATCAGTCTCTGGTTGAAATTGCTCCTCTGGTCGGAGAGAACTCTGTATAGCGGGTGAAAAGGATTGTTCAAGATTGTGTATTTTGGACAGGATCCCCAGGATAGATCCCGCCCTTTTAATGACCTTGTCCAGTCTGTTTCTGTCTGCCGCTTTAATGTTGCAGCCCCAACAGACCACTGCATAGAAAACGACACTCGCCACAACAGATTAATAAAATATCCGAAGAATGGTATTGCAGATGTTGAAAGACCTGAGCCTTCTCAGAAGGTACAACCTGCTAGTTACACCGATTAGCCACAACATATCTAGTTTACCTGGCTTCGTGGTTAAACGCTGATTATTAATTATATACCAGTAAAATGGTGAAAGGATTATGCACATTGAAGACTCATCTATGCCGGTGAGGACCAAATGTCATCCCATCTGGTCTGTTACTACAAAAAAGCCAATGGGGGACAAAAATCGCCAAAAAAGTCAACATTGTCCATTATAGAAAGGCACCAAAACACCCATTGCATCACTGCCTGCTGTGTTTTGGGCTTAGTTCAAGGCTGTTGTTCCGGCCTACACATTTCCTAGACCTCAATCTGACCGAGCATCCATGGAATGCACCAGAGAAACAAGTCTGATCCACGGAGGCCCCACCCCACAACCGACAGCACCCAAAGGATCTGCTGCTAATGTCTTTTTGAGCCATACTCGGAGGGAACAGAGCCTACTGGACTTAATATTTTGTGATTTTCAGTTACTGTATGTCTGATGGTGTATATAAATACTAATAAATAGTTTAAACAGTTAAATAGAGTAACAGTTTGTATGGAGGATGCCAATATAGTCTGAAAATAATAATAAACACCTGTAGAAATGTGGGTTTTTTATTAACACAATGCATGTTTATTTAAATAGTAATGTTCTTAGTACGGAAATGTTTAGTTAACAGAAGGAGTCTCTGCTGTCAGCACGGTGTAATAGCCACACAGTTTTATTTTTTTATTTTTTATAATTGAAAGTGAAGAGATGGCTGTTTATGGCTGGCCAGATGTGAATAATAACAGGAAGTTACCACTGAGTGACAGCTAGATTTATGCCCAAGTTGTTTTTTATATATATATACTGTATATATGCTGTACTGTGTATATATAAACTTAAATCTTAATAATAATTTGCTAACTAGCAGGGAAGTCTTACAAAGCCCTGGATGGGAAATCTCTTTCTAAACCTTCATCAGTGCTTCTGACCACATTAAAGCTTAGCTTAATATTTGAGACCGTGGGCAGTTTCTCAACACAGCATTAATGTTGAGGTGTTTATAACCCGAACAAATCCGCTGTACGATTTCACCAGCACTTGAATAATATCTGCTTAGTTTTGTTTCACTGATGAGTGTGTATGATTTGAGTAAATCTATGTAGATATGTTTGGTATATTACAATTTAAAATGAGAAGAGTAATTGTATGCAAGCTGAAGATGAGTTGTATGAATGTGTATGTGTATAATCACATTTTCCAAGATCAGATAACATTCTTTATTATTGCTGAGAAACAAAAGGCCCCTGCTTCCTGAACCTGAAACTATGCAGCACATACCAAAACCTCCTCTGGCCTGGCAGTAAACGCCTTCCTAAAAGCTTGATCAATTATTAACCAGCTGTGGTAATGATTCCTCGTATAACCCAGACTATGTGTACATACACCAGATTCTATGTGTCTTTCATTCATTACTAGCAGTGAGCAGAAGCGTTTCTCATTAACGCAGCAGAAGTTGTATATCTGGATTTTGTGGCTTTCCTTGATTGTGATAATATGGTAGTTTTTTTTTTTTTTTTTTTTTTTACCCCCCCCTTATATATGCAGCCTGGTTACCAGGTGGTTCATTGCCATCATCGTATTTCATGTAACAGCTCTTAAGGCAGGTTCTTCTTAGCAGGAGCACTTCTTTACCAGGGGGATTCATGCTCCACCTGAACTTCCTGCTAAATCCTGCACTCTAGGGAACGGGAAAGCCTGTGGGTGGAGCTCTTCACCAAGTCAGGTGCAGTCTGCTCAAGGTGTTTTTCATGGACAAAGCCCCAATGAGGTTCTGCTTCACTGTAGGCTCTGCAGAAGGCACAGGATTTGTTGTTAACAAGGAGATTCCTGCTTTATTAAGTGTCATCTGAAGAAGATGGAGGTGAGGTTTAAAGAGCCGGTGAGTCCACAGACAGACATTGATTTGTTGTAAACAGCACGTGAGCATCGTTCAGCTTATCTTGTGTTTTTAAAGAAGTCAGCAAGTCATTTTTTTTTAATATATTGACGACGGTTAGAATTTTTTTGTTTGTTTTTGTTTGGTTTGTTTTTTTGGTCATACAGGGACATGATCTTAGCCATCCTTGCTGCACTTGTTGCCTGAAGCCTTGGTGCCATATGTTTTTTTTTGTTTTGTTTTTTTTTAGTCTGACTTTGAGAATAAACACCAGCATCTCTGATTTCCCTATTGTGTTCTCTTTGTTTACTCGTCATAAATGATTTCCTTTTTTTTTTTTCTATGAGACTGAAAACTGTTACTACCCAGCTTGTGGATCAACTAGGTCAGTGAACAGTCAGTTTGGTTGTGGCTTTTTGCCAAACATGAATTACACAGATATTTGCATGTCAGATCAGTCTTTCTCAGACACCATTTTACTGTAGATTAGACACACAATCATCTGTCAACTTTGTGAAAAGTATCTGCTTATGTCATTTTCCCAAGGTCATACACAGAGCAATGTTTGGGGCATAGTGATGTCATTTAGGAGACTTTCTTCCTTTATGCTGGGGGTGGGGGTGGGGGTGGGGGTTGTTATCGCATAT
>JAOVVB010000004.1:14955073-14978275 GCA_028570985.1 Heterobranchus longifilis | reverse complement strand
AACACTACAGGTGGAGTGACCTAAACTATTCACACAGTATTAGGCAGTGCAGTCCTGTGTGGTAGGAGAAAATTATCTGCCAAGTTTATTTAAAAATTTTACAGAATCTGAACAATAAATTGGATATTGATAAAATTTATAAAATCTCATTAGTTACAGAATTGCAGTATAAATGAAATCAGCACCGAGGTTTCATATTATATCGTCTGGTCCCTCGTGATTCCCGTCCCTAGTCTGAGGTGTGCTTCTGGTCTGAGGTGTGCTGTTCTGTTTATACCATAGAGATTCGCCACTGTTTACCATTTTTAATTAGTTGTGATTTTCATTGTGCTTTTTAATGATTATAATCATCTTTAATATTGATACATCCATGTTTATCTGTCACATTAACCTCTCTTTTTCTCGCTCTCTCCCTCTCGCATTTGAAGTTTTGCATTTTACCAAAAAACTTTTCAATGCACCAAAACTGTGAACTCCTCATGAAAAAAATGACAAACAAGAGCCAAAAAATATACTACAGTGCTGTTGAATTCTTGTTTTTGTCATTTGGGTTAGCAAAGTGGTTAAGGCATTGGACTACTAATTGAAAGGTTCCAGGTTAAAATCCCAGGACCATCCAGTTTTTGTTGTTGGGCCATTGAACAAGGCCTTTAACCCTTAACTGCTCAGATGTGTATTGAGAGAAATTGTACTGCAAGTTGGTCTGGATAAGGACGTCTGCCAAATTCTGTAAATGTGAAATTTTTTTTTTATAAGTGTAGCTCTGACAGTAGTTCTGTCAGGATGTTTTATGTTAAATAGTTTTATACATTTATCATTAGGTAGTAACATTGAGAATATAAACAAATCCCTTTTGATATAGTGAGGTTTTCTTAGCATTTTCAGAAGGAGTGTCTTGTTTCAGCACTATACTGTATAACTCTCAGAAGTAATGTTGTACTTTAAAATATTCAACTGAGGATTTCTTTAAGATGAACGGCTTTGTGTTTTCTCACTTTCTCCATAGCATGAATAGCTAAACTTTTCTGTCTTCTAAACTTAAAAAAGAGGGAAAAGAGTTTAATGAGCGAACAACTCTTTATAACTGCTGTTATAACTGACTTATTTCATGTGCATTCAACAACATTAAATGTAACTGAAAATGGATAAAAATTGAATATTTGGTGAATTGATGTTCTTAGAGTAACTTCACTTTGGCTCGTGCCGTGTACTTTGATCACATTTCCTTAAATTTCTTTGAATTATAATTTTCCTATAAATAATTTCTTTTATTAAAAAAAACACAGTGTCCCAATTGTTGCTCCTGATTTTTAAATAACTAGTTAAATGTTTAACAGATTTAGAATGTTTTTCAATATTTTTTTAAGTGTTTTTTAAAAAGGGACAAAGTGAGGAAACTTTTCAGTTTGTGTTTCACCACATGTTATTAAAATGTTAAATGTAATGATGTGATCATTCTGCCATATTGTCAACTGATCCCAAGGGCTAGTATTGTTCTCGGTCCCAGCACGTCGTCTGTGAATACACAGTTAATTACTGTGAGACTTTCAGATTAACAGAGCTCATGTAGCTTTATGCATAGTTTGAGTTACTGTAACACTGACTCATTTAATGAAACAAATATTCATATGCACAGTGTGTTTCATTCTTTTGTCAACTAGGTGTGTTCTGGTGAATTTGTATGAGTTTTACCTCTGACTCGCTATCGTCTGATGCGAACTGATGTAATGAGCAGCCATGAGGGTGTGATGGAAACTGTAAGGCGGGGTTTCCTATAGGGCTTATCTGTGGTCTGGCGGAATTAGTGAGGTCATGATGTAAACATCAAAGTTGGTTAAAATGCTACACTTCACTGCAACCTTGTAAGTTTCGAGTGACAGAATTAGTTTTATTCAAATCTTATTTTTTTCTTGTTTAATGCCGAATGTTAAACGTTTTGCAGGAAGGAACAATTCTGCTGTGATTCTGAGTGACACAGAATATAACTAGTTGACATGCATGAAGTGGTTTTGCCTGCTATGAACCATTTAGTCTGCTGGAAATATGACAAAAGAAGAAAAAGAAGGAGGAAGGAAAGGGTGAGAAAGAATAAGTGAGGAAGAAGAAAAGCAATAATAAAACTATAATTGATAATGATAATACTTAATCTATCTTAATGCCTTAATAATAATACTTAATTACTTTTATAAATATTTATATGCACATACTGGCCACTTTATTAGGTAAAGTGTGTACACCTGTGTACCTGCTTATTTATGCAGTTGTCCAATCAGCCAGTCATGTGGCAGCTGCACAACGCATTAATGATGTAGATGCACATCAAGCTTCAGTTGATCTTCACAATAGTCTTTAGGAGCAGTGAGCGCTCAGCAAGTAAAGGCTCTGGGTTACTCATCAGATGGTCTGTAGTTCAACCCCAGTTGTGGCTTGAGCCAGGCCATTAACCCGGTCTGCTCTGGAGCGCTGTATCATCACCTTGCACTCTGATATGCGAAAAAAAAAGAGTTTCACTGTGCTGTAAAGTACATGTAACACATTTTTCTTCTTCAGATTAAGGGAAAATGTGATCTCGGTGATTTTAAGCGCGGCATTGTTGTTGGTGTTGAGTATTTCAGCAATTACTGATCCCCTGAGATTTTCACACTCAAGGGTCTGTAAACAGAATGGTGGGAGGAGTGAATTATTTGCTACATCTATTTAGAAATATAAATTATGGTGGATGACGCAGATATGTGCTGCTCAGTAAAAATGCTGCTTTTTGTTTAATTTGATTGTAAGTTAATGCTTGTATACTTTGTATTTTTAGTTAATTTGTGAAGCTAAGATATAAAACGTTCATGTTATGAAAACTTAAAATTGTCTTAAATAAATGGTCTTAAAATTGTAACAAAATAGGAAAAAAACATCAAATCAGGATATTCCAAAAATCATAATCACAATATTAATTGAATCAGCACCTTGGTATCGTGATGTCGTATCGGGTGGTGACTGGTGATTCCCATCCCTACTAGTGTGTGGGCTTTTGTTTTACTTGATGGTATTGCAGTTCTGTAATGCATTGCTTTCTGCTTCTCCTCTGCCGACTGAACACATGGTGTAGAAATGTTTTGTCAACAGAAGGAGGAGCAGACAGTCTGAGACAGGTGGTCACCTTTGACCTCCACGAAAAAATTATGGTTTTATACAGGATCTTTTTTTTTATTAGGTTTTAATAGAATATTTAGTTATACTGAGATTATTACATTAATTGGATTTGCTTTTAATACAGTATTTTTTAAATGAAAAAATATAGATGTAAAATATTTATATATATATATATATATATATATATATCCTTTTTTTTTTTTTTTTTTTTTTTAGGTCCTAACAATAATATTTTTTTATATATTTAAATTTGTGATTATTATTGTTACTATTTTTATATGCTCAAAGTTTCAGAGTAGTGGCCTTGGTTGTAGTTGTTTTCTTTGGGCTAAGTATTAGTTTAATCTTTGTGTGTGTTGCAGTTGAGGTATCTGAGTAGAGAGTGTATCATTGTCTTGTCTTAGTTTCACTCCTTGAAGCGTTTCATGTCGAAACGAGCTGGTATGCTGGCCATGAAGAGAATGTGCACAGAGACCGGGGCTGTGTATTATGTGTTTGTTGATCAGGGGGAGGTTTCATGTTGCAGGCCCCGCCTCCTCTACCTGCCCTCCAGGAATGCAGTGAGCAGGTGCGAGCACGCTCCGGCTGAGTCACTCTTCCTCTAATTCAGGGAGCGCGAGAAAAAAACACCAAGGCCTTCGACCAGCGTAGTCTCGGCACAGTTCCCGTCTTGCTCATGGATCTGTTTTGAGTCTCTCTTGCTTCATCCTGATGCTCTGCACCTGTAACCCCACAGGAGGGTTTTATAACTCAAGCGTGTTGCTTTGTGTTTTTAGAAGGCAGACATGGAGGAAATGACGATATGGGAGCAGCATACAGTGACGTTAAACAAAGTAAGTTTTCCTTCAAGCTTTCCTACATTTGTGCCTTTACTTTTATAATTCCTAAAGAGTAAAGAAAGAGGTGAAGCTCAGTACACGATGACGGGGGGGGAATTTGAACGCAAAGGCGTGTTTGCTTACCAGTAGCTCACGCGAGCAGTACTGATATAGTCCTGTCGGGACACACCCTGCATTTTTGAACGTCTTAAGTCATGTGACCCGTTACAGTCACTGTCGGAATAAGTGTATTTTAACCCACCCTCTTGTGTCATTCTTTCTCCCAACCCCCATTTTGTTTTCCCTATTAGGATCCCAAGTTCGGTTTTGGTTTTGCTATCTCAGGCGGAAGGGACAAGCCAAATCCAGTCAATGGGGACCCAGCCGTGATCATCTCTGATGTGCTGCCTGCCGGCCCAGCTATGGGCAGACTACAGTGAGTTTCTTACGTAAACATCACTTCCTCCTGCACCTCCTGGCTAATCCTGTCTAACCTGAAATATCTGTTCGTGAAAGACCTACAAGCGCAAACCACTCAGCATTTTCACAATCACAATGTTTCAGTGTTGTAAAATAAAACAAGAGTTTAGAATGTTTGCTTATGAATTCGAAATACAGAGAAGTGTGTATTTATATTATCTGCTCTCCCAGAAAATGTCTGCTAAGTCAGAATGTGACGGGGTCTTTACCAGGAAGTAGTGTCAGAGCATGAGTTGCGAAATCTTTTTTTTTTTTTTCTTTCTTGTTTACCTTGGTTCCATATTAACTGTAAAGTTTCGCTGTGGACATTTGAAACATAGCTCTGACCTCCCTGGAGACCTCCTGAACTCTTTCACCCAGTGTTGTTGATTTTAATTTAATTGTCTGGACAGATTGGTTCAACTTGTTCGACTCAATTTTTCATTTATTCAGTTTAGAATGACCGATTGGAAGAGATTTAATAATACAAAATACAAGCAATACCAATCTGGCAACCCTTATTATGCCCCATTCAAATCAAATTAGTAGCATTGTTAATCATTATCTTTTCGTTCCTAAATCCAGGCATTGTTAAAGATTTTAAATGCACATTTAAACATGACTGAATCCAACATTAACTATGCTGTATAAACCTGTGCAGGAAACAGGATCAGATAGTCATGGTGAATGGGGTAACCATGGAGAACACCACCTCACAGCAAACCATTCAGCAGCTCAAGAGCTGTGGCAAAACAGCCAACATTGTGAGTACAACCACCAACAGTACAGACCAGTGCTTCTTCTCCTACTCAACAGGGTCTGGTCTCCGTCTGAATTCCTTCCGCAGCAAGATTTTGTGTGTTCACTATTCACTTTGAAAGAATTAATATGGCTGGTGTCATCTTTTGCAGACGGTGAAGAGGCCTCGCACAATTCAGGTCCCAGCCAGCGGCAGACCCACAAGAGCTTCTTCGCAATCCAACCTTCTGGATAGCGAGCGGAGACCTCGGCGTGGGTCAGACTCGGGGTACGGGCGACGTCCTCGGAGTACTACACCTGAGCACAATGGCCACGACCTGCCACTTATGTCCGGTTTCAAGAGACTGCCCAATTTGGAAGCTTCAGAAAAACCCATCAGAGCCACGCTAGTGAAGCTGAAACCTACAGATGGTACGGGGGCGAGCCGTAGGCCCACCTTCAGGATGAAGGATTGGATTTTATTAATCCCATAGAGTAACTCTGAACCTTGGTCCTGGAGTGCCTCCTGTAATGCTCATAGTTTTTTAAGAAGGAAATGCAGATATACAGGTTGAGAAATATATATATATAAGTATAAGTGTATTCTATAGTTGATAGCTTTTATATAATAAATGTAAGATGTCTTGTACAGTTAATTCAAGTATAAGATGTATAATGTAAGCCAGACATCAGTAATATTTTTGAAACACTTTTTTTATGCAAAACTTTACTCTCTCTTTAGAGTACGGGATGAAGTTAGGAAGTCAGATTTTCATCAAGCACATGACTCCCACTGGTCTGGCTGCTAAAGAAGGAACACTGCAAGAGGGAGATCTTGTTCTCAAGGTGAGATGCATACATTCTCAAGGTAGCATGTTCCTGGGTACTGATTGTTAATTTAAAAAATATCAATAGAATCCTGAATAATACATGCAATTTTTTTTTTATTTTTTTTTTTTTAGATTAATGGAATGACTACAGAAAACCTCTCATTGCTGGAGACCAAGCATCTGGTGGAGAAGTCCAAAGGTAAACTGACCATGGTGGTGTTGAGAGACAACAGGAAGTTCCTGGTCAGTATTCCTGAGGTGGAGGACAGCCCTCAGAACAGTGCCAATGAGAGGGGCGGCAGCAGCTCAGAGCTGGAGGGTGAGTTCTAAACAAAATTGTTGTCTAAAGCTTCCTGCACGGTTTATTGTAAATGTTCCAGAAACCTTACAAACATTATTTTTCTTCAGAAATTTCTGACCTGGATACGGACAGCCCCGCTCGCAACCGGTCTCGTGCACCGACCCGAGAACGTCGCACTCGCAGGTAAACAGGGCGACTCACTCACTCACACACAAATAACAGTCTGGCCTGTGATGATGAAGGTGGACATGGCCTATACAGAATTGTCTTTGTGTTTCAGAACCCGGACTGAGGCTCCTTCCTCAAAAAATCGTGACTCACCCCAGTTGCGCTCCAACAGAGCACAGCCACCTTCCTATGCAATCCCTCGACGCAGAGGTCAGTCTTGCTTGACTGTCATTCTAACAAACACAATTATTTTTTTTCACTCTTGATATGGAAGCTAAAACCTTCTTCATATATATCTAATTCATATAGGTGTCAAAAGTACAAATTTGTATGTTCATTTTGCAAGAAATGTATTTAAATGCAAACATTTAAAATGCAATCACTATTCTGTAAATGAAAAGGGCTTAAAAACTAAAGAATGAAAAGATGCTTTGAAGATGGAGAACTGTTCTCAATAATAATAATAATAATAATAATAATAATAATAATAATCAAAATCCTCTAATTATTTTCTTTCCTGGTTCATGTGCAGTCTCATCTGATTCAGAATCAGACCGCAGCAAATCCCCTCCTCCAGCTAAGCATGACAGCATTGACACCAGAGACCGGTACAGGTAAAGTTTCACAACAGGTCTCGAGCATGCACTTCACATACTCTGAGCTACAGTACACACACTCACTCACTCTAACTTGTATAATGTCAGTTTTAATGAAAGTAAATGAGTGGTTGACATTACAGAGTGCTCTCGGGAGTATCAGCACTGCCTAATCCTCGAGCTTCTCCCGTCAACTGGAACGCACCTCGCAGCTCCTACTCATTGCCACGGCCACGCAAAGGTCTGCCTCAAGACATTTTTATAAATAAGTTACAACAGTCATGTTGGTTCAGATTTCCCCTCATCAAATACTTGATTTGCCTTCTGAAGAGATGGATTCTGAGTGTGGTGAAATGGTTAATAGCTCTAATACTTAATGTTCTGCATTTCAGCGGTTTCTGATTCTGACTCAGACCCCACTGCCTCTCCACCACCCAGGAAGGAGAGTCCCAGGACTGACACTCACTCCAGATACAAGTACGAGTTATTACACACATTATATCTCCAGATGCACCTGTGTTTCCTTGTTCTTTCTGTCTGTAGTGTGCCATGATCTCTGCATAACATTGCTTTATTATGTATGAGACAGAGTGAGAGAGACAGGGACAGATTGTACATGTTCATCATATTTGTCCTTCTTTTGTGCTCTATTTTTTCTCATTCTGATTGATGTGAATTAATGTATCAGTGAAGTTATTATGTATGGTCTCAGGATAAAATTATTCTGTTTAGCACATTTATCGATAGACAGATCATCTAGATAATCTAGATAATCCAGAATGGAGCACAGCATTTAGTTCCCGTACATAACTTTGTCATGTCTGACCCTACAACACTCTGATCATGACTGTCTCTCCCTCACTCTCCCAGGGTGCTCCCTGATCTTCCCCAGGCTGGCCTGAAGGCATCTTCCCGCAGCCGCTCCCTGGACCTCCTCAGTCATGGCTCCTCCCCTTATAGACCCTCACCACGAGGTGAGACCCATGTCTCGAACTGCTCATCCCGTTCACGTCACCATTTTCCCTTTTCACTGCTACGAGTCCAGAATTTTTAAAAGAATTTTGGCTAACACTGTTTTTCTACAGATGATTCTGCGTCAGAATCCGATGAAAGTTTAGGAGCAGCTCGGAGACCAGGAGCGATGTCCACCCAGGACTCACGCAACAGATACAGGTACTGATGAGGGAGGTTTTGCTGCCCCTCCCTATTCAACACCAGCAAGAACCTCCCAAACAGGACCACTAATCTACTGGGCATTCAGGATGTAATTAATTTTATTTTGAATTAAGTGAATTTATTAGTTTTTTTTTTTTTTGTTATGCATGTTCCTATGGTATTTAGACTTTCGTCTATGCATGCATTTTTTTTATCTTGCTTTCATGTTTCTTTTTTTCTTTCTACTGTTACCCTCATGCTTGTTTGCATATTTTTGTAGTATTTTCCTGTTGTGTAATAAATTGTGATCTTAAATAAAAAGAATCGAATCACATTGAATATGTGACTGTATTTGCATTGATTTTGCTGTGCAAAATGATCACCATTAAATGAAATTTATTATCCAGCTTATATTATTAAATTATATAAAAAATATAGCAACTATAATGACCCTATGCATGTAATATGGTTCAGTTAAGTTATACAGTGTGAATAGACAATTTTTGAAAATGTAGCCTTATAATAAACTTTTTTTTTTTTTTACTTGCCATTTCTGTGATTTCTCACCAACCGTGACTTAAATGGCTGACTGGATTTAAATTCAGCCTTTGATAGAATTTAATAATGCATCCCTTTTTAATCTCATATAAAAACAGACATCAGGTTTTGAGGTGAATATATGAGATATTATATATTAATATATGAGAGAATTCTTATAATATTCTTAATATTTAAACCTAATGACGGCCAAGGAATAAATGTTATATATTTTAGGGCATATATATATTATTAAATATTATTTGGAAGACTTGGAAAATGTCCATATGTTCCAAACTTAAAGGCCTCGAAGACATAAATAGTTCCTGTACTATTGCTGTGACAAGCAGTGTTGGCCTCTGTGTTATCAGAAGACAGGCCGTAATACGCCATTCGCAAATTAAACACAGGCATAGATACACACACACACACACACACACACACACACACACACACAGGACAACACCCCATTACTACACAATAATTGCTTCTTTAATGTTCAGCTATTTTCCTCCATGTCAATGGATGCAAATATATTCCACCTTCTCACTCCTTCACCTCTTCCTTCGGCAGGGCCACACCTGAGATAGCGCTAGCGCCCGTGGTCATGGCCCCAAAATCAACACCCATCAAGAGAGGTGAGTCTGGTGTAATCAGACATATATTTGCTAAGTGGATTGGAGGAACTGATTTTAATGTTTATGATGCTGAATTTTATGTTCATGCAGGTCCGTCACAGTCTGAGTCAGATGCAAGTTACCCAGTGGCTCCTAGCCCAGTTTCCACAAATAGACACGAGTAAGAATTTTCCTTGGGCATTAAAATCTGCTTTTCTGATATTTTCAGTATCATTTATTCCTGCACAAGGTCAGGACAAATTGAAAAATTTCCCCTTTTTTTATATATATATATATATATATGCTTTATTTTTCAAGAGTTGCATAAATATTTGTCTTTCAGAGTTGTTGCTCAAAGTCAAGTGTCATCCGTTAAAAGCAGACGAGAATTTCGTCCCAGAGCTCCATCAGGTCTGTACACTGTCATAAATGCACCACGTACCTTTACTGATCGTTATACCTCAAAGTCTTGAACATATTTTTATTTCTTGTGTTGTACTGTTTTAATGTCCAGACCTCCCTCCCTCTGAGAGAGCACCTTCTCCTCCAGGGAGATCAGGCAGCACCGGTCATGACAGCAATCACAGGTACTTTTCAGAAAATGCCCTGTAGTAAACAAAATTTATATTTAATTTTTTGTTTATATTAATTTTGGGGTTGAAGGAAACGTATGCAATAAATGTCTTTTTTTCTGTTTGTATTGGAAAGTGGCAGTCTATGCATAGTCTTATAAGGTAATTGCTGTTTGACTGTTCAATTAACAATTGTGCAATTAAATCATATTTCCTGTATGTGCTTTTTACTCTTCCTCCAGTTTGCCAGAGGCAGATGCTACGCTCCGATCTGAATTTTCACGATCCAACCACACCAGGCTGAATGGTATGTGTCAAAGCCCCACTGATTACATCCGGTATCATACACTGAGGGTCTAACTGTGTTAACACACGGAAGAAGGACAATTATGCATGCATTCTTCTATAAGTAACTTATTAACGATGAGATTAAGAAGGCCACTGATTTTCACGTGGCCAGGTGATTTATTTTTCTTGCGAACAAGCTAAAGGCATGTAAAGGAATGTGCAGCATGATCCCGTTTCTTATGCTTCACTTGATTAGGTAGTAACACTGTGTTTCTGCTCATGTCTTCAGCAAAGCCTCTAGAAGAGCCTCTTTACTCCCTCCCACCTGATGCAGGTCCTACACCCAACATGGGGTGAGCAAAGTTTACTATTCAAGCTAGTGTTGGAAGACGTAGACACATCGACTGACTTTAGTAATTTGCTCAATTTTATTCCATTGCAGCTATAGCTCGGACCAGAAAATGGTGGGGTTTGTTAAGGAGGGCAGTATGGGTCTGCGGCTTGTAGGAGGCAACGACATTGGCATCTTTGTCGGAGGCGTCCAGCCTAACAGCCCTGCTCAGAAAAGTGGTATGAGAGAGGGAGATCAGATCCTGCAGGTCAGACTTCTATCTCCACTGCATCATGTCGCTTTCTGTTTCACCATGTGTTTTTTTAAAAAAATATTTGGTGTTTTACTGTCATGCAGGTTAATGAGGTTGATTTCAATCACTTCACCAGAGAAGAGGCTGCCATGTTTCTTATGAACATTCCTTCTGGGGACCGCATTGACATGCTAACGCAGAATAAAATGGACAGTGAGTACACACCTATCCTCTTTTGGGAGTCTTGTTTCAGGTATTTACACCAAGCTTTTGTTTTGTAAAAGATTATATTCCATTGTAACCTTGAGAAGTTTCTTATATAAATTAGATAACTGAGTCAAGGCAAGCGGTGCATCCAAATTCAAAAGATTATTAGTTATTTTCTGAAGGTTGAGCACTTTTGAACACTGTATGATCTTATTTGTCCCCATATACTATGCCTTTTTAATGATTTATAAAGACAGGCCTGGGGTTCTTACAAAGCCAGTAGAAAATAAATGTAAAAGCAGTACCCTTGTAAAAGTACTTGTACTTTTACCATTAACTTTTGTAGTTGATATACAGTAAATGGCATCATTATTAATGGGATATGATCAGAAATCACAAAACTCACGTACAAAGGATTCATGTACAAAAAGTAATTTAATGAATAGGAGATACTATTTAAATGTGGGATTTCAAAAGAACATCAGCTCTTCCACACAGGTCAAAAAATGCGCAAAATAATTTTTTTTTTATAACATTTTGGACTGTCACATAGTTGTAGGAGTATTACAGTCTAATGGTGCTAATGTGCAATTCATATCTCCAGTTTATAAGAAGATCATGAAGTCTAACCTGGGAGATTCCTTCTACATCCGCACCCATTTTGACCACGAGCCAGAGGACAGCCGCAGCCTGGGATTCACTCGCGGAGAGGTTTTCCGTGTGGTGGATACAATGCACCATGGGAAACTGGGAACTTGGTTGGCTGTTCGGATGGGAACCAACCTTTATGAGATGGACAAGGGCACTATACCCAATCAGAGCAGGTGGGAGAAAAGAAGCCATTATTCATTCATTCACTTTGCTTAATCCTGTACATTTCTACTGTAGATCTTTACTTTGTTTTTGCTTGTTTATATAAATAACTACTTTATGCAGAGTTTCTGTTATAGGCTAAATATCTTAATTAAAACAGCTAAATGTTGAAAATGTGTCTACTTTTGAAGCAACCTATTTCCACACAGTAGTTACTATATTTAAGTTATTACATTTATTGACCAAACTGATTTTATTACTCGTAATCCATTTTAGATTGATGGGAACAAAATGGCTCAGCTTTTACCAATTTACATGATTTTAGGACAGTCTGTTTAAGTTGCACTTTTGGATGGTATGTAGTCAACAATCCAAGAGAGATGGAAGGAAGTAAAACAACAAGAAAACCTAAGTGTACAGAAGAGCAGTGGTTACTTTTAGCTGTACGGTCAGTGTTTGGAGAATAGTTCTTCTTTCCACCAGTTTGTCCTCTGCTATAGAAACTCTTAAGCCTCTTAAAAGTCCTCCTGTCTACTCTTAATAATTTTTACCTTAGGAGCTGTTTTTAGGGCTAAGATGTTTCATGAATCATTTTTATCTTTACTAAGATTTAGTTCTAAATTTAAGGGGAAATTCTAAGAAAATGTCATAATTCTAAGAATTTTCTTAAAATTTGTCCACTGGGAGCAACTATTAAGCTTAAGAAGCTTTGTGAATACGGGCCCTGATCATTACATTCATATCTGGTTCTTCCCAAACTGTTCCCATAAATTTAGAGGCACTTAATCCAGTCTTTGTATGTTTTCTTTAAAATTCCCATTCATTTTACTGAAGCTAAGAAAGTAAGCTTTATGAAGACATGGTTTGCCAAGGCTGGGGTAAAAGAACTTGAGTGGCCTGCACAGAACATGATGTAACTCCACTGACCAATCAGTGAAGAACACACTGGCTCTACTGTCAGAGCTGCTGTTATGATAAACCTCTCTGCTGTGAATTATTTTTCCCATAACAGGGAAGTTAGTAATTCGTGCAAGCTTGTTGTTGTAATTTCATCAAAATGAAAAATGCCCTGTGGCATTCGAGAGTTCATCTGTAATGACAAATAATATTTCAAAAAACAAAGTTTTATTTACAGCCAGCTTTAAGAGCGATTAATACAAGATAGTATACAATGTAATACAAGATTCAACTGCGTTTTTCTTTTTTGTATTTATTTTTGAAATGTCATTATTGTTTATCCTTGTCGTGTTTATAGTATTGTGCTTTAGGGTGGAGAAAATGGTTGAACCAGGTTGTAGTACATACCATTAATAATTTGTGCAGCAAAAGATGACCATGGCATTGTGTGTTTGTGTGTGTTTGTGTGTGTATATCAGAGCTGAAAAGCTAGCCATTGCTGAACAAACTCAGAGGATCCAGATGGCAGAACGCCAGGCCTCAGCTCCCAGAGCAGAGTTTTGGAAACTGCGGGGTCTCCGAGGGGCCAAGAAGCCTGTCCGAAGAACAAGGGACGACCTTCTTCAACTGACCATCCAGGGCAAGTTTCCAGCATATGAGAGAGTTGTGCTGAAGGAAGGTGAGTGGATGGAACATTTATACATTTATATGATTTTACAGTTAAATATAAAACCATGTTTAATAAGGCTTGAATAAAGTTAAGAACCACTATTGAACATAAAATCCAGTTGTGTTTAGTGAAAAGACGCGCCTTTCGGAGTTTTTTAATAATCAAGATCATTTCAGTCTCATGAAGTTTTTCTGTTGTTTCAGCCAACTTTAAACGACCGATTGTCATCATGGGCCCTCTAAATGACATTGCAAATGAGAAACTGGCTAAAGACATGCCTAATGATTATGAGGTGGCAGGTATGCTTAATATATTTATTTGTATAAAACGCTAAGCAGATTTCCTTGCCTTATAAACTTCATGGGTTTGGTTTATTGTGTGTTTTTTGCAGAAATGGTTTCCAGGGGTGGTGAAGATGCACCGTCTGTCATTAAATTGGACACCGTAAAAAGAATAGCAGAGCAGGTAAGTACAATAAAAAATCTTTTTCTTTTCTTTTCCTTTTCTAATCCATCAACATTATAAACTGGGTCAATTGACATAAAACAAGCAGCAGTGGACAAATTTATGCAGCTTTTTTATGTTTGTTTTTGCAGGATAAGCACCCTCTACTGGACATCACACCCACTGCAGTGGAGAGACTCAGTTACATCCAGTATCACCCTATAGTGCTGTTCCTGGAACCGCACAGCCGCAAAGATGTGAAAACTATGAGACAGAGATATGATCCCAATTCTAAGAAAAGCTCACGCAAGCTGTACAGTCAGGCTTTAAAGCTGAAGAAACAATACAGCCACATTTTTGCTGGTGAATATACCTTTTTTTTTTTTTTCTTCACACATGCTCAGCTTAGATCAGTGATTTGCAAACTTTTTGTAGCCAGGAATGATCTTATTGTGAAATAAATCCACTACCTCAGCACACTTGTATTCATATTATTCAAATATTAGACACAGTTTTTGATATACTGTACTCAATTCTATTTTGGTTATTTCTCACTTCCCAGAGTGGCACACGCTGTTTCTTTCTATTATCTTATATTCGGTGGCTCAGTTGTAGGTTTCTCGCCTACCATATGAAAGGCTCGGGTTCGATTCCAAGTTTATTTTGTTTATTTATTGCTGCGCAAGAGTTTTTTTTTCTGAAATTCCCACCAACACATTAGGTTTAAGGTGATATTCTTGATGGGGCAATTTATTTTTCACGTATTAACTTTTGGATGCAAATTATGATTCTGTGCTTCGTTGGGATCCAGAGAATTGCTAATCAATGTTTTAGATAATATGACAGTCGTGTTCTGTTTATAAAAATATTGCCCTATTTATAAATATCACCCACGTAATATTTTGCTCTCTACTAAACAAGTTCCCTTCCTGTGTCCCTTCCTTCCCTCAGCACACATCGATCTGCAACCTACTTCAAATGTGTGGTACGAAATTCTTAAAGAGAAAGTTCGACAGCAACAGTCTAAGCCTGTCTGGGTCTCAGAAGTGACGGTGAGACTTTTGCCTTTCTTCTGCATGCAAAGATGCTTTGGATAGATTACAATGTTACACAAATCTGCTTTGTTCTGTACACAAGAAGGTTCAGGTAAATACATTACACACATTTAGCGTTATTTAATTAGCCAATAGACGTAGGGCACTGGTGGCTCAGTGGTAGTGTTTTGCCTGCCATGCGAAAGGCCCGGGTTCGATTCCCAGGCAGTGCCCAAACCCTAACCACTGGATGCAGTGCCGGTCCCAAGCCCAGATAAATTGGGAGCAGCCGAAATACCAACAACAACATAATTAGCTGGTAGTAGCTACATGGGATTTCTAACATACTAAATAAAGGTGGAGACATGTAAAGTAGGTTGAGGAATATATTTACAATGTGCTGTAAATGTTTACTACATACATAGTTTAATAATGACTTATCAACGTGTGTAGTTGGAGGGAGGTGCCAATGAGGACCTAGACGTGTTCAATCGCAATGATTCCTCCGACTACCTCAGTGGTGCCAGTGACTATGAGGACACAGACGGGGAGCCCTACACTGATGGCGAGGCTTACACGGACAACGAGGACCTGGAGGAGGAGATTCCCAGCCAGCCAGACTTAAACTGGCGTCGAAGCTCAGCATTGGCTCGCTCATCAGAACCAGCCTCACGGCAGACACCCAGCCTTGAGCCTGAGCCCTACTATGAAGATGAGGAAGAGGAGGAAGCAGAGCATGAGTACACTCTACCCCCTCAAGAGATACCTCCCATCCACATTACCCCTCAACCCCAAGCCTTACAACCAAAGAATGCAGCATTCAAATCCGCACGGAGTTACACAGATTCGGACTTCAGTGTCGAGCCTGAGCGACCTACCACACCCACCTCAGATGGACCTCCAGAATTTAGGGCCCCAGATCCCATGGAGCTCCCTCATGAGAGCCCACCACCAGCTTCACTGTCTGCCATAGAGCACAAACTACAACAGGTATCATACCTATGCATGTTTCATTTGGTGTTCAACATTATAAAAACTGGAATATGATAAGAAACTGACATACATGCCTTTTTTTCTGTGTTTAGACACGCATGGCAGATGCACCAAAGGGCCCTGTGGTTGTGTAAGTATCATAAAAAAAAAGATTTTTCCAGCATTTGCTAGTCCAAAGTTCCAGATTTGGTCTGCCTTTTCCATTTTGTTTGACTTTTTTTTTTTTTGTAATTCTAGGTTGGCACATCATGAAGCAATGTTAATGCGAAGAACCCATATCAGAGGCAGCAACAGTTCTGACACTGATGATGATGATAATGCTGATGATGACGATGATGAAGACGCTGATGACATGGAGTGGGGTCCTGCCACGGAGCTCTAATACACACAGCCTTAAAGATACATGGACCGCCACATGTGTGGATATAATGTGAAAATCCTTTTTTTCTTTTCTTTTTTTTTTTTTTTTTTACTGTCATTGTCCTTTCCTCCTGGACCTGTTCTGAACACTCTTACTGCTGGACCGTTTTGCATGCATTGGGGTTCTTTTTTAGGCCCTGTATCATTGGACATGTTTATGTCCAATGTATATTTACCTGCTGTATTACATTACAGCCATGTTTTTATGTGAACTGTTTTTAAATAAATGCATTTAACAAAACATTTTACTGTCAGTAATATATTTTTGAATAATTCATGTAATGGTTTCTTTATCTACACACAATGCCCATTATGAGGTAAACCCACTCCATTTTATAAATGTACCAATATTGACTGTAGCCCATCAGTTGCTATCTAACTATTATCTATATTATACCTATAATATTTTTATTGATATACTGTATATGGAAAAATAGTGAATGGTGGGTGTAGTTAATCCCTCCCAATGTAAAGCAAAATTACCACCAAGACCCCAGAAGTTGCTTATTTCCCAATAAACTATTCCAAAATGTTTTATTCCTCTTATAGCAGATTGCTATCGCTTATCATTATTAATTTGTTGATGAATCATGAATTGTAATTATTAATAAATAATGGATATATCGAATGTTTTGGAATTTCTATAAATTAGTTCTTGCAACTTGCATGATAGCAGATGTAAGCACTAATTCCCTCACTGTTCTGTTTTTTCTGTTTAATATCACAAAAAATCAACTTCTCATTTTACTAAGAAATCAAAAACCTCCTGATCATAACGAAGTAACAAAGTAGAGCCTCCTGTAAATTCACAAAAATATTCCTGACCATGTGTGGATTTTTGTCACGTCTTCTCCTGACTCAGGTCTTACTTGACTGATCGTTATCAGTTTGTAGATGTACTGTAAATAGTGATTATTCTACTGTACATGTACATCTTTGTTACACAGGGTTCTGTTTTAGGCCCACTACTGTTTTCTCTCTGCAGGCTTTCTATGGGAAATATAATTCCTAAGCCTGATATTAGTTTCTATTTTTTGCTGAAGATACAATTGTGTGTGTCAGCATAGCCAGATGAGAGACATCAGCTTGATTATGTTGAGGAATGCGTGAAGAACATTAGACACTGGATGCTTTTTAATTTCCTTCTGCTTAATTGTGACAAGACAGACATACTGTTATTCGGATCACATGCAACTTTCTTATCACACAATAACTTTTGATGGCCTTTCTGTTTCATTATGTGCAGTAATAAAAGACCTTGGGGTGATTATTGATTCCAACCTTTTGTTTAAAGTTCATGTAGATATTACTAGGATTGCATTTTTTCATCTTAGAAATATTGTCAAGATAAGGAATATATTGTCATTAAATGATGCATAAAAGCTGCCTATGATGATATGAGCATATCACCCCTCTTATTCTCAATGCACTGTCTTTTGCAGTGATTTTAAAATACTAGTGCTGACCTTTAAAGCACTAACTGTTCCTTCACCACAGTACCTGAGTAACAGTAACTGTTTTATGATCCACCATGTCCACTTTGATCATATGGTGCAGGCTGCTTGTCAGTACCTCGTACAGTATTATGAAAGCTACAGCAGTGGCAGAGCTTTTTCCTACAAAGCATGATTTTTTTTTTTGAAATAGCCTTCCAAAAATTTTTTCGGACTAAGACATAGTCTCTCTGTTTAAGTCAAGCCTTCTGTGAATAAATTTATATTAAATAAATGTGCAGATTTGGGGACTCATAGATGTAAAGTTTAATGGTAAATTGGTATGTTTGGATGCTCTCTTCCCCTATTCTCATTGATCACTCAGGTTTGTTGACTGGTTGCTTTACTTCCCAGGTAGCCCTCATGTCTTTCTTTCTAGCTTCTGGATTTCACTTTCAATTGTGCCATCATAGTTTGTCCTTCTGGCCTGCTCCTGTTTGGAGTTCTCATCATATGGAGGTTTCTGGCTTGTTTCCTGTTATACTAAGATTCCAGCCACCTAACTCGCAGTATGACTGCAGATCAATTCCTGCTGTCTGTTATCACCCAAATGAGGATGGGTCCCTAGTTGAGTCTGGTTCCTCTCAAGGTTTCTTCCTATTGCCATGTTGGGGAAGTTTTTCCTTGCCCTCGGCTTGCTCATCAGGGACAAACAGATAATTATAATTTATACACATTTCCTCACACTTTTTGAACTCATTTCCTTTTTTTTTTTTTGATACTATAAGACTGCTTTGTGACAATGGGCATTGTTAAAAGTGATTTAACATTTTATTATTATGCTTATATTGTATTTAGATGGTACTCTGTAAATAAGCTGTATGGAAAATGCAACATACAGCATTAGAGCAAGCAGGTAAATACAAACCTGTGATTTGTCTTGGAACCAGAACTGCCATCAAAGTCACTGTTACGGAATCTGAATCAAAACCTTTTGACCTATCTGAGTCAAAAACCTCATCATTGCTGTAGTATAGGTAGTGTCTAATGAAATTACAACATATAGATCAGAAATCCTATTAAATGAGGTTAATTTAATCTTGTAAATTCATGTGCATGTTTGTGTTTATGACCTCACAGTTTATTTGTGAGATAGTGTTATCTTAGCTACGGTATACTACAGCATGGTTAATCTCTACGATTTGTCTGGCCACAAGGTGTTCAGGGTTATTTTTTTATAACTGTAGCTCTGACAGTATTGCTTACTTTAAGAAAAACCACATTATGATTTATGTGCTTGTGATAATACTTCTTCAGTTCTATGGAAACAACTTATTCAGATGGACATGCATGGCAAAGCATCTTTTTTTTAATTTTTTTTACCTAGGGCTAATAGTAAACTGATTTTAAAAAGCATTGATATTTAAGAAAAATACTGTAATTGTTTTTTTGTTTTTTTTTTGTAATGTAAAAAAACAGATGTCACCATTACTATAACATCATAACAATTCATATAACATTCATTTATATTCTCTACCGCTTATACACTTACAGGGTTGACTGGGGCGCTGGAGCCTATCCCAGGAGACTTTGGGCGTGAGGCGGGGCACAGCCTGGACAGGGTGACAATCACACACATTATGAGCGATTTGGGAATGTCAATTAGATCATTTCTGCATGACTGTGGGAGGAAACCCAGCAAGTACAGGGAGAACTTGCAAACACCACACAGACAGACCAGAGGCGAGAATCGAACCTTTGACCCTGGAGGTGTGAGGCCACAGTGCTAACCACTTCACCACTGTGCCGCCTTGTTCGTAATCCATATTTTTAAATTGGATTTGTTTGCAAATTGCTGTGGTGTAAGAAGATTGAGTATCAGTATAGAAACATGATCAACTTTAATATTGCGCTGGTGTTTTATTTTCCTACACACGGGTTTTGTAGGGCTGTAACACCCGGACTGATGCTTCAATTTAAAAGACAATTGTTAAAATGAATAAAGTCAACAACAACATCTATTATTGTAAATGTTAATTGATTACAACTTGCTCATTATTGGAAAAGGATCATTCATTTCACTTTTTAAACAACAGTCACTTCTTCACATCATAATTATCATTTGTAAATTGGCCGATTCTGTTCAACTTTCAATCAAATCATGTTATTTCAGTCAGATTCAGTGATATTGTCTAATATCGGATCGTTATACATCTTATCGTGTGGAAGCCTGAGGTGTACAGGCACATTTAAACCGTCTGTCGCTCAATCTGGCAACCGTGCTCCAGTTGTCTTTCAAAGAGAAAGAAAAAAAAAAAAAAGTTGCGAGCGGATGTGTAGCTGTGATGTAGAGTAGCAGGAAAGTGAGCGTGTGATAAGCGCAGCACCACACTGAGGCAGTGCACGGCCAGGCTCGGATGGAGCAGCATCATTAACAGGTTCCACAGCTGTGACATGGGGGACTGAGGGGGTGGGCTGGGGGGAAAAAAAAGAAGTGAAGGTCAAGGCCGGCACAGAATGAAAACATGTTCTCCAAAAAGAGAAGAGAGCTGATAAAAACACACTCCGTGTCAAAGAAGAGCCGGACCGGAAACTCGTCGCCTCAAAGCTCGTCAACAGTAAGTCACACATTTTCCTCTCCTGTCACTCAACCGCACACAAGCCTACTAAACAGTACGCTCAAGTAGTGCGTCACCATGGTTACCACGGGGTGCGTAATATTGGTGCACACTACCTAGTACAGTAGTATGCACTTTGGGATGTAGCTAACGTTTCCGACATTTCGGTACAGTGTGTGTGGGTGGGATCGTCAGTACTTATTTATTTATTTTTTTTAAATCCGTCCTTGCTGTTTTAAATATAACCGTAATGTTTTCAAAGTTTGCGTTTTTAAAACCTATTAATTTATCTTAGTTGTAGAAGTGAAGTATTTTACTAAATGGCGTTCTGTCGTCGACGAGAAATGGATTTAGCCTGTTAGCTTAGCACTATGAAGCGTTCATTTTTTCCCCCCTCGAAACTTATAAATATAGTCTCTAAAGTGCCATTTTAAATATTTGTTCTGTAATTTAATTAATTACATGTTTTTCAGTTGTTTTTGTTTTTTTGTTAGTTTTGATAGTAATTTTACATTTGTTTGCCTGTAAGTTAGCAGAGTGGATTTACATCGGATGAACTTGACGAGATGTCCCCTTTTCGTTTGTAAGCTTTCATTATTCCGTCCTGTAAAATACATTATTAAAGATGTTAAAAAGGGGAACAGGGTCTAAAGCTAGCTACAGTCCGTATTCAACGGGACAGAGAATCAAGAAAGCAGACAGCAAAACAAAATTGGATCTGTTGCCCAATAAAGCCAATGTGTGGCTGAAACAGGTAGGTGAGATTCCCTCAGGGTTCTTATACCAGCGCAGGTCTTTTACAATAATCATCTTTATAAAACCCTATAGTACTTTGTGCACTGTGGTAAGCCTGTTTTTCACATTTTAATCCTGGACCGTAGACTACATGTTTAGTTAAAAAAACCTGAAATCGAAATTCTGCTTTTTTATTAAGTATTATTATAAACCTTTGGCATACAAAAAGTGGCAATGAATTTCCTTTTACTGTTGTATATTTATACCTATAGAGTGCTGTGTGGAATTTTTCAATCGGGTTTATTAGAAAATTGCGCTGCGTTTAGTCATTGGTGTTTCTGCGGTAGCTACGTAGGACACTTGTGTGTTTGAGCATTTTAACTCCAGATTTAGGGTGTGACAGGAAAGCAGGCGACAGTGTTACTCAATGGGTTCTTGTGAAATAAGGTCTGTTTACCAACACTCGTCTTCTGCTATTTGCCCAAATGTTTTAAGACCACATTATCACCAGTTCCTTAAAACCATTTTTGGGTGCATTATTTTCTTGTTTTCTCCTCATTTTAAATTCTTTTTTTTTTCTTCTCATTTCGTTTTTGACCTAGCTGTCTATTCTTCAAGAGCAGCCTCGGAAAGATGGCTCGGATGGTAGTTCATCCTCTTCTTCTGCATCTTCCTCTACCCCTGCAAGTCTTTGTCCACCAGCCTTGGAAGGCCAGAGCTGCCCAGGCACTCCGTCTGCCACTCATGGCAAACTGGTGGGCTGCCCGTCACCGGGAGGCACCCTGAAGAGGCCTACAGCTCTGAGCCGCAATGCCAGCGCCGCGGGCTCGCCACTCCAGTCCTGGGTGTTCAGTAAGGGCCAAGGCCGGGCAGCTATCGCCCATAGCCCTCAGACAGAGTCCGTGGACATGCCAGCAGCTATCGAGGTGGAGGACATTCCCCCACTGCTGCGTGCTGTGGCTCACTTCGCCGAGGCTGTGGAGAAACTCAAAGATGTGGTTCTGGAAGGTAAGACAAGATGTCCTGTATGTAAATGAAGTGGGTGGGGAAACAGGATGTGGTTCTCATAGTGTAACTGTCAACATTTTTTGTCTTTGTCTACATACAGCACGTAATCTTTCTAATAATCATAAAGGGTCATTGGTATTTTTGTGAGATCTACAAAGAACCAGTGGGTATCTAAGTAAAATGAGACAGAGAGGATTTTTTATCTTCTTTTTTATCTTCTTCATTTATCTTTGGAATTCAGATCAAAAATGTTTGTTAAAGTTCGTTAATAGCATATTTGGATTGAGTCTAGTATCTTTGGGCAAATGTGTCAGCTTAGAAATAGACATGGAGCATCACTGTTTCTAACGATGACACAGTTTTTTGTAGTACAGTTCTTTTAATTCTCTTTTTTATATAGTTTGGACAGGAAAGGATGTGGGTTTTCTTATCATAATTGTCCATTACAGTGATAATTCCTTCCTTTACAAGATGCAACTGTCACATAGATAATATGCTTCTGTATTTATGCATGTGAGAATTGTAGCACATGCAGTCACCCGGAGCAGAGAACAAAACCAGAGTGACATTAGAAGGTGCAATAAGTATGCCAGTCATTTCACAGATTTACTAACCTGTTGTTTCATTGTAAATTGTAATTGCTGTAAGATGACTTAGTACAAAGAGTGACAAAGTCCCCATAAGGAGTAGTATAAAGAGTGACAAAGTCCCCGTAAGGTGCAGTATAAAGAGCGACAAAGTCCCCGTAAGGAGTAGTATAAAGGACGACAAAGTCCCCGTAAGGAGTAGTATAAAGAGTGACAAAGTCCCAGTAAGAAGTAGTATAAAGAGCGACAAAGTCCCCGTAAGGAGTAGTATAAATAGCGACAAAGTCCCCATAGGGAGTAGTATAAAGAGCGACAAAGTCCCCGTAAGGAGTAGTATATAGAGCAACAAAGTCCCTGTAAGGAGTAGTATAAAGAGCAACAAAGTCCCCATAGGGAGTAGTATAAAGAGCAACAAAGTCCCCATAAGGAGTAGTATAAAGAGCGACAAAGTCCCCATAGGGAGTAGTATAAAGAGCGACAAAGTCCCCGTAAGGAGTAGTATAAAGAGCGACAAAGTCCCCGTAAGGAGTAGTATA
>JAOVVB010000004.1:14851701-14890600 GCA_028570985.1 Heterobranchus longifilis | reverse complement strand
GAGCTCTTTCAGGTTTCTCAGCGGGTGCATCACTGAGGAGAGCAAACCTGTTGGACACGTGAAGCGCAGAAGAGGTGGGCTAGCCCCCCGCCCTAATCCTTAGTCTCTGGCCACAATAGTCTCAGATTCTTGTTCTTGTTCTTGACTGACAGGCGTAGAACCTGGTGTGGTGTTCTGTTGTTGTGGCTCATCCACATCAAGGTGTCATGGTGTAATCTTTTGTGTATTGTGGGATGCTTTTCTGCTCACCATGTTTGTAAAGTGTGATTATATGAGTTATTATATGCTTCCTGGCAGCTTTAACCAATCTGACCATTATCCTGACTTCTCATATCAACAGGATGTTTCCACCCACAGAACCAGAAGTAAATCAGTTTTTTTTTTATTTTGCTTTTCTCACCATTCTCTTCATTCCAAACTCTGTTGTTGATTGTTGTGCCCCGAAATTCTTAAACCACCCCATCTGGTACCAACTTCCTTGCCATGGTTAAAGTCATTGAGTTACTGAGTCAGAAACTTGCATCGTGTATTACCTTTGCTGTTTGCCACTGCACAAGAATAACTGCATGAATGCACACATGTACAGGTGTTCCTAATAAAGTGGATAGTAATTGTATATAGTATGTATAAATCTTGTAATTTTGACAAAGCCTTTGTTTTTGTTGTACTGCAAACAAATGATTTTCTCGATTTTTGATTACTTTCTGCCGTTGCTAATGTTGGCCATCAACCTAGGACTTTTACCCGTGTTCACCATCGGGGAGGCTGACAATTGCTAAAAAAAAATAAAAAGAAATTTTTATAGCAATTTCTCCGATGCAAAACTAATGAAACAAACAAGACACAAACAATTTTATGGCTGATCATGTTATGGCTGTATAGGTGAGCTTTTTGTTTTTTCAAAGTTGTAACGATTCTCGTGTTTCTCTTTTCAGCCTTGAAATCCTCTCCATCAAAGCGTGGGCGTGGCGGCCTGGCTGTGCCCAAATACTCAGGGCCTGGAGCCGCATGGTCGATCAGCCAGCTTCCCTGCGACAGAGATGACAGCATTTACGACCTGCGAGGGGCTCGCAGCTTCCCCACGCTGGAGGATGAAGGTAAACAGCCATGTTTTCAACCACCATGGAAATACCTGCTTATTTTGGTTGGCGTGTCCTGGGCTGTGCTGAGCATGGCAGCCTCAGTGTATTAGTATTTATAAAGCCTGGCTAAATGAGCAGGGGGTTGTGTTTTGTTAAGGGAGTGGTTCAAGGGACATGAGTTTTGAATGGATTTATTTATTTATTTATTTTGCTTTAACACAGAAGCTGTATGTTGGACTTTTTGCTAACTTTAGTAACAGATGTTCTAACAATTTAACATTATGTTTCACTTCCTTATGATTCTATAACAATTGGCCTAGAATAAATTGCATGATTTGTTTAAAATTTATTAAACAAATAGGCACACAAGTGAAGGATATTATTTAGACTCAGTGTTGAGATGAATAAGCAACTGGACTTTGACACTCTCTCTCTCTCTCTCTCTCTCTCAGGTCGCTCTGATGTGCTTCCCTGCACACCTCCATCGTTTGAGGATGCCACCACTGCCTCCATTGCCACCACACTCTCCTCCACCACCTCTCTATCCATTCCTGAACGCTCACCATCCGACACCTCTGAGCACCCCCGCTACAGGTAACCAATCCCTAACACATACACACTCACACACAAACACAGTGTCTTTCTAGCGACCACAGCTGAGCATGCTATAATGCCATCTCTGTTTTCTCTCCCAGGAGACATACCCAGTCTAGCCAAGACGGAACGTAAGTCGCTTTGACTTGGTTTCATTCCTATGTGGAAAAAAAAACAACTCCCTATATTTCTTCCAAGAATGAAAGACCATCATTTTATTTGCACAGAAAGAGCACTTTTTTACCTCGTGTTACACTCCATTATTCACTCTCATTAGTTATTGCATGGTGCTTTGCTGAATGTTGGCGCCCTCTGCTGGTGTGATTGTAGGGCTCAGGAGGAAGATCAACAGACCATCACTGTAGAGGTGGAGTTGAAGCGACAAGACAGTGAGCCTACACTCATAGCTCCACAACCTTCTCCAGAGATGAGGTATTTATTATTTTAACAGCCTTTCATATAGCACAGGGGACATTCTATATTTGTGTAATGTCTGGCGGAATACATATAATTCTGTCTGCAAAATGTGTTCACAAAGGTGTTAAAAAAGAAAAATCAAAGCAGTCACCCAAATATGCAGCAGAGAAAAATGTCAAACATTGATTCAGTGAAAATTGTAACATGTGGTCAGTATAGCCACAGTCTGAAAAGTTCCTCAGTGATTCCTTGCCATGTGTTTTGCCACATCATTATCAAAGTCATCATAAAAGGCCCCAGTTGAAGGCCCTTTTTTTTTTTTTTTTTTTAAAGATTTTCTCCCTTATTTCTCTCAGCCTGTCTCCACTCACCAGTCATACATCAGCCTTTACATTATTAGTGTCACTGTGACTGACAGACGGGGAAGGAAAATGTAACATCCCTCCAATTAACTTTTTGTCCTCTAGCCACAGATACTGTAGCTATGGCATCATCAAGAATCAAACCTTTCAAGCTGTTTGTTTGATGGTTGAACGTTGAAGGGTTATTTTTTCAATCTCCCAGGTTGTCCTGCTTTCATGGTGTGAAGCGGTTGGTTAAAAATCGGTCGTGGTGTGGTTTTCATGGTCTGTCAGTGAAGCAAGGTCATTGAGACTGTGGGTGGGTGGCCATGAGGGGAAAGAAGAAGTTGTAGGAGAGGAGAGTTAACCATCTGTCTTATCTGCTCCTTCTATCGCTGCTTACCCCTGGCCCTTGGTTAATAGGTGTGTGTTTTGCAAATGCTCATATAGATTTATATTTTGTGCTTTTAATTCCACTTATAATCTCCTTAAAATCACTCACCTGTAAAGCTCCTATGTAATAACACATTTTGCATAACGTTCACCTAAGTTGTAGACCTGAATGGTTCTGAGATTTTAAAAAAAATTCTTGATGTAATGTAACCTTTTTTCTGTTTTCAACCTTGTAATGCGCGGCTCTTTTCAAAAGTGTGTAAATTTCATCCACAAGTGGGTCACTTTACACAGTACGCTTGCACATGAAACGTGCACTGGTGGTTGTGAAAAAGTTCCAAGTGTGGAAATAAGAAGCCTTTTTGACTTTTTTTCAGTGAAGAACCTGAGCTCTCTGCCGAAGCTTCCTGTTCCACAGTTCCTGCGAGTCCTAAAATCGTGGTGGACTCAGACTGCACTAGTCAAGCCTCTGGCTGCCTCAGCCACTCCTCTGTAGACGACGAAGATGATGTGCCAATCACTGAGATCTACTTTGTAAGTATCCTTCCATCACAGTATGCTCTGATTCTCGATTCTTTAGAGTCTGTCTGGCATTCTACATTTCTGTATTTCAGCCACAGCCTTCCTGAAGCAAATATTCAGTGTCCTACAAGCACTTTTAATTTAACCGAGTCTTGCGTACTGTTTTGGAATCTTAGCACCAGGGACTTGATTATAAGCAGCGGTTCTTGTGATAATGCAATAAATATAAGAGAACACAGCCATGTTTATTGGATCTGGGACATGATCGGAGGTGATGATGTGAATCTGTGCAGTCTGCAGAATCGCTGGTGTGACGAGCGGGTGTTGTTAACCTGGTGAGAAGCCAGTGTGAGTGTGTGGTGTGTTCAACAGAATATTGTTTCCCCTGCAGTGTGCTGAAGCCAGACGAGGAACAGTTCTGCGCCTAAAAAAACACAGAGCAGAAAATAATATTTCGAATAATTTGTAGTGTAATGATCAAAATTAACACTGACAATTAAAAGAATAGTAATAGAAGTCTGTCTTATCCAAAGTCTGTTTTTAAATTTGAAATGACTATATGTTTGTATTATAGCGCAAGTTGGTTTAATTCACATTTAAGTTCAGACTGGAATTATATTACATCCATATTTCTAATGGGATTCTCCTCTGCGTATTGAGCAGCAATAAAAACCTGATTTAAAACGTTTGTTCTTTTTATATAGTCAGCATCAAAATTATTGGCAGATTACAGATTTCAGTTGCATTTTATAAACAATCATTTCTAAGGGTGCTAATAATTGTAATATATGTTGTTTTATCTAAAATATAGTTTTTAGGATTTTTAAAAATCTTATTTCAGTTAAGTATTTGTTTACTTAAACTGCAAAATTAAGCTATTGAATCTGAAATACAATAAAACGAATGATGTATAGATGTATATGTTCAGAAAGAAGCAGTGAGATTTCCATTTTGTTCTACGCTAGCGCACCGCAAAATCCGGCACAGGATACATGCATTGGATAATCCAACTTTATCAGAATAACATTTGGGCTTAGGAAAAAAGCATGTACTGTAGGGATTTCATTTTTTCTGTATTTTTTCTTTTTGACATTATATCAAACTGGGCGTTCCTCCTCTGGCTTGGAAACATTTACTTAGTAATAAACTTGATTCATCCACATAGTTATTTAAGTGGATTGTATGTTAGGAGTGTCTGCTCATTTTCATTCTCAATGTCCAGCATGATGTGTTATGCTGCTTGGTCTAAACAGCATGTGATGTGTGCGGTTTTGTTCCCTGCTGCATACCTTCATCAGATTTTCCACAGTGCGCTGAAACGGCTGCATGAAAAGACAATTCGTCTCATTTTAGTGCCTGGTTTCAGACTAAGATTTGTTTTTAGAAATGTTTATTTTATACAGCATGTGTCCTAAGGCCTCTGACTGTGTAATGACTATGCTTGTGCAGCAGTGACGGAGGACATTCCTGAACGCACTTTTGTCATCCCTCTTGCTAAGGAATACAGCTGTCGGCAATCAGCTTGTTTACAATCACATCAGTCTTCTGCTGTGTGCACGGCTTAAGCTGCTTCTTCATTACTAAAGGAAATGGGTTCTAGGAAATTGACTAAATAGCGGGATTAATATAAGGAATAAAACTGTAAAAGCTAAGTTCTTTTTCCCATCATGAAGATGTTAATTTTTCTACGTCAGCCTGGTTGTGTTGTATTCCTCTTGATATTCGTCTACGTGACGGCACATCGGGTGGCAGATACACCCCACCCTGGAGATATATCCGTCGTTTCTGTGGCAGTTACTTACAGCATCGGGTTGCAAGCTCGACATCCAACACCTTAACCACCGAGCCACCCCTGCTCCCATACACAGCAGCACTTTTCATGTGTATTAAATAGCTATACCTTATACTGCTTAATCCAGTTATAGTTAAGTTTATAGTTAACATCCACAAAACATATCCAGTTCCATCACTTCTGTTGTGTCAGATGTAAAGAAATGACTAATTGTAAACTCCACATCACACAGCTTTCCTGTGACTAAAAACTTACAGCTTTTCCTTCATCAGACCTTTTTCCTGTTATTGTTACAAAGTGCTGACACTGGAGAGTCCTTCCAAAAACGTTAAATAAATGTCTCTCCACAGAAAACATAACCAAATCAATGATTACACATGTTTTAATGTGTCTGTATAGTGTCACATGTTCCCTGTACAAGAATTTAACTTGCAATAAGCTTGCAGCTGGAACGCCACTCAGAGCTGCTGTAAATTAATCAGAACTTTCTGACCAATCAGGTTTGAGAATTCACTGCACTGTGAAATAAATTAACTCTGTGGTGAATGTTGAATGCAAGTGATCAGTTGAACCAGACTGGATTTTATAATTAACAGCCACCCACTTGCAACTATGAGCTACCTGTCACCTGTTCATTTATTTGTGTTTTCTCACTCAGTTCCTCTCTTTTCCTTCTGCTTCTCTCTCTACATGACTACATGATATCAATTTTAACATTTAACAACTATTTCTGTCTCACTTTTTATATTCTGTTTTCTCCATTTATTTCCATATTCATCTCTCTCTTTCTCTCTCTCAGTTAATTTATCTGTCTAACTGTGTCCCACTCACACACACACACTTCTTCTGTCTTCTGTTGTTAGTTTTCTGATGGCAGCTGTTTTGTCTGCCAGACCATTAAACACAACAGGGGGCTAACTTCAGGCCACAGTGTAAGTCCTGGTAGTCAACTAGCCTGTTGTGGAACATTGTGACTGTAGTGCTGTAATAGCAGAGAAACTAGAACTCTCTCCCTCTCTCCTACACACACACACACACACACACACACATGTTGGCATGTTTAGCTTATTTAAATATGTGGAAAGCCAGAATGTGAACTTGGACACACCACTGCCTTTTCCACTTCCCATTTTATTAGCACAGTTCCGGTTCCTTTTTCTGTAGCCAGCTACCCCTCTTCCTGTTTTTTATTACTAACTGCTTTTATACAGTAGTTTAGAGGCTGTTTAGTTTTTTAAGAAGCAAAAAGTGAACATGACTTATTGTGTGCACAAGTTCAAAGTACTATAAAAACCCTGACACTCCAAAAATTAATAAAAGACACAATAGCCAAGCTAAAAAAATAAATCTCTTTTCAATAGGACATAACATCATAAAAACATTAAATGTTTTAAGTCAGTTTCATTACTGCTAGGCTAGCCTGCTAGTAAACTATCTTGCATTTGTCACAGGTAAACACAAGTGAGATTTCACTATGCCAATCTTGATTCCTCTGTGTTTTATTTCCCAGGAGACAAACCGGCTATTTATCTTTATTATTATTCCTTATAATTAGCATATTGTACATAACAGGCTCATGGTCTTCAGGCTGTTTTGTAACATCAACAAGACGTTTTCAATCTGTTTTATTGAAACTAATGAGCTTGTTTTAAAAGAGTGTAAACTTGTGAAATTAGCACAGCATTAAAACCCAAACACTAACCCAAACAAACATACTTGAGTTTGAACGATTCTTTAATGTTATTCTACTTTCTTTCATCAGTGTGCTTGTCTGTCTTATCTTTCACCTCCTGCAAACTCCTCTATTCCTCTCTCACTTCTTGGCTCTGTTGCTTTCTCATGCCGGCTGCTGGGCTCTCTCTCTGCCTCCCAAATCAGCCTCCAGAGGAGAGGAGCTGGGTTTATTCTCCTCTGCACTACGCAGCAGAGTCCAGGACTCTGCCCACAGGGGATGAGGACAGTGATACAGTAAGTTACTGTTGGTCACAGAGCTGCCTGGGATGTCTGATATATTGGATATTTGGCAGCTTAAACACTATTCTTGTGTCATTCATTATTTCACAATCCCTCTTGATTAATTTACTGTAGCTGTTGTGTTTATTTATTTCTGTAGATTTTAATACACTGGTGTCATCTGCATGGAGGGGGTTCAGGTTCAGGTGTCTGTGTGTTTGTAATCCATGTGCATGTTTATCCTCTTGCTTTTACAATCATATTTCTGTTTTCATCTGTATTGAATGTGCATTTGATCGGTTGAAAGCACAAATATCTTGCAAATTGCACAGCATCACAATGTGTACAGTTGAGCAACAGTCGCTCTTGTGTCTCGTTCACAGCAGTGAGTCCGACAGTGGCGGAGATCTTTCAGGTGTGATGTGGCTTCCAGCTAGACTCAACTCAACTGACCAAACTTCCTACCACATTTTTAAGTGACTGGTGTCTTCGATCTTCATCTTATCAAGATCCAAAACCACATGCAGGCTTTGTGCTGCAATGTGGAGCTTTGTGCTGAACATACACTAGTGTCATTCTTCTATTGTTGTCCGGTCATTCAGTCTACTAACAGCAGCACTCCAACCAGTAATAACTGCGTCTTTTGAGATAACATTCCTGTAATTCATAAAAGTTTTTTTTATTTTGTTTTTTACTTTTCTATGTGTGTGAGTCTCTGAGTGTGGACATGTTTTTCATATGTATAGAGAAATTACTTGGTGTGGAATGTGAGATTGAAGGAAGCTTGCTCTGTCTAGCATCAATAATACAATTAACTTCACTCAGTAATATGACGAAAAATTAATAATGTTATGTTGTAAGTTATTTCAGGGGTGGACAAATTAACATTAATTATCCAACCCACCAGGCCAAACTTTGCAATAGATTTTGTTAATGCTTTTCAGCTATGATTTTCAATCTGTCTAGCTTTTTTATTTCCTTTCAACACTTAACTGGGAGGTGACTGAGGACAGGTGTACGACTGCAATGCTTTTTTTGTCGTGTTCGGATTCACCTGTGTTCGAGTCTACTCTAATGAGTTTACGATTAAAAACGTCATACCAGCACCTTTGTGTGTAGTGCAGCAGCTGGTACTATTCAGTAATGTCGAACCAACATAAAGCACATTAGGTCAAAACAGAAATACCAAAAGGAAATAATTGTTTTACACTTAGTGGGAGGTAAAGATTAATTCCATAAACTGCTTGATGAACCTACTTTGTCTATCTAGCAACGGTGAATAACTTGTTTACCCTGAGTGCCTGGGTTAGTAATTTGTTCACCTCTGCATATACAACCTAATTTCTAAATTTTAAGACATGCATAATGTTGTTCAAACATCATTCAGGGCAACAGTATCATGACCCATGTAATGGGCAGACAGTTGCTCTAAACTCTATAGTGCACTGCTGGAGTTAATAAAGCCTTACAGCTCAGCAATACTTACGTCACACACGTGAGAGAAGCATAATTAAGAAACAGCTAAATGTGCTAATAAAACAGCAAGTGCAGAAAAGCTAATTTGCTTTCAAAAGAAATCACCCAGCCTTCTTTATCTGCTTAGCCTGGACTTTCTATTAACCACATCTGTAATACATTGCCCGTTAGACAGAAATGTTGAAATTTCCTTGTACAGAGAAAAGAACACAATGGTATAAAACAAGTCAGACTGAAACTGAACATGAAAGCTTTTCTGGTGTAGATTTATTCTACACTTTACTTCTACATCTACTTCTACATCTACATACTTTACAGCACTGAATCAGTATAGTTACAAAAGTAATGTCACTTTTTTTTTTTTTTAGTTTTTTGAAGCAGCAACGTATAACAACATTTAGGGTTTTATTTACACATACATTGGCCTGAAGAATTCATGAAAGTTCTTATAATGGTTAGTTATGTTTCAAAAACTTTGATTATAACTGACTTTCAAGTAAACACTTTTTCTTTATGTCCTCAACACAATTAAAAGTGGCCAATGTTGTCTATTACAGAAATGATAAATAGAGAATAGTATTTTATGGAAGCTGTAATGTTCATACAGATTATTATCTGTTGCCTGAGGTACAGAGGAACCTTGGATTGTGAGTAACTTGGTCTGTGAGCGTTTTACAAGACGAACAACATTTTTAGATAAATCAATAACTGAGCCAATGGTTCATCTCTCTCTTGCAATGTGGGATTGTGGGTAATCGTCTCCCATACTCAGTCTCAGTGCGCATGCGTCACTAGTATAGTCAACATCCGTGCACATATGTACTGTTTACTATAACATTGTGACCATGTGTGTGTGCGCGTAAAGCATTTTTGTAAGTAGTGACTGTTCTTTTGAAACTGTACTGTAATAACGGCCTCCGTGAAGAAAGAAAAGTTTGAAAGTCTGTAGCAATGCGGAGGATAAATTTGTTTAGAGGAATGATTCTGGTAGCGTGTGTGTGTGTGTGTGTGTGCACAGTGTGTGAAAGCCGTCCTACACAGTAGCGCCCCCCCCCCCCCCCCCCCCCCCCCCTCCTGATTCTGCTCTCGTCTAACACCAGTCATGATTCTTTTCAAAGGTAAAGTGCAGGTTAATTTGTTTTATTTTTACTTTAGATTTTGTATTAAATATTTTTATATAAATATTTTTGGGTCATGGAACGAATCATTGAATTTTCCATTATTTCTTATGGGGAGAATTCGCTTTGATATGCGAGTGCTTTGATATACATGCACGCTTCCAGAACCAATTATGCTCCCAGTCCAAGGTTCCACTGTATTTGGAATGGTTTGGGGTGTTTTTTAATGCATTCTGGTTGATTTAGCTCTTGCAGATTTCCTTCTGCTATTAAAGAGTCATCCAGCAAGCTTCTGTTTAATTTATGAAGCATTCTTACAGCTTCTCACATGGTGACCAAATGAGAATTTCTAAAGGGGTTAATTTAACCCAGCATTGAAACTAATTGAAATTGTTACACAAAATATACATTCATTTCAGATTAAATTTGGGTTATTTTATCTTAAAAACACTATAAATTCCCACAGTTTCCTGAGAACTTTCCATTATTGCGTCTGTATTAAAAAATCTGATTTAAGCCTTTGATGGAATTTTTAAACTTTCCTCTTAGGACTGTTTAATCACAGCACTTTATTTCATCACATCACAATCATTTGAGCAGGATGCAAGTTTTCCACTGCTGTTATGATCTACACTGCAGGAAAGGTTTAACGAAATTTATTGAAATGTATATTTATTTGTATGTGTAGAGTAATTCAAGAGTGTATGTGTTGGAAAGTGTGAATGTGAGGATGTGTGATTTACTATATATTTGATGGGTGTTAAAGCACTGATCATGATGCTGTTGTGTGATATAAAGCACCCACAGCAGCAATACATAGTGTACTTTTGGGTTGCCTTATTTATTTATTATTTTAATTGTTCTGACACCATAGTTAGTGACTCACTAATGGTATGTACATAGAAATACAAATAATAATGAAGAAATACTGATTATATTTTATCTTGTGAATTTGGAGCTTTCTTTTTTCTTTTGTCCTTTTTTTCCCTCAAGCTGTGCATAAAAATTAGTCAAGTAAAGAAGATTCTTCCTGAGCTGCGGAGTGTGCAACTGTGTTTGCGTTTCAGACGTCACTTTGTGCCGTACATGTGAACTTGCAAATGTATCGATTGCATCATCTTATGAAAGTTAAGCTGTGTCTGTGTATGTGTGGTTTAAAATGTGTGGCCCTGATTAATTAGATTAAGCAATGCTGTAGAGATCAAGCATGTTGTCACTGAAAATTGTAAATATAAATAGAAATTTTAAAATGAAACAGTTTATCCTTTTTATTTATACAGGAAGCATAAAAGGATGGTTCAGCGAGAAAAAAATATATATACATAAATTTTCTTTTTAAAATAAGTGTAATTAATCAATTAAAACCAGTTCGTTATTTGATGTTTTGCACCAGGCAAAAGGCTATTGCAGCTACCAAGTGATGAAAGTCTAACTCATCCAGTTACTTCTGTAAATTCACACCTCAAACATCATCTAATTATAATGTAGATGCTGTAATATTACGTTAGGAAAAATGGGAAATTGTGCAAGTTTTTTTTTTTTTTGCTGAACTGTTTCTTTAATAGATGAGTATTTCATAGGAGTGTGTGTGTATGTGTGGGAGAAAGGCTGTGTACACGTGCAAGTGCATTTTTTTGGCGTTCTCTTGAAATAAATATACTTGACATCTGTTATTTTATCTGTCAATACCTCATTTACATGTATGGTTTTGGCATGTTGATCTATGTACAGCCTCCATAAAATACAAACTAAAAGATACGACCTGCACATCAGTTTTGCTAAATGTTTATTTCATTAGAGACATAAATTACACATAAATTTATTGCATCATGTGTACATGTGTTTATACACTACAATAGTGTTGATCTGTTATCTACCAGGGGCATTAAAGTCAAACCTGGACTTATGATGACATTTCTCATGAATGACCTGATTGACATTTACAGAAGACTTCAAGCACAGTACAGTGATGAGACTCTTAGCTACAATTAACTATTTGAATGGTGCAAACATTTTGAAGAACTCCGGTGAAGGATTATTAGGAAAATCGTCAGATAATTTGTCATCAACTTGCGGAAGAGACGCATCTGTCTGTGGGAACTGTCTACACAATCATTCCTGAACACAGCTTGCACATTAAGGGAACGTAGCTGGGAGTTATTGCCACATTCTTTGTATAGCCCTGACCTCACTCCAAGTGATTTCCACATGTTTGTGCCAATAAAGGAGCTCCTGGAAGGCCAGCAATCAGATATGCAGCAGGCTGTCTGAGCGTGGCTCTGGTGTGCCGAAAAATCTTTCTATCTTGATGGTATCCAAGCACTATTGAAATGCTGAGATAAGTGGATTAGTTTAGCAGGTCTCGAGAATTATAAGTAGTTTTTACACTCATGACTGTGTTATGTTATTCTACACAATCAAAAATCCCACTTTGACTTCAATACCCCTTATATAGATAGATAGACAAATACATAGATAATTTATTGATCCCAAAGGAAATTCCAGTGTGGTCAGAAAAAATTGTGACACTTTAACGCTTGGTGAAGTTGCATTTGTAAAGATTTATAGTAGAATTCACAGCTTCGGGATAAACAGCTGGGTTGTCATAAGAAAACCACTTGTTAGTGACACTAATTAGATATAAGGCTTCAATTTGATAGGCAGCAATGGACAAATGTGATATGGTCTGATGAATCCAAACTGACTCTATTGTAGAGTGATGGGCTTGTCAGGGTAAGAAGAGAAACACATGAAGTGATGCACCCGTCATGCATGATACCCACTGTACAAGCCTCTGGGAGCAGTATTATAATATAGGGTCAGACACATGATGTAGCAATAAGTTGAATTACCATTTAACTACCTGAATGTAGTGAATGACCAGGTTATCTCATTAATGGAGTTTTTTCTTTCTCGATAGCTCAAGAATATTCCAGGACTCAAATTGTGAAAGATTGGTCCTGAGAGCATTAGGAAACATTTTCACTGCACACAGTATTCAAAGCTCAAGAATACTGTTAGCAACACAACACTATTCAAAGCCACATAAAGTGCAAATACAAAACAGTGTAAGACATGAGCAGAACAGGAAATACACACAACATATAAACTATAAACTATTTGGTAGGGTAGCAGGAGAAAAAAATATTCTAAACAATAAGCCCATGTTTTAGTACTTGCATTAAGCTTTACATAGTTAAGGGTTCCTCGTTTCTCAAAAGTGTCCTGTTTGGTTATACATTCTGTGTACGTGTTTAATGAGAGGACATTTCTAATTAGGATTTCTTATAACGCACAGTTTGTAAATAATATTAACAACAATCATTAATTTTTTCATGTATCTTCTATAGAATTTTATCCTGTTACAGGAGACTTTGGGCTAGAGACGGGGGGACACCCTGGACAGGCTGATCCATCACAGGGCACCACACACACTACAGGCAATTTGGGAGCACCAATTAACCTACTCTGCAAAACTGGAGAACCTGGAGGAAACTCACCAAGCACTGGGAGAACATGCAAACTCCATGCACACAGACCCAAGGCAGGACTCGAACCCAGACCCTGAAGGTGCAATGTGACAACAACAAACAAAGAAATAAATAAATACAATTATTATTGTCTAAAATACATTATTATTATTATTATCTAAAATACATAATATTAAAGGTTGCGTTTTTTTTAAGCCGCTATTCAAATTTCCGAATCGAATCGTATAATTAAATCAAAAGATTCGGTCAAAAAGAGCCGATTCCTTTGCGAGTCTCCCATCACTATAATCCGCCCTTCCAGCGCTATAAAGCCGAGTGAATTCTCTTCCTGTCGGTTGGAGTCAGGAGACCGTCGGCGCTTCGCTAAAAACTTAACATGGGAACCCGAGATGATGAGTACGATTATTTATTTAAAGGTCAGTTGTAAATTTATTTACGCGCCTAAACACCGCCATTAGGCGTTGCTTGAAATAATACAACCCCCGTTAGTGGGAATTTATTTAGCTTGATAAGCTAGGTACAAGGCTAAATTTGCTTGATCGCAGTCTCTGGTTGTGTCCCAAATGACTTCTGACATATTGTGAGTGTCCACTATGCTGTGCGTGTTTCCGTGTCCTGTATACTCTATGTAGTGCACTACGTGTTTGATGGAGCGCTATTTGAGAGTTAGCTCAGCTATATGACGCTAACCTGACAACGATGGCCTTTTTTAGTCTTTCGAGGCCTTTTGGTGTTAGTTAATATATATTTTTATTTTGGCGAGGAAGGAAAACTGTGCGATATCTTTTAAAAAATAGTTAATTATTGGGGATGTATGTGCACAAAAATACCATTAATTTTTTTGGTAGTTATGCAGCTAGCTATTAAACCGCTCTAATGAAGATGGAGGAAGCTAACCGCTATCTAGCTGTGTAACGTTAGTTCGCTAAACAGCTGAAGCTACAGTCGAGTTTAGGTCAAAACTGGTATTTTCTCCCCGTAATTTAATTCCACAACTGTTTATACGAAGGTGACTCTTAAATAATTGTTGGTTTTATCCGGGGATTCGTAATTAGCAGATGTGCTAATGTTTCACATCAATTTTCATAAATAACTTGTGGCTTGTTTAAAAAAAAAAAAATGAATACAGTAGTCGTAAAACTTGGTGCTCTCTTTTAACTAGTCGGGTTTGTTAAGAGAAGTGAAACAGGACGCTGACTGAAGCCTGTTCAAGTCTCTAGCTTGCTTATCTATCACACCGAAGAGGAAATGATTGATAAGAGATTTCTGCCTGGTGACATCATCACGCCAGTGCCAGACTCCTGATGTGATGTTATTGCTCAATCATTTTTTTTTTTTTTTACAAAAACACATCAGGAGGCAAACAAATGTCTTAAAAATGCAAGTGTACCACACAACAGATTCCTCAGAAGTCCCGTGACTGTTGATGTGTGTCCTGATGATAGGAAGATGCTTAAACAGCAAGATTTCAGGCTTCTAGTAATTTATTTACCACTGCAGTATCACAGTGGCCCTCTGTGCTGCTGAGCAGGTCATATAACATTAAACCAGTCAAGCACATCTGAGTGGAGTTATGTGCATAATTACCATCATAATAAACAGAATTTTACTTTACACGCTACACATTCAGTGTTTTAATCTCCGCAAATGTTCCTACTTTGCCCCTAGTAACAAACACAAACACTGCATGGTTAAATGATCACCAATTTAAATAATAATAAATGCACATATTTATTTTGATTTTCTCACTTTTCACATCCATCCACTTTATTAGGAACTCCTGTACTCCTTATTTATGTGCTTAATTAAACAGCAGCACAATGCATTAAGTTGTCCCAATACATGTTGAGCTTCAGCTGCTGTGCACATCAAAGGTCACAATGGGGAAATATACTTTCTTTGTAACCGCTGGTCTCCTGTACAGTCTCTAGCTTTTTGCAGAGTGTAAAACATGATTTAAGCAGGAGTTCTGCTGCTGGAAATGCCTTTTTAATGAGGGAAGTCAATGCAGAATGGCCAGGCTGATTCAAGATCACAGGAAGTCTACTGTAACCCATATAATTACTGTTTACAATCGTGCTGGGCAGGAACCTGTCTTCATGCACAACAAGGAAACACTGAGGAGGATGAGCTACAACTGCAACAGGCCACATCAAGTTCTGATTCCTGTCAGCTCACTACAGGAATCTGAGTGTGGAATCTACAGTATGCACAAGCTTAATGAAACTGGATTATTGAAGATTGCATAAACGTTGGCTTGTCTTTTTTCAGTTTCAGCAAGTCTGTATCTGCATGATGGCTGACTTGGATAATTGCATAAATGAGCAGCTGTTTTGTTGAAATGGCTAGTAAGAATATAAACGTTGTCAAGCAGTTTTCTATCATCTTAAAAAAAAAATGTTGCTCCTTTCTGAGTTGTTAAAAAAAACGACTGCAAATTTAAGTGTAGTCTTGCCAAATGATAAGCACGTGACATGCTGTTTTTGTTTTGTTTTTTCCTCTTTTAATGTTTTGTTGTTTCCATGTTAGACACATGCGTAATTTTTCTTTTTTCTTTTTAGGATTTTTTTTTATTTTTCTTTTAGAATTTCTTATTGGGAGTAAATTCTTAAAAAATGGTAAAAGGAATAGGTTTTCCTTTTTGCCAACCAGAAATCTCAGGAAGAAAGCAACTTTTAATATCGGTGTAAATAGTTTGAAATATTTATTTGCTGTAATGATTTAACTCCTGTTGTCACACACATTCATCTAGTCACTTTTGTGACCTCACCCACCGAAATTACACCACAAGTATGTTTTTTGTCCGTCCCCCCCACTGGGAATTCCAGACTCTGGTCGGAGCGTGATATCTAATCATAAAAAGAATAATAAAAAATTCTTAGATCCTTGAATTTCATCAAATCATGTGTTGAACACTTCTACGTCCCCAGCTTGTTGTGATGCCAAAAAATCACATTACCCATGTAAGAACTTTTTCACCTATAAAACTGACGAACGAAGATGACCCCCTTTTTTTTTATTATTTTTTTTTTTTTTTACAAGCTTTTATACATTTCTGACAGAATTTTCACATGCAGAGCATAAAAATGTCAAGGTACAAAATAGCTTTATAACCAGGGTTAAACCATGTGAAAGATGCCTTGACCTTAGTTAACGTCAGTGTTTACAGCTTCAGTGCCAGACAGATGTTTAACAAAAAATGTAGTCATGAGAGAGTACTTAGTGGAAACCATTTCCCAATCGTTTAAACGAGTGAAACAGGATTGTGTTAATATCTCAGTGTAACAGTCTTCAAAAATATGACCATCTGTGACATTGGTTACATTTAGAATTTTATGAATCCTAAGATTACAAACGTTCTACATAAAATACGTTTTTTTTTTTATATTTATTTTATTTTTTTTTATATATATCTAATCGTAGACTCCTGCGTATATGATTAGATATAATAGAAGTCCTGTACATTTTGAAGTTCACATAAGTAAATGGTCATAATTCATCTCCCCAGTTGTCATTGTTGTTTTGAGTGTGGTGGTCAGTGGAGTACAGAAATGCAGCTTTTAATACTGGCTTTAATATTTTAATACTAAAACTATTTATTTATTTATTTATTTTTTTGGGCGTGTGTGTTTGCAGTGGTGCTCATCGGAGACTCTGGTGTGGGCAAGAGTAACCTGCTGTCCCGTTTCACGCGCAATGAGTTCAACCTGGAGAGCAAGAGCACCATCGGTGTGGAGTTCGCTACTCGAAGCATCCAAGTGGACGGCAAAACTATAAAAGCTCAGATTTGGGACACAGCGGGACAGGAGCGCTACAGAGCAATCACATCAGCGTGAGTGAATGATGCTCAATCCAGACACTCTCAAGTCTGTAAATAAGGGGTAAAACATGGTGTCTGCTGTTTTAGGGAAATAATCAATAAATGGGTAGTGTGATGTGGTCCCAAGGTGCACATTCACTTCATTTAATTTAAGTAATATACTCATTTACTCCATGTAGTGAGCGAAGGAACTGCACATACAAATGTGTATTTGCACAGTGTGATGATGTGTTCCATTTGAAGGACAAGGACCGAGATCTTTTAAAGAGCTTGTTCTTTGCTCAAATTTGATTTGAAGGAATTGCAACTTAAAGCAGAACATGCCTGCCACATGCATACATGGATCAGAAAAGCTTGTCTGATGATGTTCATTAGTTATTATTTTTCTATTTCTAAAATATTTTGGTCAGAATAAATTCAAATGTTTTAGTTCTAATCTCTCAACAGAACTGATCTTGCTGTTTTTGTCATTCAGGTATTACCGGGGTGCGGTGGGAGCTCTTCTGGTGTATGACATTGCCAAACACCTGACCTATGAGAATGTAGAGCGCTGGCTAAAGGAGCTACGTGACCATGCGGACAACAACATTGTCATCATGTTAGTGGGCAACAAAAGTGACCTGAGGCACCTCCGAGCCGTGCCCACTGACGAGGCTCGGGCCTTCGCAGGTGAGTTTCACTAACCAGATCTTTCTTAAAAAGAAAACTGAATAAGCATATTATTCGTGAGTTTAAACACATGTGGTGTTTCCTTCTTTCAGAAAAGAACAACCTGTCTTTCATTGAGACTTCTGCTTTGGACTCAACAAATGTTGAAGAGGCTTTTAAAAATATACTCACAGGTAGGAAGTTGTTGTCTGTATTCTTTGCTCTGAAATCATTTACTGACCCAATCAGGTTCAAATCTTTTTTTTTGTTTGTTTGTTTGCCATTATGGGCATGTTTTGCAAGATCTCATTCCATACCACAGATTGTGTCATTAGGAATAGGCAGATCTCCCTCATTGTAACAGAGCACCAAATGAAACACAATATAAGTAGCAGTCCTTCGTGGCATACTGTGTACTGCTGGCCATAACTATTAGAACAGAATAGGCCATCTAGCTGAAGAGTTGTGCTAATTTGAATCTGCTGGTATAGCCAATAGATGGAACAAATATGTAGCAGTACTTTTACGTTCTTAAGCGACAGTCTCCACCTCTGCACAGAAATGCATACAACAAGAGAATTCTCAAGTGAATTGTGAACTTCTGTGGCAAATTTCTGTACATGATCTTAAGGAAGCATGTATTTAGCAAGTGACACAAAAGTACCGCAGACGTTGTTTTGACTGTGCTGTGCCAAGCCAAATCCATCAGGTTTTTCAATAATCCACTTCATACTAAAAATGATTGTTGTGTAGCAGTATAAAATATGCTAGAATATCACCCAAATGAGGATGAGTTCCGTGTTGAGTCTAATTCATTTTTAAGGTTTTTTCATAGTGTCATCACAAGGTTTTTGTTTTTTGTTTTTTTTGTAGCCACTGTTGCTCTTGTTTTGCTCATCAGGAACAAAGTAATATTTATAATTTATACATATTTTTGCATACCTTTCAAACTCATTTCTATAATTTCTTTTAGAGTCTCTGAAGCTCCTTTGCAAAAATTACTATTGTTAAAAGCACTATATAAATAAAATTTACTTGAATTAAAGTAGAATATTTTTATTGTCTTGATTGTAATTATTTTAAAAAGTTTAAAGTCATTTAAAACAATAAATTTTACTTTTATTGAAATTTTTAATTCTCAGTTAACAATTGTGATATAAATTGGCTTAAAATGATTTACTTTTTGTATGTCCCCCTCCAGAGATCTACCGTATTGTATCACAAAAGCAGATTGCAGACAGGTCTGCACATGATGAGTCTCCTGGCAACAATGTGGTGGACATCAGCGTCCCCCCTACCACTGATGGGCTGAAAGGCAGCAAATGTCAGTTCTGCCAGAACCTGTGACCCTGCTCCGTCCTCGCTCCATGCTGCTTCCTCTTCAGTTCTTCTCACACTCATTGCTTCTTTGCTGTGTATTGTGCAACCATTGCTGCTCTAGCTCTTTCTACTCATGTTGAGTCTAGAATTCTCCCCAGTCCTGTGAAGTTCTAGATAACATTCCTTTTTTTTTTTTTTCTTTCTTTTTTTTTTCCCCTCTTTGTTTGTCTGAGCATTGTGTTTTCCCCCTTTTCTTTCTGTCATCACATTTGACTTCAGGCTACTTGAAGACTTAGTTTTTGGAAGTGGTGGGCACTGGTTGGGCACTGATCGTGTGACCCACTCCTAAGGAAAAGGATGGTGAGGGATCAGTGTGTCCTGAGCTTCCACTCTGAGGAGTTTCCGCTCGGAGATTCCTGACACTAAGCAAGGCTGCAGTACAGCCAGACCCGGAAAGGGATCTCTGCTAGTTTAACTTTTGGCTGAGAATCGGCATGGGGCAAGAAACATTGTCTGTATTGTGTAGATAACAAAGGGAGACTGCAGTTATTTCAGTTGTGGGGGAAAAAAAATAAGACAAACATTTCAGACTTGCACGGTCAATAAATTCTGTACTACTTAGAGCAGCACTGGCTGACACTCCCAAGTGAGTTCATGTGATGATTCTGTATTGCGTTCAGGGCACCAGTTACAGCAGTCATGTGAATGCAGATGTTTCCTGTTAATCATTATATACACACGCATATACACACATGCACACAGAGACACACACACACACACACAGATTAAAATAAAAATGACAGTTATCCCAGCCCAGGCTTTGCACTGTTAAGTTATAGGTTAATGTTAACCAGGAGGCTGTACTTGGGTTTTTTTTTTCTGTTCCAGCTGGTTGGCTGTCTGTCATCTTGTATCTGAACGTGCATCACCATGTTATTGGATTATTTTTGAATAATTTGAATTTAAGTAACTTGTGTGGTTAGTTTGAAAATGCCTTATGTTTTCCCATGCTGTGATAAAAAAATGCCTTTATTAAAGCGTGGTTCTATGACATACACATATCCATGAAGTCTCATCAGCTGTTTTGCCTTTTATCAAGTTATATTGAGATGAAAAATAAACCAAATTACCATCACACTCTGTCGTTATCCTTACACTGATTTTAAGCTTTGTTTCATACTGTTGAATGTATGCTTTAGCTTGAAATGTAGGTTAAGGTTAATTTGACATGTAACCAAATGTGAGTCAAATGTATGTGGTGTAATTATTTTCTTATACATAACTCCATCTCAAACATTATGAAATTCACTAAAGGAATATAGAGTGACTTTAATGTATTATGTAATATTACAATGTGTCATTCAAGCTGCTGGAATTTGAAGCCACAAAATAAAAGTATAACTTTTTTTTTTTAAATACCTTATATAGAAAGTGGGAACACGGTGAGATGCATGAAAGAGACGCAAACATGCCATCAGGCATCATACATGTTTTGTATGTTCAAAATATGGATGCATGTTTATTTAAGAGTGAGGTAAAAAGCATTATCATAAACATTTCAATCAACGAAAACAAATAGATACTGAAAATACAATAGTTTAATACAGTTATTTTTAATGTTAGGCAGTAAAGTCAATTACTATTTTTATTTGGGGGCAACCTCTTTCTTAGTGTATATAAATGTAATGAATTTAATAACAAAAATAACTAATTAGGTGTATAATGCATCGTGTTGGGATTGGGATGAATATGAGCATTGAGTTGTTGATACAATATATTATGTAAGGAAAAAGGAATTTCATATTTTTATGAGGAGTGTCAACATCATAATACATTCTCTGACATGCTGTGGTCAGGTGATATTTACTTCAAGAAAAAATGAATTACTGTTCATAGCTGCTTAAATGTAAGCGATAACACAAACTAACTTATCTGACGGAAGATTTTACAACATTAAATATGAATTACGCACTCATCCCGCTTTATCCTGTATACAGGGTTGTGGGGTCCCTGGAGCCTAAACCAGGAGACTTAGGGCATGAGGTGGGTGGGGTGCATCCTGGACAGGGTGCCAATCCCTCACAGGGCGCACAAACACATATGAAAGGCAATACAGGGACACCAATTAGCCTAATCCCCATGTCTTGTGGAAGGAAACCCAAGGTGGGAATCAAACCTGGACCCTGGTGGTGCAAGCTGACACTGCTAACCACTAAGTCATTGTGCCAAAGCACTTTAGGACGATGGTATTTGATGACAGTAACTCTTTGTATCAGGCCACATGACTGCACCCTATCGTTGATTATTTTCTAATAACAGCACAACCTTAAATGCTTTATATCTCACTTTGTAATCCTTGTTTAATTAGCCATTCTGTTTTAAACTATTCTATAATAAGTACGATTTCAGTTCTATATGATTTCAATCACTCTTTAACAATTATAATTTATTATTAAATTATTAATCGTTGTATGATTTTTTTTCTCTCCTACAATCACTACATAATGAAGGGTGTATCTTTCCTTTCGGTATAGTGCGTTTCAGTCAGTCCAGAGTTAACTGTAGTTTATGTTAAGCATTCTTGAGTATATGAACTACACCTCCCATGTTACGGGAATTCACAATGAGTATTAACGCACTCGGCCTAAGTATAGTGCGGCACCCAAATCCCGCTTTACGCTTTTTGCGTACTCTGAGCGATAATCGGAAGCGTCGATAGGAGGCCGTCGGCTCGTCTGTCAGGCTGGAAAAGAAGCCAATCTGGGAGGTTAGCCAGGCCACAAACAAGAGAAGTTATTTCTTATTTGTGACGTTACAGTTCATTATTTCTATTGTAACGAACTAAAGGCTTGACAGGATAAACAGCCATGAAACTACAAAAGGTGAGAGTTTGGATTTTGACTGGTTGTAAGGAGCACAGCGTTACCTCAGGTAGCGCATTAAGCTAAGCTAAGCTAGCGGTGCCGGCTAGCCTTAAATGTTTTTTTCATAGCTGAGGACACTAAACACGACGAATTTTGGATCGACATTTACATTACTTCTCAGCTATGTGAGATTCAAATGCGTGTGGTCTAAAGTCTAATTAGGAAGGTGTATTAGCCGAGCAGCTAACTAGCTCCATTTCTCCTTGTTTTGATAAGAGACTGCCTTGCTTAGCCTGTGTGTGTAACGACAGGAAGAGAGATTAGATCTAATCATTTACTCAGGTCACATTTTTATAAGGATGTATGGCGAGAAATTGTTAATTGCTGTTAATGTTTGCCTGAGCCAGTGAGTTTAGTAAGTTTTACTGTCTTGTATGTCACACGGTTATAGCAAACAGGATGAGCAGGTATGATCCAGGAAGTCTCAGAATAATCCTAGCCATAAGTGCCCTTGTACCTACAGTATTTCTCTTTACACTAGTTAAAGTCAGCCTTGTTCTGTGTGTCTGAGCAGCTCTAGGACCCGGGCCACCTGAGATAAGGGAGCAGAGGTCGCTCCCCCTGTCCCCCTTTCCCTCTCCTGTCCCCTGTCCCCCTGGACGGATCAGACATGACCACAGGGGAGTGTTGCCACCTGCCAGGCTCGCTGTGCGACTGCACCGGCAACGCTGCCCTGTCCAAAACCGTGGAGGAGTCGGACCACCGTAGGGCACAGTACGTCACACAGGTCACGGCTAAGGACGGACGCCTGCTCTCCACCGTCATCAAAGCCCTGGGCACGCAGAGGTGAGCCGAATGGAGTGTGTCTGATTTAGAGGTGTTTAGATGATTGAAATGTTTAAAGTACGACCCCTACACCTGTTTACATCTGTTTAAGCACACACACACACGCACATACTGTACACAGTGGTAAAAACTGCAGAGGAACTTTTATCATGAAATCTTTGTACAAAATCCTATTGTTTTATATCAAAAGATCAAATCTTATTTTTTAAGATGGGTATATTTGAGATTTTCCCATAAAGTCTCTTAGATTGTCGGTATTAATCAGTTTGTTGTAATCAGGGCAAGACAGTAGCTGGGAGGAAAGGTGTTACCTAACCAGAGTTAAAAAACAAGCAAAAAAAGTAATCTGTGTTCTAGCATGCAGTTGTGCTTAACCAGAACCTAGAAATATCCAGTTTGTTGTTGTAGTTGTTAGTTTTTAGTTGTGACCTTCCTAAATCCAGCTGTAGAAACTCTTATACTTTGACGTAAAAGTGAGTGATGGTAATTTGGATAAAACCACAAGGCTGATGCTGATTGTTTTTCTTTTCCAAATAGCATAAATTTAACCTATTTAATTCTGAGCAACCAAGCAAGTAAAAGCGCATAAAATAAACATTGTATACTACCACTCCATTGTATTAGATAAAAGTCCCAGTGAAATAGCTTAAAAGCCATGATTTAATTCTGTATCTTCTACAATTTCCATCCTCTCAAGGCAACTCCTCTTCAAACATATTTATCTCACTCAAGGAATGGTTGGAAAAGGATATATTGTGAAGTCTTTTTGTATCTATTCTGTAAGAGATAAACTATAAAACTGAAAGATTTTTTTAGTTTTTGTCCCTTGGAGGTATGCCGTATGTTGTCAGTGTGCATATTTTATTATTTTAAGGGCAGTCTAACGAGAACTGTGTTACACTCTTACTCTCAGTGATGGTCCGATTTGCCGCATCTGCCACGAGGGGGGCAACAGTGAAGGGCTCCTTTCGCCATGTGACTGCACAGGCACGCTGGGCACGGTGCATAAGAGCTGCCTGGAGAAGTGGCTGTCCTCTTCCAATACCAGCTACTGTGAGCTGTGTCACACAGAGTTCACTATCGAACGCAGGCCGAGACCCCTCACAGAGGTAACATGGCTACTGTCTAGCTATTCTTCGGAGGGGTTGTGGGTTGTGGTTAGTGGGGTGTGGTTATGCATGGTAGTGGTGGTGGTTTTATTGGTGGTGGGGGTGTGGTTATTATTGTTATGGGTTCTGTGGGTATGTGTGCACTGTGACATTTAACGTGTGACTTGTGTATCACCAATGTGTGTATGGCAAATATGTGTGGAATACATATACCTTTTTTAAGTCTTCCAAGCAGCAGTGTAAGCTTGTTCAGGCTATTTGCCAAACTGAATGCAAGAACCCAAGACATACATTTGCCTTAAAGAAATGAGAAATCAAATGTAGCACTTACCCAAAATGTTTACAACAAATGTTGGAAATCAGACTCAAAATTCATTGATTCACTTGTTCATCTTTTTCCAGGTCATTGTCTTTAAGTGAATTACTTTGTAGAATAACATGGATTTAATTGTTTAAAGTTAATATTACAATGTGTGCATGTAAACAGCCACACCTCCCGGTTTCTTGTTGATCCCAGATTACGCTAAAGAAAATATAGTAGCTGTCTCAATAGCATGCACTATATGTGTTACCTGGTGTGTATGAGTGTATAATACAGGCAGTGTGCAAAGGACATAACCACATTTTGTCTAGGATGGCTGTGCCATAAAGTTTCATTGTCACACTGCTTGAAATGACGCCCTACTTACTGAGCATCAAAATCTGTGATTTCATATATAGAAAATTTAAGCTCACTTGCTTTCCAGGAAAGGACAATAACTGAGGCAACTATAGACCAAACACATGTGACTAGAAATGACAAACAGTGCAGGAATGACAACTTCTAAATTACTCAGATTCAGTGCAAAACAAAGAAACAGATGGCAGACAACAAACATGTTTTTTGCTGAATAATGGCTTTTGGAGAAAGCAGGAAATTTGTGCACCTCTAATTTTTCTATGGGTCACTCCATAAAGCCTCTGTAGCTCTTGGGCTGGAAACAGGGAACCTTTTAGATTGTATTTGAATTTAGTTCATCAGTTTTTTCTTTGAGCAAAAAAAAGTAAAGTAACCAAGAAAAAAGTACAGAACCACTGGCCAAAACAATATGCACTTAATTCACCTTTAAATTCCTTTCCATTGCTCATCTACAGTGGCTTAGGGACCCTGGGCCGAGGAACGAGAAGCGCACGCTCTTCTGCGACATGGTGTGCTTCCTGTTCATTACACCCCTGGCAGCCATATCAGGCTGGCTGTGCCTACGAGGGGCTCAGGACCACCTGCACTTCAACAGTCGCCTGGAGGCAGTCGGCCTCATCGCTCTCACCATCGCACTCTTCACCATCTATGTCCTCTGGACTCTGGTAATGTCTGCTTGAATACCTGCACACACTACGAATCTCTCAATTTAAAAGCTCTCATCTAGACAGATTGATTTGGTGAAGAACCGAGCTTTCACTACGTATATGGTCGATCAGCCAAGGCATGCCTGGTTCACCGTTCTTCATTTTGCTCATGTTTTGAACTTCATCTGTTTCTTGCTTTAATGTCTCACAGATCGTACATGAGATCACTTCCACATTTGTTATTCAACAGACACTACACAACATCAGGGTGAGATGACTGGGGGGGATTTTATAATTTTTTTGTCTGCCCCCCATACAAAGGGGGGGAAGGCAAAACACACAAAAAAGGAAACAGAAAATTGGCAGATTTTCAGGGGCTTGGTTCAGCTTAGCTCTACACTCACTCACTCACAACACACGTTGGCCCACTGACTGGTGGAGAGGAAGAAAAACATAATGTTAAATAAGCATGAGAGAATACAAATGAGAGACAGGTGTTCCACTTTCATTTGCTCACTCTCCCCACACTCCCACTGTTAGACCCCGGGTTAAACCACGCCCTCACCTGTCACATACATAAATCTTTTTAGGAAGTGCTTTTTATTTCTGGGCACAGTGAAAAATGCGTAAAGTTTTTTTTTTTAGTGCAAAAGAATGTGAGAACTGCCAGAACACACTAGAGGACAGGAATGCTATGAGCTCACTAATAAAAAGAGAAGGGATCAGATGGTGTTTGGGATCAGAAGTGTTTGAGGTTGTTTGGAAGTCTTCAGTCTGTTGTCTGTGTTGATTCTCAAATATGAGAATCTTGAAAATCTGAGAGAATCTTAATCGTCAGTAACTGTAGCATTGTAGCATTATTTATACAGTATCGACTAAGTAACAGCAACTTGTATGATGAAGACTGCATCTACTCAAATCCTAATAATAAACAGAAGAATCTTGTATTTAGATTGAAAAACTATATGTAATCATTGATATGGTGATAAATCATTGATGAGATTTCTAAAGAGACTTTTATTTAACGTTTAATGGAAAGAGTCTCCAGTGTCGTGCTTTGTGTCTGTCAGAAAGAGACAGATACAACATAGGTAACATATAATAATACAACATTGAGAAGAGAGCAGTTTTTATTTCTTGCTCAAATGAAAAACTGCATTTTTATTGTAGTATTATTAATAATGAGTGAGAGGAGATGTTGGTGACATGATGTTCCTGTTATAATGTGAAAAGAAGTAAAAACGGGACCTAACAGTAAACGGATAACAAGTATGACATGGTTTTTTTTAACTTCAGGGTGGTAACAGGTCCGGCCACATCACTCCAACACAGGGTTGAGTTATAACGTGTGCTGAAAGAAGACCAGTCGTGTGTAATCTATTTGGTGTACAGGAAGTGAACAAATGGCAGCTCACACCCAATTATTTTTGTCCTTTTGTAAGCCAGTGAAGAAAACAGTGAAGATGTCAGAATAGTTCACGTCATTCTTTAGCTGTTGTAAAAATACATGGTAATGTGTCAGGAGATGAGAGATAAGTCTTCTTATCCGATTTAAGTGAGATCCTGATGGGTGTTCTTGATCATTTTTGGATACTGATGGCTTCTTTGAGATCAGGTTAGCCTTTAATCTTGGTTTTGGAGGTTTTGAGGATGTATGATTGTTTTCACACCATGTTTCAGAGCAGACCACATCATATATGTGGTGACTCATCATTTCCTGAAAATTATCCAATAAGGCTTTCTTTGGCATATTTGAGCTTCACATGTGTGACTAAGGAGAACAGGGGGAAGGGAGATTGATCATAACCCTGGGAAGTTCCTGTAACAAGAGACAGGACGTTAAAATGTTAAAGTTTAAAAAGTTCCCTTTCCTTCCATCAGCTGGAATAATTTAACTTGCTATTTTATTTTCATGTCTTTTAGAGTCTGAGGAATATTTTCTCAGGATTTACGATGCTAAATGCCGAGCTGTGTGGGTGTAGGTGTTGGGGAAACTCCAGACTTTCCATGATGTAACTGACATCAGCATATCTTTTGACTCTGTAGACGAACTATAGTGGATCCATGTGTGGTTGTTCCAGGTGTTTTTTCATGTCCTGATGTGAAAACAGAGGGCTCGAAGTTGTTAAGATTTTGCACCTGGATTTATGAAGCTAGGAGACAAGGCACAGTCTCCCAACCAGCACGGTGATTAAAATGTGGCAGGAGATTTAGATTTAAGTGATTTAGATCAGATGCCTTTTCTTTTTGTTTACCTTGTTAAAAGCAGTTTCTAATATGTTGAATAGTGGAGACAGGTTAGCAGGCGAGAGGTGAGCGTAACCGTTTGCTTTTAAAAATGTGCAAAATTTAGATGAGATTATCTGGTGGATTTGGGCCATCGTCTGTATAAACTCAATCCTTTTAGACTTTTCCTTAACAAATTGGTATAATAAGCATAGATGGTTTTTCCCTTGTTTTAGTTGTTATATATGATGGATTTTATTTTGAAACATGGAGTTTACTTTAAGCTGTCTGTATAGTTGTATGTGGCTTGCCTTATGTCACACTTCAGTTAATATTTAGCAGATTTACCTTATCAGTTGTTAATATTTCCCACCTGTAGACAGTAACCCCTATAGAGGTGGTTTTGTGGTTTGGAACAGCTGCGTCCAAACCACAAAATCTGCAAATGCGCAGACTCCTTGTCGGCTCCACAGCAGGTTGTTTAGATGTCCAACTTAAAATCCTCCTGAGAAAGGTTGTCTCATGTCACATTTAATCCTACACATAATCTGTTTATGACCAATCAATAATACCATAAAACACAAAACAGATGTCAACCTAATACCTGTCGTATTGCTTCATGGTGCCATAATGCAAAAATAAAGAATCAGACTTTAAGCTTTTGACTGATTGACTGACTACTTACTTAATTCTTCTCCGTCCGCAGGTGTCATTCCGTTACCACTGTCAGTTGTACTCCGAGTGGAGACGAACCAATCAGAAAGTGCGCCTGCTCATTCCTGATGCCAAGGGTGCCCACTCTACCCAGCATTCCTTGCTTTCCACAAAGCTGCTGAAAAAGACGTCAGACGAGACCATCGTATGAGAACGGCGGTGTTTTGGGGAGGGCGGGGGACATGACAGTGTTGGTATTAAATGTGCTAAAGGTTCTTGATGCGTCACATCATCAGTTAGAGCCGCAGCACTTTTGGATGCATTCTTTTTCTATTTAATCCTTTTTATCTAAATATGTGAGCACTTCTTTTATTTTCTTTCTTCAACTCTCTCTCTCTCTCTCTTTTTCTGTTGTGCGTATTATTTTGTACCTTTCTGTGAGCTGTTTGTGGTTTGGGAACGATTTTATTTATTTGCCTACACGGTGATCATTGAGGCCATGTACCACACAGCATACTTTGTTCAGAACAGTAGGGACTCTATGAGCAGAGGTAGCTGGGTGAGGTGACAAATCCAGGAAAACAGGAAAAAGCTGATGAAGTTTAAAATTAAACACGTCTCTTGTTTTTTGTTTCCTTTAAAAGCATTGGCATTTTGATTGGACAGGAAAATGGCTACTGCCAGTTTTTGAGTACTTTATCCCATGCGACAGTATATATTATAAAAGCTCCAACGTTTGAAGCTTACTGTGTTAGGCCATGTGGTGATTTTTTAAGTGTTACAGGATGACAGGGCCTTCTCCTGAGGCCGGCTAACAGAATGGGCTATAACCTGCAAGCACCTGATCTCTTAGACATGCCCCAATAGAGGGGAGAACACTAAAATAGGAGTGTGAAATAAATTCATTTCCTTTTTACCACATGGTATGCGGCAGAGTGTATGCCCTCCAGTACGCTCGGTTTTTCATGCATGCCTAATCATTTTTAAATTCTACCCTTTTTTTTGAGTATCATGATTAGTGACTGTTAAAGTCTATCGCAGATCTCTTCTGTGGATCAGCAGAGGCTATACTCAGCAGCTCTTAAAAGCGAGCATCATGCAGAAAGCAGTGTACGGTGGTCCTACAGTGGTAGCACTTAAACGAGTAGCCTAGGTATGCGCTGATCTAGTATAATTGTGTGTATGCCTCCAGGATTCATGGGAAGCAATTCATTGTGTTTCAGGTCATTATTGTGACAAACGTTCTTAATTTTAAACATTGCAGCTCCACGTGGCTGTGTGAAAGGGCAGAATGTGTTTGTGAGAACATGTATGTACACTTTTATTTGTATTTTTGTTTTTGTAGCAGTTTTACATTGTTAAATATGCAGTTATTTGGGGGAAATTGTCTGACAACAGGGGAACAACTGTGTAATTATCCATTTACACCACTTGAGTACAGACAAGATTATCACCCTGCATGTTATATGTTACAAGAGTGATGTGGAAAATGACATAACCTTAAAGGGAAACCTGTGTCGTGATATAGGGCCTCCTACTAATGGCGTTTTGGACCCCTTGACCAAAGTTTGGCCTTTATGCAGTCATCGAGGGACCATCTGCTTCTGATAACGGGCTCTGTTCACATAGAAAACATGACAAACATCTCTGTAAAAATACTAAGTATATCATCTGGACAGGCTGTGTACATTTGTAGATACAATTAAGTCTGTGGAAGGCAGTCCAGGTGTGGATGTTTGTCACAATAGTTGACAGTCCAGCTTTGTGTGATTGTGTGATTCTGACCTTCCATAGTGCCACATTTAAAACAAAACAAAAAGGTGCTTGCATCCATATATGGAGTAAAAAAAAATAGGTAAAAGATAAATCCCTCAGAGTTCTGTTTGCACGGGTCGGCTTCTTGTTCTTTATGGGGTAAAAGTCACCTGAGAGATTTCTCGCAAATTGTAGTTACTTCTTTTCAAGTGTCACTCAACACTCTAAATGACTTCTCCTTGGGATAATGTTAAGTTTTGGAAAGCGGTGTGCAATAGATTAATACTAAAAGCTTTCAGCATTAAATGTATTTTTTTTTAATTTATTTTAATTTTTTTAAAACATGTTTTTGAGAAGGAAGCAAATGTTGTTGAAAAAAAAATATCTCTGCAACATTATCATCCTACCTGTTGTGTGGTGCAGAATTGATTGGCTTTGGGTTAACTTTTTTCAAATAATTCTGGAAGCCCAACCAAGAGGAGCCACAAAAACGGTCACAGATGAGCAGCTAAGTGCAAATTCACTACTTAACTGCTGCTCTTAGTAACACTGTCTCTCATTGGTGTGCTTCCATCTGACATGTCTGCCTTTTTCTTTCCTGATCATCTGTATCTTTTATTTTGCAATGTGAGGTTAAAAAAAAAAAAAGAAAAGGAAAAAAAACATGCTTGAGTGCAGTGTCAGCAATATTACAATGCACTTCTTGCCTATAACCTTATCAGTACATTTAAGATAATTATTCTATAGACATATGAAGGATTACAGGACTACATTCAGAAAGGAAGAAGAGAACACTGTTGGGTTGTTTTATTTTTACTTTAGATCCATGAGTTTCTTCCACTATGCAACCTGCAGAGTTAAGCAGCCAAAAGGCTTTTACTTTCTCTGGTGTTTATATGGCTGACCCAGGTTATTTCTTTCACTATACAAACCAAATTTCATATATTTTTTTTCTTTTATTCTTTTTATTCATATTGCACTTTTACAAATTTACATTTGGAAATAGGTTAACTAGCCTTTTCTACTTGACACATTTCAGAGGTTAAACTCCCTCTGATAGTTGGAGAACTGGTTCACTTTATTGCATAACAAAAAGAAAGTGGTAAAGACCAATCTCTTCTTTTCTCCAGAATTAACCTAAGCAAATTTATACAAAACCTTATACACAATTTATTTTATTTGTTTCGTTATCAGTGTGTTTTAATGTGTTTTTACTGTATGTATCATTTGCATTGTATGTCTTTTTTTTTTATTCTTTGAGCACCGTATTTTTATCACTTAACACAGTTTTTGGGATACTATTATATTTATGTAGTGAAGTGGATAAAGACTGATGTGTCTGTATTGTCCTCACTAAAAGTTGTTGGTGCTTGCAATCAGCCAAGAAAAGTGTGCAAAGCAAATTAAACATGATGCTCTGGATGTTGTGTTATCTGGCCTTTACCCATCCTTGTATCACACGTCAGTATTCCTTATAGAAGTTCTTTCATTGTATAGTTAGATTTTTGTTGTCACCCTCAGAAAGCACAAGAGATCTCCCAGGGAAACTTTGATAACCCAGCAGGAAGTACAACTGGTCTGGTCTGATATCTTGCTGTGCATTTTTACTCTCTGAAGTAACATATGACTGAGGCCACTTTATACTTTTAATGCTTCAAAATGGTGCATACTTGTGAGCTAAGTGAGCTCAACCTTAGAGATCATCTTATTTAAGAATTTATATTCCTATTAAATTCCTGTTTTTTATTCATTATGTTCTGTTCAGAACTTAGCAATACATGTATGGTTCAAAAGTCATATTCTTTTTGAGAAGATAAAAAAGAAAATACTTAAAATGCATCCTTACACTTTGAGGTGCTTCTACCAACACGTGTAATCATGTATACAAATGCATATGTATGTGCAAATAAGACATGGAGATAATTTGTGTTTTTTTAACAGTTAATGTAATTTATATTTCACAACTCTTTGCAATCTGATTTATTCTTGGCCCAAAGAAACCTGATCATATCATATGTAACATAAATTGAAAAGAACAGAACACAGTCACCAAAAGTCATTTTTATCCCTTTGCCCTTTTGATAGAAAAAGAGGCAAGCACATACATTTTATTATTAGGGGAAAAAAGCATATTTGTAATATGGTTGCACTTGAAAAAAAAAACAGGACACGTTAACCTAAACAGAGCACAAATGTTAAAGGAACCTATTTGATTTTTTTTTGAGAAAACATTGATCTCCATTGGATATCTTGAGTCATGGCAGTCAATTCTAAAAAGATCCGATGATAAGATTCTGAATAATTTGATTCATATAAGCATGAATGACTATTTGTAAAACCACACGCACACACATTCACACAGTACTGTACAAAAGTTTTTAAAAAAAATTTTTTATAGAAATGTTATACATGTTTATTTTATGTTTAGCACTGTCGCCTTGCACCTTCAGGGTTGAGGATCCCGCCTCTGGTCTGTGTATGTGAAGTGCCCATAACTTTTTTTTTTTATAGCTTTTTATAGGATTTGTTTAAATGTATAAACTTTTTGCATATATATGTACAGTATATTCCTCTACAAAGCAGCTCACTGTATGGAAAGTATCTGAATCGGCTCATCACGTGACTCACTCGGCTCCTTTGATTCAGGTGTGTGACTCGTTTCCCATCATGCCCCACTCTCCTCAAATATCCATTTCGTCGCCCCGCCGCCATTTCAAACGTCCCGGAACAAAGCGCACAGATTAGCACAGTCCTACCGCGTTACTTTACAAAAATATAATCTGTTATTTTAGCTATTAAACAGATTTTTTTTTTGCAATTAATTGTTTTTGGTGTTAGTTTGCATGTCAGGAAAAGAAGAAACGCCGAAAATGTCGTCTGATGCTGCAGCAGAAAAACCAGGCCAAGGGTAACTTCAATAACCTTAACTACACAAACACTTTTTTTGTAACCCAGTTAACTAAAGTGTTTTATAGCACGTCGTTATTTTATGTTTCACAGTAATTTGTGCCGTAATGTATTAAGCGTTGAGGTTGTTAAGAGAGAAGAGAACGCTTAACTAGCTGGCTAGGTTTGCTAACAAAGCCGAGGGGCGCGTGGGCCTACTGGGTTCCCGGATGTTGTTTACATAATATTAAAATCAAGTAATCTAGCTAACTTAACCAATAATGTGATTGTAAAAGTGGGATTTTAAAACTGACGTTTAAATGTTGACGTTAAAAGCATGTCTGTGGAACAATTCGACTTTTTAAAAATCGTATACAGAAAACTGTTTATTGTTCGTTAGCTGGTTAACTGTAACTAGCAGCAGTGTAGGCGTTACGCGTTTAAACCAGGCTAACGTCTAAATGCAGTGTGTAATGCTGCTTGTATTAAATGCGTGATGATGCGGCACTAACAGCCTGGCTGTGCGTGAAGTCGCCGTTTTTCCCCCTCCAGGCCTGGACCTGCTCAGGAAACAAGGCGCACACTGAGGGAAGCGTGGGGAGGTGTTTAGGGTTTAAATACAGTCTGCGCGATTTTATACGCTCTCTGTATCACACGTTTTTTTTGTATTCGTCATAAATTAGGCTGAATATACAAATCTGCTATTAAATCTCCTTTTTAAACTATATGCATAAAATAACTTGTAAAATGCAATAAAGTTGACTTCCTCCACTAATTAAAGAATCCTGACAGAAACGCACTTCTACTTATTGTTAATGTCTTTACTCTTTTTAGAAGACAATTATTAAATGCAGTTTGGAGGATCTAAAAACACACATTAAACACGTTGAATATGTGCTCCCCCCTCCCCCCCTATTATTATTTTTTTTAGAAATGCACTGAATGGGAAGCCTGGCCATGAGTCCAGGAAGGAGAGGTCATCTAAGCGAGGCGGTGGTAGATATGAGCCGTACGCCAACCCCTCCAAGAGATATCGTGTTTTTGTGAGCAACATTCCTTATGATGTCAAATGGCAGGCGCTGAAGGACCTAATGAAGGAAAAAGGTAAGACTCCTTGAGAAAAAGGTACTGGGTTTGTTTGGAGGATTTGTTCCCACTTGGGACATCAGTGTAGGGTGTTTAGCAAAACCCTGTCAGGTTGGTGCCGCTTGAAGGCAGCTGTGTAGCAGTTATATAATGCATTCGTTGTTGTGGTTGTGCATTGGCTTAAATTCCATTCTGTACATGGATGCAGTAATGTGCTCCTATAAGACTGGAAATAATGGCACTTTAAGTGGCGTACAATCCCTGAAGAGCTTTCTCTGAGCTCTTTGAAGTTCCTCATTTTGTATTCGGGTTCATGTTTTAGGGGCCCCCATCGTGTCACCCCTTTAAACCAATATAGTTTATCCTGGCCTTTTGCTGGCTGGGATTTCCTTTTAGTTCCAGTTATGAATGAGAGAGGGACATACAATTATGTCTTGACGAATTCCATGTTTTCCTATAAAGTTGTTGTACCACACTTAAATATTCATATTAAAATCCTCAAAGCAAGATCTCTGGCCGATTCAAGGGTCATAGGCCCATAGAGTTAAGATTTTGTAGTTACTTATTTATTTTAAGGAAGCCTCCATGGCTTATGGTGTGCAAGCATGAGGAATATATTTCGTGTCATTTGGAAATTGTTGCTTGTAGAATTAAATTGCATTCTCTTTTTTTAGGTATACCAGAGTGAATGTTGTCACAGCAGAACTTCACATTGTACCTTTGCCTGGAAGTGTCAGTTTTGTTGGGGTACAGGTCTACAGAACAAAGCAGCTTCTTAAGCTCGTCTCTTTCACATCTGAGAAATGGGCAGACCATTGACTGCATGGTTGATCTTGTTGGCATTACCATGTTTTGTTATAAATAAAAAAAAAAAAAGAGAGAAAAGGAAATATGTGGCTGCCTTTTAGGTGTTAACAGTCCTTGAAGATTAACAGTGAGTTCCAAGGCCTCTGCTGGCATTACTGTGATTTTACTTTTAGCGGAGCCGGTTTGGTCTCAATTCTGAGTTACTTTAGGTAATCATAGATGGTGCCATTGTGGTTGGATATTCAGTTGATACGCTATTGAGAACTGGCTTGTTTAAGACTAAACATGCTTGTTTTAAATGTGTTGACTGGTGGTGCAGGTAGCCGCTAAATGTGATCACACCAACCTTCCAAACCTTGTGTTAGTTGTCTAGTGGAAATACACCCAAAAGGCAACGTGTCAAATTCATAGTGGTGGATTGAGAGGTCGTTAATCTTCCGGTCATTTATGGTCTTGAGGTTTCGAGCAAGGACAGCTTAAGAAGTAATTTTTAAGATGACCGCTTGCTTCATGTAGACCTGTACCAGAATTGTGGTGCTGGGGAGAGGCTCTGGACTAGCAAGCCGAGCTCACTTTCACTGCCTGGTTGTTTGTCTGCTCTAAACTCCCATTGTTTTCTCGGCTTCTCTCCCTTGGTGTGTGTCTTCTGGAATCTGATTTGTAGTGGGTGAGGTAACGTACGTGGAACACTTAATGGACGCGGAAGGCAAATCAAGGGTAAGTGCAAGAGACGAACCTCCATTTGTCCGCTTGAGTTTTCTCACTACATCTCCTTTATGTGGGGCATTCAGACTTGGGTTTGAGAGTTGAAAATGCCACCGTGGGTGAATTTTGGCCGAATGTGGATGCTGACTGTGGTTCAGAGTGGACTCGCAGGGGGTGTTTTTTTTTTTTTTTTCAGCTCCATGGTAATTCTGGATTGTGTGCTACAGTTCAGTCCCACAGTGGGCAGCAGTTTGAATTTTACATTTATTTTTTTACTCTAACTGAGGACTGAAAGTAGTGAGTGATGTTCAATAGATGATGGTTAATAAGGCTTCAGTGAGCATTAACAGTGAATAACAGCTACTCACTTTAAGTGGAGTTAACGGAAGGAATTTTTTTTTTTTTTTTTTGAGAATTGTAATATTTAAGTTTCTGGATGCTGTATTTATTAAATGACATGAAATTAAGTTCTGAAACTTTTATATGATAAAAGAACCCCACAAATAGTGATGTAAAATGACTTCTAGCATTTATTTATTTATTTTTTTGGGAGGTTTTTTGGTATACAATCAAGAATGTATTAATGATAATGTAATACATTTCTGTCACTGTTGTCTAATTGTTGCCTCTTGTGTTTTGTGCTCCTCTTCCCCGTGCTCATGTTCCATATCATCCAAAGGGATGCGCGTATGTATTTTATTTATTAATTGTTTTCTTACTTGAAAAAATAATGACTTGGTTCTTTGCATCACTTTTTTCATCTCTTTTCTTGACCTTGCAGGGTGGTTGAGTTTAGAACTGAAGAGTTAATGAAGAAGGCTGTGGAAAAGGTCAATAAACACAACATGAATGGACGTCCTTTAAAAGTGAAAGAGGTCAGACATTTACGTGAACATTTACGCTTTAATTTCATGTATACCACCTCTTTGTTAGTGTGGCTAACGTGTGATGATGGTGCTATTTGCAGGACCCAGATGGAGTGATTGCCCAGCGTGAAGCCCAGAGGTCTCAGGGTGGTGGTGGAGGACCTCCTGGTGGTATGGGTGGAGGGATGGGGGGTGGAATGGGTATGGGACCCGGACCTGGTGCTCCTCCCATGGTCAACATCCCGCCGAGTCTCCTGAACAATCCAAACATTCCTAACGAGATCATCCATGGCCTTCAAGCTGGCAAGATCGGAAGTACAGTTTTTGTGGCAAATGTAAGTTGTAAATTACTTGCTTGGTCAATATGGTAGTTGATTAAATACAAACCTACTTCGGATCATTTTCCATTGTAAATGTTTTATTTAATACCAGAGCTCATGCAAGCCTTAATAGGTTTGTTCTGCAGTGTATACTCGATGTAGATTTTCTTTCGCAGCTTGATTACAAGGTGGGGTGGAAGAAGTTGAAGGAGGTGTTTAGTATGGCTGGGGTCGTCGTTCGCACCGACATCCTAGAGGACAAAGATGGCAAGAGCAGGGGCATGGGGACAGTCACCTTTGAGATGCCCATTGAAGCTGTGCAAGCAGTCTGTATCCTTTACATTTGGACAGCAGGATGTGTATTTTGTTGTGATTGTGTCCATTTCTGTATCATTTCTGTCTTGTGTCTCAACTCTCCTTAACTTGCGTTAGCCATGTTTAATGGCCAGCTCCTGTTCAATCGAACTATGCATGTTAAGTTGGTGAGTGATCAGTTCCTACTGAGAGAGCTCTTGGCTTTACATTTTTAATATATTAGAAACATGGTAAACGTTTGTGTTGTCATTTCAGGATGAGAAATCTATGCCCAAGGGTGACTTTGCACCCCCTGAGAGACCACCTGCACTGCCCCGTAAGTAATCCTGTAATACTAATTGATATTGTGTAAATCTCTCGTCTGCAAAGTATATTTGATTACACAAAGGAACCGTATAAAATGGCCTGGAAGGTACAACTTGCATATTATAACTAGTGTTAGTAATCGTTGAGTGGTAAATCATTTTTAGAAATGGTTAAAAAATTAAAGCTAAAAATAAGTGATATTACTTCAGGTTGAATAGAAAGAAATTGTTGTTACTGTGCTATTATACCTACAAGTTTTTGTATGACTATTGATTATACAGGCATGAATCTTGTGCAGTCGAGTGTAATCCTCCTCTCTGCTCTCATGCAGGTGGTCTGAGTGGTATTGGTCTGGGATTGGGGCCTGGAGGACAACCCATTGATGCTACACAGCTGAATCGTGGTGGAGGGATGAGCAATATGGGACCTGGAGGTGAGGAAGCCTTGCTTTAATGTGTTTTTCTTTTCTTGTTTGGCATCTTTCCATTCATTCTCACTGACACCTCATTTTTCATTCATTCATTTTTCTTTAGGAATGGATGGGATGGGATTTGGTGGCATGGGTAGAATGGGAGGTATGTTTACCTGGGACGTCATTCCATTGTCATATCCAGTCCATTTATAGTTTAAAGTTCTGCTGTAAGAACTCGTTTCACCAGTTAAGAGCTTTTTTTTATTTTTATTTAAGGAATGGATAATTTTGGAGGTGGAATGAACAACATGGATCGTTTTGGGCCATCAGGAATGGGGAGGATGAATGGTGAGTTGCAGAGTTGTGCAGGAAGTTATGATAAGTGTTTCGTATCTCCTCCCACTTACTTTACTGGACTTGTTTTTCCAGACATGGATCGTGGAATTGGCGCTGCCTTTGACAGGGAATTCGGTGGCCGCAGTGAGATGGGCATGTCCCGCAATAACTTTGGGGACTCCTTTGACAGAGGAATGGGTCAGTTAGCAATGAATCTGTGATTCCTTAGTTTCCACTAAATTTTCTGAAGTGCAGACTGAGAGTTCCCTGTTTTGCAGGTAACTCCATGGGAATGGATCGCATGAGCTCGGGCATGGACAGACTTGGTGCCAACATGGATCGCATGGGCAGCCTGGATAGAATAGGGATGGATCGCATGGACCGTGTGTCTGACCTGGACAGGATGGGTTCTAGTTTTGATCGCATGGGCTCAGGCATGGATCGTCTGGGGCCCAGCATGGACAGGCTGGGATCAGGCCTAGACCGTATGAGCTCAGGTCTGGACCGCCTGGGTCCGTCCAATTTTGACCGTCTAGGCCCGTCCAGCCTGGACCGCATGAGTGCAGGCATGGACTTCACCTCCCCAATGGGCATGGACAGGATGAATACTGGTCTCGACCGCATGGGCTCCAACTTTGAGCGCATGGGCTCGGGTGGGTTGGACCGTTTCCCGGCCCCAGGGATGGACCGCATGGGCTCCAGCATTGACCGGATGGACCGCATGGGCTCTGCTGGTGTAGGAGGGCAGTTTGATCGAGGTGCAGATATGGACCGTGGAAACTTTGGCAGCTTTGGCTCAGTGGGACAAGGAGGACCGGGAGCTGGAGTCAATGCCAGAAAGGGCTGCCAGATCTTTGTCAGAAATGTAGGTCCTTGTAAGGCAGCTTTTAAATTGAATTATGTAAGTTTTGTAAAAATGTTAACAAATTTCTTACGCTGGAATGTGTTTATTCTCTGCAGCTGCCATTTGATTTTACATGGAAGATGCTGAAGGATGCCTTCAATTCATGTGGTGAGACACCAACTTAAGCATTTGCAAATGTCTGGTCTGAGCGGCTTAATCTTTTTCACACTGCATTCACTTTTTTTTTTTTTTTTTTTTGGTTAAAATGG
>JAOVVB010000004.1:14806810-14846070 GCA_028570985.1 Heterobranchus longifilis | reverse complement strand
GAATATCTCGCTGAGGGCGATCGCCACGCTTTCTGTTTTCAGTGTTTGGGGGAAGAGCACGCTAATGCATTTCTCTCGCAGCCGGAGGTCTAGAGAGAGCTGATTGCTCGAGATCTCTCAGAGGGGAGGGATGAGAGGTACTTAGTGCTCCCACATTAATCACGGCTCTACAGCCAATCAAGGACATCTGTGAGCTCACGCAAGCGGAACGGGAGGACAGCGCTGTCCTCCGAGTGTGTTACGCCGCCCCCAACGGTGCGTGAGCAAGCAGTTCGAAAAGATGTGGTCTACTGGCGTCACGTGGTTCGGAAAAAACAGTCTTCGGTCCTCCCAACTGAGTGGTAGTAGTAGCCTTAATGTGGGAGCCCTCTAGTGACGCGGAGGAATTGGACACGACTAAATTAGAAAAATAATCCACCAAAAAAAAATAAATAGCATTTAGCAAAATTTTAAAAAATATTTTCCCAAAACTGTTAGATGATATTTTTTTTAGAGCAATAGTATTACTTTATCTGCTTTCAGTCTCTGTACATTTGCTTGCTTGCACTTGGGTATTTTTTCATGCAACATTTTACACTCAGAGACACTTATCTTCTGTAGGCAACATTGCATTCTGCGGGCTAATACATATTTAGACACACACAGATAGTTAGTGCATTAGCTAGACTATGAAGCATAAGAAGGTCACCACAAATGACAGACTTTTGATTTTTTTTTTTCACATTGATGAACTTGATTAGTGTTAAACTGGAAAGATTGATGGTTAGCTAGCTCTTTCCGTAAATGTATAGCATAGAGGCATTTGCTTAATGAAAGGAGAAAAGACCTTTGGATTACATTAAAGTACAGGTTTACATAAAAAATGCTGTTACAATTGTAGGAAAAAATGTAAGAAGCAGAAAGGATATTTTTCTTCTTGGAAATTTAATAGGAAGTAATACAAAGTGATTAATGTGTTTTTATATGACCTATGCCCACATCCATACAACCATCAGAAATGTACAGTATAAGGCACTACATATCCAATAAGCCACTTAAAAATATCTTCTGTTAAGCTCTTTAATTCTGCTTCAATATTTAATGCTATTATAATCCAGACCTAAGTATTATCTTCCAACATACTTTGAGGTTTTATTTGCTAATCAACCCTGGGGAAAGCTTAGTTAATCTAGTCCACTTCCAGTGCAGCAGAGCAGCACCATGACACATCCGAGATCAGAGGCTGAACTCATACAGGCACTTATGCTAATACTGTTTGTTAAAGGCCGGTTCCTGGTGCTCCACACAGCAGATGCACTTGCTATTACGGCAAGAATCACCGCTCTCCACTATTTATATTAGTTCAGCTACTCTGGCTTGCAAAAGTACCAGCTTGGTGACATTTGCATGACAGCTAGTACAGGTTTAATGGAAATATTAGCATCTCAAACCTGAGTCAAACTGCTGGAGCACATTCCTAAGTGCAGCTCAAGCTCATTAATGTCAGCACATTTCTTCTATGCAGTCGAATCCTGAATGCCTGCTGACTAAATGAATGCATTACATTGTATTTAAGTCTCGAAAAAGTTAGAAGAGCTGAGCAGAAAACAATGAGTGAATGTGCGACTCAGCATTTTACCTGCTTGTCCTCAAAAGTGTCTTGGGGTAAAAGGCAAAGCTGTTTGTTAGGATGGATGTGGGCGGCTGCTGTGTGGATATGATTTTATCATCATTAAGTGGAAAAGGCAATGATAGTGTGCAGACAGTTACACTGTAAGATAAAAAAAAAGCCTAAAGTATACATCACAATGATAAATAGGCCCTCTGGAGATGAAGTTTCACGAGTTTATTTCCAGGAAATAACAAGAGAAAAAGAAAGATTTAAGTACTAAAATTACAGATTTCTAATCTCCAACTTTTGATGTCATTCATTCACTCATTTTTACTCATTCTTTATGCCATTTTGGAGGTTTGAAGTCTATCCCATGAGACCCTGGTTGTTAGGCGGGATACACCCTGGACAGGGTGCAAGTCCATCACAGGGAACATGCACGCACATACAGTACTGTACTCACACACTCACTCATGCACTATGGCCATATATTTGGCACTATATTTGGAACCGCCAATTAGTCTAATCTGCATGTCTTTGGACTGTGGAAGGAAACCAGAGTACCGTATCTGGAAGAAACCTACTAAGCACATGGTGAACAAGTAAGCACACAAACCCGAGGGCAGGTACAAGGCCATAGTGCTAACGGTTACCCCACTACACTGCCCTGTATGTAGTTATATTAATCTAATATTTCCGATTTAAATAAGTAAATGGTTATGAGCATTTTATTGGATAATTCATGCAATGAATAATATGTTTCATCGGGCAACAATTGTTTTAAACCTAACTGGTTCAGGAAGTAGGATATAATTTCCTAAACAACCATGTCAGAAGATGTATTCCGTGGTCTGTCACTGTGTTTCAGTAGTGTCAGATTATCCCTGTGGCTTGTGCACATTTTCCTACTACACCTTTCTCTTCCAGTTAACTTTCTATGTATGTGCTTTGAAACAGCACAGTGTGAACAGCCAACCCTTTTAATGATGACCTTCTTTGGCTTACTCTCCTTGTGAAAGGCGTTGATGAGCGTATTCTGGACAACTGTCAAGTCTCGCTCTTATGAAACATACACAGATGAATAAATGATAACTCTCATGAATGCGTGACCATTCATTCACCATCTCACTGATTCTCTTTCTTTCTTTCTGTACTTTTTCCTGCCAGTAATGCGACTCCCCTGCTTGGAATTGCAATCTCCTGGATGACTTGTTGGTTATTTTTGATCCCCTGTGGATTGAATGTGTGACCGTGTGTGCCTGGCTCAGTCTCTTTATCCAGGTTGTCATCCATGCAGAGATTGAGATGACCAGACAGACACTGAATAAGAGTAAATGTAACCAATCTGTCTAAACTCTGCACCTGCCCCATATCCACTGCAGTGTGACATACTTCAGTTGCACCAGGAATGAGAAGTGGGCTTCAGAGGACACAATAACATCCTCCAATAGGTCAGGTGTAATTACCCTTATGTTCTCTTTAGGTCAGCATGTCCCATTTTAATGAAATAGTATGTTTAAGCTGTTTTTTTATGGTAGAGCTTTAAAAATTAAATACAAAATGCACTATTATTTAAACATTTCTGTCCTTGCATTTTTACATTTTGAAAAGGTATCGGACTTTAAAAGCATTTAAGAAATCTTCAACAGAGATTGCCTGTTTTAACAGAATATTAGCATTGCGAATTGGCTTTTTACAGGGTCACAGGGGGCCTTAAGCCTATTCCAGGAGACTTGGGGCACAAGGCAGGGTACACCCTGGATGGATAAAACTTTGTGGAATTCGGGAGTATTGTGTGATAGCAACCTTATTTTCAAAAAACAAATAAACCCAGTTATAAAAAACTTTATAAAAAAAGATTACTGAACGCGAAAGTGAAGTCTTTTCTATCCTTTTCAGTCAAATCTCTACATGCAAGTATTAGCTCCAGGTTAGATTACTGAAATGTGTTGTACATTGGTCTCCCACAATCATCCCTGAACAGGTTACAGCTGGTTCAAAATGCTGCTGCTCATCTTCTGACTAATACATGTAGGCGAGAAAATATAAGCCCTGTTTTGACATTGCTGCGCTGGCTTCAAGTTAGTTTTAGAGTTGATTTTAAAGTTCTTATGTTTGTCTACAAAGTATTAAAATTTCAGCTCCCAAGTACCTTTTTGACTTACTACAGAGCCATTCTTCATCATAGATTCTCTTATTAGCTACTTTTCCATGTACCAACCACAGCTGTGATCGAGCTTTGGCTGTGGCTGCTCCAAAGCTGTGGAATAATTAATGTAATTTTAATGTAAAGTCAGCCTCAAATCTACTTTTAAATAGCTACTCTTATATATTTGTTAAAAACTGTTGTTTTATTTTTATTTGGCTTTTAATTCTTATAGGATGTTAAGTTTCAGTTATTTTCTTTTTTGACTGGTAAGTGGTTGTGAATTATTATTTTGATTGCATTATGCAGGACATAAAAAAAAATATATATATATATAAGTTAAAAAACAATTTTTACATGATCTATTCATTCATTCGTCGTCTAAATGCTGCTTATCCTGGGCAGTGTTGCAGGGGCCCTGGATCTCAGGAGATTTTGGGCACAAGGCTGGGTTCCCCCTGGACAAGGTGTCATCGCATGGCAGGGCACTTGCACATGCGCTACGGGCAATTTGGGAATGGCAGTTAACCTAACCTGCATGTCTTTGGACTGTGGCAGCAAACCGGAGTACCAGGAGTAAACCCACCAAACACTGGGAAACTCAATGCACACAGGCGGGAATTGAGCCCTCAAATCTGGAGGTGTAAGGCCACCTTTGCTGTTGAGGATGTTGTTGTGCCACCATTAAACGATTTATTACATTTATAAAAGAGATCACTGATTGATCAGCCATGACCAATTATATTGGACATAGGGAAACCCTTTCATTAAGCATACTTAAACCAGTCTTAAAACACCCATGCGCTATTATGATTGTGTTTGTGAGGTAAGTGAAGTATTCCCAGTTTCCTTTTCAAGTTCCAGTGGAACAGTCTGTACCTCATGAATGTGACCCCATATCAGTAGCCTCTAAACCACATTACTACAGCACAGTACTTGACAACCCAAGTGACACATACTGTAGGAACTGGCAGTGGCTTCAGTTTTACACCCTCTTGCTACAGACTGCCAGCATGAATTCCTCAAGAACTGGTGAAGCCTTTATATCGAATTAATCATGAGGGGTCATAACACATTCTACTGATGTTGTTGTCAGACAATAGCACTGACAATAAATGCTGATACTGAAGATGAAAATCAATCAAAATGCAGATCCTGCTCCTCTACCATGGGACAACCACTCAACATTCTGATATCGTTCTCTGGTGAGAATAAGAATCTCACAACATTTGGACACGGCTCTCTGGTGAGCATACAAATCTCACAACTTTCTGATGCTGTTCTCTCACGAGCAAATGAATCTCACAGCTTTCAGATACTGTTCTCTGGTGCACATAAAAATCTCACAACATTCTGGTAAAATACCTCAGAGGAAGCAAATGTCAGTTTTCACTTTTCTGTAGCTGTTGAATGATAAGAGAAAACTGGCTGGTGGCTGTAAATTTGCCAAGATCACATTAGGGCGAATTTGAGATAAATAATAATAAAAATAAGCTATCTTCAGCAGAACACATGTGCAAATACTCCAAATACGGCCAGGGTTCCTTGTCATTTAGCACTGGCACTGATGAAAAGGCATGTTTGCCGGCAAAATAGCTGTATGATTATGACTGCTTTTTATCAATACTCCGCAGTGTCATGGTACCTTCCTGGGTGCTGTGCATCATTTCATTATTTTTTCTTTTTTTTTTTTTTTTACTTTTCATTTTGGATTCTTATTGATGGTGCTATATACTGTCTGCAAGTTTTGGCTCCCAGCACTATTTAGTATTTGTTCTTCTGTCACTGTTTTGTTTACAGTTTCATTAATTTCTGGTGTGTCTTGGTTTTGTTAACTGGGATTTTTAATTAAGCCCCATGTATTTTTAGATTTCTTGTCAGCTTTCTGCTTCAGTTCATGAGTATGTATGTACAATATATAGCAAAGGCACCCTGTGTTTTTAATACAAATGTTTGTTCATTCATTCATTCATTCATTCATTCATTCATTTATTCAGTACAAAAACATAGCTGATTTTGAAACATCAGTGTTGTACCCTAAAATTAAAAGTTACAGAAAAATATTTGCATGCCAGAAAAGAAAGAAGCATATTAAATAAGAGACCACTTTTTAGACAAAAAACAAAAAAAATTGAAGCTGCTGAATTTTGCATCCAAAAACGAAGCAGTGCAACAGTCAAATTCTTCAGAAAAACTGCGTGTTGGTCTGCAAGACCCTCAATAAAACGTAATTTCCTTATAAAACTGCACAAATTGTACATGACCCTAAAGGGTCCTCAAAGCGTCGATACACCAAATAATATCTGTAAAGGTTTTGATTTATGGTTCTTCAGTTAAAGTCTGTAGTTTTGTGCTTGTATTTTGTTTGCAATTAATTAAGTGTAATGAATAAATAAAAACACAAGTATTTATTGTTTGCAAATCTAGCACCTACTGTACATCATACCTATTCTTCCCTGAAAGAAAAACCTGACCTCCAAAAGCTTGATGTAACTGCTTAGAGGAGCAGACATCTCATGTTGTGACATGAGCTTTCCCTAATTATATGTCTTTGGCGTGCTCCAGTCGGTCACTCAGAGTGAGCAACGGCATCTGACTTGACAGGCTTCTGCATCAGTACAGAGTGCAATTGTGTCCTGGAGCCTCATGTCTGACTGCACAGAATGTCAAGGTGCCCAGGGTGAGGTAGCAAACATGCCACCTCTCCTGAAAGTTCCAGTAGCTTATGCTATTTTGATAACAGCTCCCTGTTGTCTGCATATATACAATATTTTAAAAAACAAACGTTTAAGAGCAAGTAGGAGAGAGAGAGAGCGTTTATAGTGATCTGACATTTTTGTGCTACATGAATGCACACTCTCTAAATGCATACACACTTCTGCATGAAAAATATACACCTCTCTTTTGACGGTCACATGATAGCATCGACGATACATGAGTAAAACTACTGACATCTTGAAGCAAGTTTTTTTTTTTTTTTTTTTATTCTTTTGATGTGCTGAAAAGGTTAACAATGATTAGCACTGAACCTTGTCTCTTTACTACATGCTCTATGTCGATCTTTATCTCACTCAGCTTTAAAACATTATACAAAGTGGAAATTTTCCTGTGGACTAATACACTGTATTTCCAAAGCCAACAAGTATTATGGTGCATGGTAACTGGTCAGTGTTATCCTTAACAGCTTTTGGGTTACAGTTTAAAAGAATGGAAAACATACAGCACACAAAAGCTGACTTTCTGAATTTACAAAAACACATATGTGGGAAGTTTATTACCTAAAAGGGAAAATTCAGAAATTTACTAGCTGTGACCTGAATGAACTGCCCAGAGCGCTTTGGGTTTCCTCTTAAATAAGAAGCCAAACAAGAATAAATCGAAAATTTGCAGTTGAGAGCTGGGTAAACAGAGCACAAACACAACAGGTATAATCTGCCATATATAGACTTTATCAGAACATACAGACCAGTGCAAATGTTTGTGTACCTTTAGATGTCTGACTATCTTTAGTCTGTTTTTGACAAATGTCATGATCTGGCATTTTAATATTACGCCCAACGAGAAGGACCAAACGATGTATCTGTGGAGTTGGCTTCACTGCTACCTTAGTTCCAAATTGGTCAATCAGTATAGCCCCTTATCAATCAGCGAGTGACTCACAACCCTCCATGTTTTGCTTCCCTTTGACAACCATCATCTCTGTGTACTGTATGTTCCCACAAAAACACAAAGAATGCATTCTATAAACAAATGAATGTTACCTTCCAATGAGTTCCAAAATCAGACAAATTGATTATTCTTGCAGACTTTAATACACAAGGCTAACCTTACAGCAAACTGTGACATTCCTTTAATTTAGGAGAAAACTTGGAAGCACCCATAATTCCAGAAATCCCTTAGAATGAACCCACCTACAGCACTGCCATCTCTGAAGAATGGGCATATTTCCAGAACAAACTCTTCTGAGTAGCAGAATTAGTTATGGACTATACTCATAGAGGACATCAAGACAGTTTGATAAGAGAGTGACCCAGAAATCAGCCCCATGATCAGCCCCAAACCAAAAGGGGAAGTCTTTTCTGACTGGGAAAACCCAGGAAAAGAAAAAGCCAGAAATTGTACTAAGAAAAAGAAATCTAAGAGAGAAAACATAACTCTCTGTCATAGGAAACTTTGGGAAATACAGAACCAGTGATCAAGTAAAGCACATAGAGCTTCAGGAGTTTTCATACCAGAGAGATATCCATGGATTCCGTGCTGCTACTATAAGGCCTAAAATCAGCACATGGCACAAGTATCCTCTGTGTTAATCTCCAAAAAACTATACTCCTCATTTAGACCGCTTTTGGGTAATGTACCACATGATGTGAACGATATCATAGTATATGGTTGTAGACTTGACAAATAAAATTGTAATTTTAATTTGATTAATCATCAGGAGCAGATGAAGACTTACAGTATTTTGGAAGTTTACTCCTCTTCTGTTAGAAAATGCGGAAAGATTACTGGGCTGCTCATGAAGTATATGGCAAATTGGACTATTGCTTCTACAGAACCATGTTCAGACAAAGATCTGTGTTTCATGCCATGGTGCTCCTTACACTTTTGTATACACCTAACACATCGAGATGCTTGATTGCTTTAAACAGTGAAAACTGAGAGCCAACTTTACCATAAGGTAGAAGGAGAAAGTGACCAAAAATGAGTAATCTTTCATAAGTGTGACTAGGGACTATTGATCCTATTGACGCAGGAATTGCAAGGCATTATCTTGGATGCATGATACATGGAAGAAAAATGAATGCATTGCACCTTGTGGGGCCCCAAAGAAAAACGTGATCGATTAGAGTAGTTAACCCTCAATTACTATGGGATTGACCCTGCCACCAGCTGCTGTGAGCTGCCTCCTTTGGTATCCTACCATCCACTAAGAGATCTTGTGATGACTATGATGGCATGCCTTCCCCAGGCTCATTCTCCTCTGACCCTCCCATGTGAAAGTTCCCCAAGTACTGTATGTTTCATACTTTCTTGGCCTTCCCAGCCATATTAGACAATGCCATCACAAATCCTAATATAGGAGAAGAAAGAAATGGGAAGAAACCATTGCTCATATTATGCCAATCAAATTAATTTGTTACCTCCAAGTTAACACTGGTAGTTTGTATATGACAAAAGCAACAAGTATTTAATGTGTTGAATTCATGTACTGTACTTCCTTTATGACACAGGATACAAAGCCAACAGATTATAATGAGGTAGGCTTCTGTATTTTTCCCCTTATCTTATATAGTCTCAGATTAATTTGCTCAAACACTGGAGGAACACAAATGATAAGGACCACTTGTCAGCTGTTGTCTGTCCAACTTGTATGTACCGTATGCGTGTGTGTGTATGTTATATATATAAGAGATTTATACCTCTTTCATGTAACCCTTTAACACAATCTAATTCAGGGAGTAATGCTATAAACTGTGGGAAACATTCAATTACATTCGCAAACCTGCTTCCATGTCAACATAATTTACTGAGGAAAAAAAAAACAAAAAGAATGAAAGAGAAAAAAGAAAGCCTAGACAAAATGATAGTTTCATTAGATTGTGATAAATGAGAAGAGACAGGAGTAAATTTTCAAGGGAACTGAAGTGCGAGATGGAGAGAAATGCTCAATTATGAAAATGGCACTCAAAACAATTGACAATGAGAATGTAGACAATGCGAAAAAAAAATCTGCAAAAAAAATTAAAAAGATGCAGTAACAGCTGCTAACAGCTGGCCTACAGAGAGGAGCATGTGTGTTTTTAACTTATAATACAGGCTACATTTGAATAGATAATAGCTAGACTTGCTTTAATACTAAGGCCAATTTAATGGGAAAGCCTGTACCCTGGCTTATTCATGTAGTTAATTAATCAATCAGCAAGTAGATGTATGCATCAATTCAAAAAATAGCTGCCAAGAGAAGCTTCAGTTAGAGTTTAAAACACACGAAACATCAGAATAGTGGAAGCCTACTATAGCCGCATATTGCTATTTTTCACTGATGGAAGTAAAACCCTGCTTTTTTCCTCTTGTAATCTGCTCTTTTCAGTGCTTCGGTGTTTGACTTGCTGGCCATTCCGAGATGCTTTGCACCTGTGGTTATTTTGAGCTTTTCTGTTCAAATGAGTCTGGCAGTTTTTTTCTCTGACCTCTCTCATTAACAAAGCATTTTATCCACAGAATTGCAGCAGTTTTTTGTCACATTCTTGAGTTTGATATACATAGCCCATATCTGCATCTGATTGAATGCACTGTGCTGCCACATTATTGACTGATTGGATAATTGTATAAACGAGCAGGTCTGAGTGTGAATTATTTGTCGTAAAATGTGCTTCGAGAAAATTCTTTAATGTCAGTCACACTGACAATTAAGTGTTGCACTTAATAATAATAAATCTAATTCAGTGCCGTGTCAGAGGTTTCAGGTTGGATTTGATAGAATTGTTGTATGCATGCATCACCTGCCAGTTCAGATGCATTAAATGTCACTGTACCCCAACTTTAAGTGTGAAAGAATTTCAATTACATGATGATTGGACGAGCTACAGCCAATCTAGAGAGAGAAATAAAGAGCATGTAAGAGAGTAAACAAAGCAAATAGGAGTCAAACAGTCTGATACTACACAAGAGGTAAATGATTGTTTAAGGTTGATAAATAATAGTCAGCTGATATGTCCTGATTGTGGAGTTTGCAGTGAAGTTGTTGAGGTAAAGAGAAATGTATGCGACGATACAATGTATGGGATGACACACTTCCACGGAAGACCTGTGTTGCTTGTCCACTCTAAAAATGAAATAGCTAGTGCACATCTATGTTTCCTAATAAAAGTTCTGTAAAGGTTTGTTTAAATTCCCATGAATAGAGTATCATGGGAATTTGAAGTCGTTGCAGATAGAGGGCGAGTGTGACGACGATAGGACACCCGATTTGAAATGACTGTCTGTACTTTACATGCAGTAAAATACCTCATGCATCTACAAAATTAATTATTAACTATATAAACCTGCATTTCAGCTAATCAACTCATACTATCCAGGTTTCAGAAATTCTATTTACTGCATTAAAAGGAAAATGAGGTCCCTAAGGAGTTAGGATGTTTCATATATTGTATCTTTAAACAACATAATATGTTTTCGAGACTCCATGGCCAGTTAATGTACAGTTAGAGAGCAGGAGATGCTGAGTGTAGAACCATCAAGTGTAGAGAGTGCAAATGCACATTATTAATATTACAGCAGGTTAAATGATGAGTAGCTGGTGTGAGCTCACAGCCCACTGAACAATTAACTTGAAGCTTCTCCACTTTATTTATGATTTCTCTGATTATTCATGCAGATGAGTCTTACTTGGAAATGAAGCTTACATTCACTTGTCTCTCTCTCTCTCTCTCTCTCTCTCTCTCTCTCTCTCTCTCACACACACACACACACACACACACACACACACACACAAAACCATATGTTACATTGTAAGGTTGCTACTTGACTGGAATTATGCCAAACAGCATATTGCACCAGTGGAGGCAGGTATGTCTTTTATGGTTGCTTATAGGAGGTATATCTTTGCAATCAAACTGTTGTTATGTCTCGCTTTCAGCAATTAGCATGCACAGCTTGCCTCCAAATCAGACACCACAAGCTGGAAAATTCAGATGCACTGAAGTGCAAATGTAAAGAACCCAAACAATGTTTGCAGGAAATAACACAAGGGAAAAGAGAGAGAAAGAGAGAAACAGATATAAAAAAAAAAAAAATCCATAAAAAGATGTGACATAATCATAACTGAGTAAACACATGATTGTATGCCTCATTAGCACTCACCACACAAAAAAGGCAAATAGCCCAGTGGTATCATTTATCAAATTTAATCTGCTAAATGAACCAAAGCGTTATCCAAATCCAAACGTTTAATATTTGAAAACCTGTATTGATGCTGATGATCACTCTGTCAGACCAAATCCTCTCCCATTCAACAAAACAGAATAGCATGTAACATGATGCTGATAAAAAAAAAGAAAGAGGGACAATAGGTGATTTATATGGAAAACAAAAGAAATAAAGACCAAGAAAAAAAACACTCAAGCTATCAACTTACAAACAGGTGCTCGCAAATGATGCAGTCGAAAATTGAAAGCATTATTCCTAAAGCTCTTCCAATGCACATGGAAAGTATTTCTTGTGTGTTTTAAATCATGTGTCACACACTTTACTATGAAATTTGATGTCGATGGTTTGCCGTTTTGTTATTTCTTAATCTCTGAGGATGGGGTTGGTGCTGTAGTAGGGCTACTGCTGAGAAGGTTGTTATTTCAAGCCCCATCATTGAAAATCTGCCCCAGTTAGGCCCTTAACCATCTCTCACTCATGGATGATGTACAGTATTATGGTTGACCACAATTTCCATGGAGGCATTCTTCACCTTTGCTTAAATGTCATATTTAGACTTACAGTAAATATACTGTAGAATATTTATGCTGACTGCTAGTACTGTTTATATTCTGATTTATGCTCCTGTGTCAAGTCTATGCCTTACTTCTCGCATAGCCACGTAAACTATACCATACCCTATAGCCTGAAATGTAACTGCATGTTGTAGCAACTTCTTCTACATTTCTGTTTTTTGATTGACTTAAATGTTGCATTGATATCTCCTCCAACGTCTCCTCTTGTTTCTGTGTTGCAGTAATTTTAGTAATCGTTTCTGTTGTTTTCTTTTCCCAACTGTTGTGACTTTTCCTGATGTCAATTATCTCATTATACATCTGAGTAGTTGTAGTTTAAAGGCCTTACTCAAGGGCCCAACAGTGACGTTTTGATGGTGCTGGGGTTTGAACCTGCATCCTTCTGATCAGTAGTCCAACACCTTACCCACCTACCCTACAGCTATAACTCCAACAAGATCTGCTCATTTTCATTTCAACTGCATTGCGACAAATACACACAAGTAGAAATGGTTACAACACTGTAGGCCACTTGTGTTGTTTACTGCATAGGATCCGTGTGGACTTGACACAAAAGTATAAATCAGGCTTAAGCAAGCATGTGCAGTATGTCCTGGACAATCATCTGTGAGCACTCTGATGAACTCTGTGTATATTACATACAGTATATTTAAACTTTAAACAGTTAAAGCACATGGGTGGAGATTGCATAGTTGCTAGGTTGAAGGTTCAACCATCACAAAGAAAAATAAGTGTTAGCAGTGATAATAAGGTTAGTGCATTTATTCTTTTAAACAATATAAAATATTGAAGAAAGCTGTTTTCTGAGAAGAAGCACCCTAACCTTTGACTTTACAGAGAGGAAGTGGTGAAATGTGAAGTTGCTTGCATGTGAATAGTGCCTGCAGCATTTCTTCGAGCTTCACATTGCTTGACATTGTTTGGAACCTTCCTGCAGCCAGAAAGGTTAGTGTCTAGTCAACAGCTAGGCTTTCTCCGTGCTTTAACATCAGTAGCTGCACCCTCATCTCTTCCTTAAGCAGAGTTAAACAAATAACTAAAAAAAAAAAAAACACTGCTTGGATTGTAAGTAGGATTGGCTCAAGGTGCTGGAAAAGCTCAGCAGAAAGTATTCTTCTATTCAGGACAGAGAAGATACGGCACTTTTAACTCATCGGTTGTGGGGAGCACTTATTTTTTCGCATTTAGCCGGTGTCATATTTTTGCCCGCGCAGTACGAGGCAAGATTTGTTCAGTGTTACTTTGATTTTTAGGTGAGCTGGATTTGCCTGTCTGAAGCTGTGGGTTAAGTAATCCTGCGGTTCTGCCTCCGAGTGGCACAGTGGTAAAGCGCTCGCCCTATCATCCGGAGATCGCTGGTTCGATCCCCGAGTGATGCTGTAACCTCTCGCAGCCGGAGGTTTAGAGTGAGCTGATTGGTCGAGCTCTCTCAGAGCGGAGGGATGAGAGGTACTCGTGCTCCCACATTAATACGGCTCTACAAGCCAATCAGGTGCATCTGTGAGCTCACGTAAGTGGAAGGAGCGGATAGCGCTGTCCTCCGAGTGTGTTACTCCGCCCCCAACAGTGCGTGAGCGAGCAGTTCGAAAAGATGGTCGGTGACATCACGTGTGTTGGAGGAAATACGTGATAGTCTGCGTTCCTCCCGACTGAGTGGTGGTAGAAGCTTAATGTGGGAGCCCCCTAGTGACTGGGAGGAATTGGACATTACTAAATTAGGGAGAAAAATCGGGGGAAAAAAAAAAAAATAGTAAAAAAAAAAAAAAAGAAAAGCATTCCTGCTCAACAAAGCACTTACATATAGTACAAATGTAAAAAAAACTCAAGTGAAAACAGAGTCCCAGGCGGAACTTATATACAGGCAGTAAAATGCAAATAAACACGACGGAGCATGAAATAGAAAAAAGTATTTTTTTTCCTGATTGGTCAACGCTACATGACTGCTGCTTGTAATTTGCATGAAGCTAAAAGACTAGCTCTGATTTTCTCACTGTGTCATGACTGAAGCTCGTTCAGCTCGCTATCCCACAATACACTTTTCACTCCACCGCCCTGATGGAAACAAACGGGAGTGAACTTTCGCGTTTGCTTGCAGTGGACATGCGGCTTAACAAGCTTTGCTTGAAATAGTACAAAAGTTACCAAAAAAAAAGTCTCCCTTTTCCTGTATTCTTACTCCTGCCAGGATAAGAATACAGCACGGCACGTGTAACCAGGTGTTTTACCTTCACGATATCCAGCTCCTCCTTGTTGGAGGCCTGTTGTTTCTCCAGCCGGGTGCTCAGCTGAGAGCAAATCTGGGACGGAAAATATGAAACATTACCAGCTTTCAGCTAACAGAACTCGACATTTGTCTCAAGAGAAGCAGGAGAAATAAGGCACTTATTGAAAAGCAGAGACATATAGATGTCAGGAATCAGAAACGTTGGACAAAACAACGCATGCTTACCTGTTTATACTCGGCAATAATGGCTGTTGTCTTCTTAATTTCAGACTCTGCTTTCTCCAATTCTCTTCTGAACACCTCCTTCAGCTACATAAATAAAAAGAGTAATATATTATGACTCAGTTATGTGTGAAAACCCAAGAAACCTCTGCATAGTCAAAAACACTGTAAGAGAAATCATTTAGCTGAGAATATTAAAGGAAAGAAAGAAAAAAAAAATCAGGTGTCGATTCTAACTAATCTGAAACCTCGTCATCTGTAGAGCATGCTGAGCCTGGCGGTGCTTACAGCTTATTCAAGCTAAAAACATTTCTTCCTTCACCAACCTCTCTTCCTTTCTCTCTCAACTTAGTAGGACAAAAAAAACCCAAAACTAAATGAACATGTAATGCCAATATACAACATCCTTCACACTGGAGACTTTCCAGAGTCGGAAAACTAAATACAGCTTTAACGCTGCTTTAGAACTCTGACACTGGAGACTTCTTCCTTAAAAACTGAATGTGGAAGCTGACGTAAGAGTAATTATACATTTGTATTAGTTTACATAAAAGCATTTTAGACCAATAATGTCATTCAGCTCAACTCAGCTCCAGACAGATTTACTGAGAAACAGAAGCATGTGTCATTCATTTTGAATGTAGACCTGAGCCGTCTCTTCCTCCTGTCTCCTCTTCTCCTCCTCCGTCTCCACCAGACGTTGCTTTGTGCTCAGCAGCTCTTTGTTCAACACATCGGCCTTGTCCTCTGCCTAGACACACACACAGCTCTGTCTCAGTACTGCAGGAACAAGTTTTTTTTTTTTTTCTGTCATGTGTACAATATATAAAAGAGAAGGAAGGGAAGGTGCAGACCTGATCTAAATCATTCCTCAATGCAATCTTGCTCGTGACCAGCTCGTGGGCAAGGTCATCGTTCTCCTGCTCCAAACGCATGCTGGCTTCCTGTAGCCGGCGATTCTCCCTCTGGATAAAACACGCACACACACGAAAGGACACACACAAACAGCTTAGTATTATCATAAAGTGCTTTAAAAATGCAGACTTGCCAGGATCAGCGCACACACAGAAACTACCTGGTCTACAGATAAGCTTAAAAGCCAGAGAAATACATGGAGACAGTTTTAAACTTCCTGAATGACGGTCAGTAATGGCAAAAAAAAAAAAAAACGCACAAAATTGAGCCACAACAGCTCGTGGATGCTGAAAGCTCACAACTAGTTTACTATTGAAATGGAGAAATAAGGCCAGTGTGGCTTGCTCGCTTACGGAGAGATAGCTTGTGGGTTTTTTTGTGCTCTAAAAACTATAGTGCCAAATTTCCGAGAAAACACACTTCAGAAAGTTTGTCAGCAACTTTTGTCAACAGCATTTTTGCAGCTTTAGCACTGAACAGCCTCGATCCAGCCTTGATGGATCACAGACTACAACAGAGTGACAAAAGGCAAGTAAAAAAAAAAGGCAAAGCTGGATGAAATTGACTTGCTGAAGCTTAATACACAACAATAATATACAATCAATTACAAGCTAAACAAACGGATTTCGCTTGCAAACAAAAAGCCAACAGCCATTCCCAAAAGGAACAAATAGCAAAAATATCACCAGACAGCTTAAAGTATTTTCCTTCTGGCATCAAATTCTGCTCAAAAAATCCTGGGTACATACACAGTTCATAATCATTTGAGAAAGCAGACTACACTGAGGAAATATTTAGCATGACATGCTGTTGTTCACATTTACACATTATTTTCTATCAGACTTCACTTCCTCATGCCATATTAAACTGAAATATTTTTAATTTTTTATATATTTTTTTATCTGAGAGGCAGAATTAAATGAGTATGGCAGAATGACACAAGCTGCAAAATAGGATCGAGCAGGACACATATACGCAGTAGCACATGACACACCAGGCTGAGCTGCAGCAGACAGGACCGAAAGCAGCATGCAGTGTTTTCTACAGAACCACGGACAGAATTCGGCCTTAAAACTACCAAAACAAACAGGTGGAATCTGAACCAAAATAAATTGTTTAAACATAAACCTGTTTGATTTTCCATGTTTGCTTTGTTTAATAGCATATAACCCTCTCACTCTTTTCTAGAACCTTTTCCCACAAATTCACCACCACTACATGCTGTGCCACCACGTTACAGCAAAATGTATTAAATCAAGATCATGAATCATGTAAATTTTAAGATTAAATACCTATTTGTAAAATAGCAAGAATATGCCATATTTACAGTCTTAGTCTAAAACTGGAACTTTTCTAAAATTACAATTTTCTATTAAGAACCATGTTAAGGAAATTAAGACTAGAGCATCCTGCTACATGGTGGAGGTTTGTTATAGAACAGTAACTAAACCACATCAATATTTTACATAAAATTATGCAAGTCTTAATGAATCGGTAAAAAGAAAGTAAGTAACACGAATATGCAATTTGCAAACTCAGTAAGTCCTACTATACCATAAAGCCAGCTGGTTAGGTAACCCCCAGCACATTAGCACACCAGCATCACAGTTTAATATCATCTCAAAAGTCATTTAGTTTTGTGATGGTTAATTACGCCTTACAAATGCAATTATGTTCATTACCAAAATTAGCCACCTTGACTTGATTTGCTTAGCATGGAGGCTAAAAGTGTCCAACTACCGCGCATCTCCTCTGATACATACACATACACACTGATCATTGACGACCCACCTCATATTGAGTAGGCCCCGCCTATTTCCACCAAAACAGTAAAACAATGATAATCTGTGTTTTCTGACACGTTTCTATTGGAACCATCAATAACCATTTCCTCAATTTGAGCTACAGTAGCTCTTCTATTGGATCAGACTACACAGGCCAGCCTTCACTCCACATGTGCATCAGTGAGCCTTTTCAGTGCCAATTCACCGTTTTCAGTTATTTTTTCGGTGCCAATTCACCGTTTGAGTTTTTTTTCGGCGCCAATTCACCGTTTTCAGTTATTTTTCTTTTCTTTTTCCATGGAAAATAGTGAACTTGTGACAGGGTCATTGGTGGCAAAAGGGGGAACCTACTCAATATAAGGCAGGTGGTCATTACAGTATATATAGTCTGACATGTCTACTACTAACAGTTCTAAAATCTACAGTCTTCTGAAAAATACACAAAGGTGAAAAAAGAACACTGGAGAAGGAGCTTCCAGGAAATGCTGACTGCCTAATTCTGATTATAAACAGCACTGATTAGCCTTATATCCATTCTGATACAGCACATACCTTTCCAATAGCTTGCTCAAAGCATGAAGTTGATTGTGTGACTAAATCACACCCGGCCTAACAAGATTTCAGATATCTTTAGGCAGACTGACAGTTTCACCATCATGTTCATTAAACTGGCTTCTTACACAACATGATGTTTGTAGGAAGACAGCCAGTGGTAAGGATAACATTTACAGAAGAAAAAAAAAACATTTCAATATCATTATCAAATGTGTTTATGGTTTTTTAATAAACAGAATTTGTTCATTTGGGAAAAAATCTTTTTGGCTTTTCATTAGATAGCACTATCTAATGAATCTTCCTGAAAACAAAACAGATATAAATGTTTGGTAAGGATGTGCTTATGTGACCTGTTGATTAGCTGCATCTTGCAACTCAAGAATACAACTAATAAAACATACATTACGGTATTAAAGGTGGGTGCAAAGTTCCCTTAATAAACAATATTAAACATATTGCATATTTAAAAAAGGATTAAACAATAAACAGTGATGCAATAACCAGAGTCAAAGCAAATTAAGAAGATGCATCAGCAGATTGAGGTACACTCTGGTCCAAAAGTTTTAATACAAAAGCTGTCTGTTTAACTGAGAATCCTGGAGAATCTACTGTACCACAAGTTTTCTGTCCATGACTATTCCAACTTTAAGTTTACATTATGTTTTGGTCTGAAATGTCATGCATTACTTAACATGTTGATATCTTTACGGACATACAAACATTTTTTATTTCTGTAACATTAGTTTTTGTTAAAAAAGCAGAAATCACAATCTATATCAAAATCTGTATGTAAAGTGCCTAAGAATATTTTTTGGCGGTGCTTTCGGTGCACCAAAGTTCTCTCTATACAGGGGACATGAACACCTTTTAGCAAAACTTTATTACAAAACATCCTCTACACAAGTAACTTTCTTTGTAAACACATATAGACCCACTCATGATGGACTCATGTTAATATAGCTGGGGTTATGCACCTCAAATGCATTCCTTAATGACATGCATTCACAGAAAATCAAATGTGCTGATCTGGGGATCTAATAGCAAAACAAAGTGTGCGCTAAATATGAACATTTTCAGAAGACTGTTTGCTAAAAAGTGTAAGTTCCCTGTAAGTATGAAGACTTTTTAGACACTCTCTATATATATTAAGAGAAAAATGAGCTAAAGGTTTTACTCAAACATTTTACAATGAGGCCAGTACTGACTATTGAATCCCAGCAACTCTCTGTATGTGGAACTGAGTGGCCTTAGGCTGCTCCTCTAAATTACTTACAGCATCTGCATTATCAACATCGGAAGAACTGGCTTTGTGTGACACTGTCCACTCCCTCTAAGTGCTCTCACATGATACGCACACTGGCAAACATTCTGTTCATCAGGAAGAGGAAGACCAGTCATCTGACTCCCATTTCCACTCATCCTACACACATGCCAGCCTTGCTACTTGGTTAAACCATAAAGATCTACGCATGTGTTACACAGGTTTTTTTCACAGCTAACAAACAGTAAAAGCACACAAAGCACAGATCAGGAGAGAGAGGTTACAGCAGACATGCAGGAGAAAAAAAGCTTGTTAATAGCCAGAGAGGACCATTGGGTTTAGGGCTTACCTGGAACCGCTGTAGACTACCTATGATTTAGCACTAGAAAACACACACACCTCAGCAGCCCTCCTGAAGAAATCAGCACTGCTCCATCTCGACCCATTCTCACGCAGCATTGGGTAAATGTGGTGAGTGAGCAAAGCTCATTGGTTAAATGTGTGAGTGTTGCAGGAAGTAAACAGGAAGTCATGGAACGGAAATCACAGAAAGTTCAGCTTGATCCAGAAGTCTTGCTTAAAAGCTTAAAAAATGTGCCAACATGATAAAACCCCTATTTCACCATGAAACATTTCCTACAAAACAAATTTTATTAAATTATTACAAAAGAAAAATAAATAAAACATGCACTTCTATAAGCAGAGTTACAAGACAAACAGTGGGATACACAACAAAGGGAATGAACAGAAATAAAATATTTCATGTTTATAAAAAAAAAGCAATGTAATCAAAGATTTTGCAATACAGAACACTACAACTCAAACAAATTGAAAATTGAAGGTTACGTAATCTATTTAACAATGATGACATGACAGTTAATCTGGTTTACAGTTAAACAAAACAAAAAGTAAAATTCAAATTGAAATTCTCAAATAATAGCTGCTCGTGGAAACATTTCTGGCCTTTAGCTTATAAATAACAAAATGTCAGTATTTCAGCAAAAATTAAATTTATCCTAAGTTTATGTGAAATTAATTGGTTCCTGAAGGAGTAAAATTAAATCAACAGTCCTCACAAGCACAGTCACCTTCTCTAGGTCAAAAAAGTCAACCAAAAATAAAATCATAGCTATGCAAACGAGTCTCTTTTTTTCCCCCTTGTGCTGTGTGTGGCATGCCATGCTCGCCGCAGATCTCTATGCAGTCCTGAACTGGGACAGGGCAATGAGATGAAGGTGAAGGCAGGAAATGAGGGTGAGGGTGAAGAAGCAGAGAGATCAGTAAATATGGTTTAAGTAGCTATTTTGCCTACCTGGTATCTGTCTATAGGGTCCTCCTGCTGCAGCTGGCTCTCCCGGAAAGCCTGGTACTCCTTCTCAAACTTCTTCAGCTTCTTAGTCGGCACCTGAGGAAAGTGTGGAATTTATAAATATAACGGAAAGTACCAAGCAGAAGTTCCCTTTAAAATGGCCAAACACAGGAGAAGGTGATGAGAATGACAGAAGCACGAGGCTGCGTAAAGTCAGTGTTTGGAGGTTAAACATCCCTTATTGACTTAAGAATGAGATTAAAAATAACAGGCCTACAAATCTGTACAAATAGTAAAAATCTATAATTTTTTTATCCTACAATGTATGAAATAGTATATAACATTATAAAACTAAATTATCAATTGTACATGGACTTATTTAGTTTACATTAAATTGTGTGTGCTAATCTGAATCAGAGAGTAAGCAAATTAACATGATCAGCAAGTTTTGCAAGTTCCATTTTCTCAGTGTGCAGTGAGGAAAAATTGAGCGCATTTGTTTACCTTGCTAATAAACGACGGCAGGAAACAAATACAAGAAAATGTTACAATACCCTGCATTATAAAACATGAAACATGAGCAATTTAGTATTTAGCAGGTCAGATTACTTGTTAAATTGTTATTAATCTGATTATACCTGACACTGTATTTGCTTCATGATTTCCATTAAAATTTACCACCTTGTATAATTTTAAAGGGCCATGATATTGGCCGGAGACGGATGTTAAACATAAAACCGCAAAACTCTATACTTCAGTGATGTTTAATGGTACATGAACACTGCCTACACTTTGACAATCTTTATTTGCATCTTTATTCACTGCCTGCTAAGCCCTAGTTTACTAAGTTTATCAGTGCTGGTTTTGAGGAGACATTAATACATTTAACACTGAGACAACAACATGCAGTCTCTTGAGTTTTGATTAGTCAGCGCTGTGTAGCATAGTAAATGCTTCAATTGTTAACTCATGTGTTTTATTTAGATTATAGAGTTCGGTTTTATTCCTTAGTTCTATTAAGTTAAGCACTTATAATCTGAACAGTGGTTGGCTTCAATTATCTCTTGCTTATCCATGAGTCCGATTCCTCTCATTGCTTTTTTCTCTTGTCATCACAAGAAGTTTTTCCTCAATACTAAGTCTTCTGCTTGCTTATTTTGGATAAATGTAAGTAAAAACATATTTGTAACTTTTTATACTTGTGTAAAACTGCTATGTAATAATAGCCACCATTAAAGCCAATATATAAATGATAAGTGTATTGACATGTCTTGTAGGATAAAGTAAGTTCCCTTTCAGTCGATTCACTCGGTACAACACATAACGTATGGGATATCACACCCTCTCGTGTCCTGGCTGAAGCCACCTATATTCATGCCATAAAGGCAGTCAAACCTGTGGTGATGTAGGTGTAGCCCCGTCTATACCTATAAGCCATCGTCACCACGGTTGACTCTCAGTTCGAGAGCCGCTCTTCGCAGAGCTAAGCTGAGAGGCGGGGAAGCAATGTGTTGACCCTCGTTCCTCTCCCTCAGGGAACAGAGGTTATAGTCATAACCATTGGATTTGACTGTAGCACTGAACTGGTTGTGTTTGTGCATATACATTTTTATGTATCTTTATTAAAGTATTATTTTGGTATATACAATAATCATCCTATGATCTAGTACTGGTATGGACAACCTTACATATGCTGTCATTTTTCATTAGCGTGTACAGGATAAACATTCCTTGCATTCTTTAGATGCTTATGTGTGATCAGCAACATAATACACAAGAAAGTATGAACTTTCTAATGAAACTTTAAGCCTGAAAATGCCGGATTAGTCCTAAATATCCACAACATGCATGCTCCGTTTGCCCTACACTAACTACACAGTGCCTGACAGAGTTCATATTAACTCAGCTCAGTTGCACTGATGGAAGCTTTTAAATCCAGAGACTGCTTAGCCTCCATTGTGTTCTCAGTGGACGAGTGTTACTATAACAGCAGAGCTGGTGTATGTGTGCTGGAGTTACTACGGCATTCAGCAGGGAGGAGCTTTCTAAAGCCACGCCAAGGGAGCGAGAATGTGGAGCAACACTACCTGCGTTACACTGCTGGAAAAACCAGCCACACGAATTCCTGCGGTTTAGTTAAAATCATCTTGCAACATAAGCATCACTATGAACAAGCAGAAAGATAAAGCGCGTCACAATGCATAAAGTATTTCAGTCTGCTGTCTAATAACGGAGCACCGACTAAAGTGGTCAAAGAGTACTGCTTGCCTTGGGTTGTACAATAGATACGTTTATAAACTGTCAGATACTAACTTCATCATCAGGCAAAACTCACCCTGATATTTTAATGGACCAGCTTGTCTGGTTTACATTTTACTTGTTAAACCATTAATGACACGTCTCCATTAATGGTGATTTATAACAGCAGCTTTGGACTTGAAGATAAAGAATGGGGAATTGTTTTAATTAATCATATTAAATTCAGCAGAAGAAAGACAATCAAGCTTTTTCCGACTACAAGTTTGCTAATTCAGTGAGTCCTAGAGGAACAGAAACTTCTTTGTAAACCTTCTTTATAAATTCTGAAAAATCAAAAATAAGGAGCCTGGCAACCCTAAAGAAAAGTAGGGGATCATTCAAGCACTGTGAGAACTTACGGCAAAAGTAATAATGCGAGATGGGTGAACAAGGTGGGGCTTCCAGAGAGTGCCAATTAATACAGAAATGTTAAAAACATGGTGATTGACTCATCTGCTGGTTTTATTATGAAAAAAAGAAAACGGCTCCTTTGAGTAATTTTCTTTTTACTTTTTTTTTTTTTGAGTGACAGCTTGTTCAAATGTACTGTAATGTTAAAATGCAGAGCTCCTACACAAAATGTGTAAAGGGTTAGCAGGTCTGTGATGCTGCCCTAAAATAACTTTACCTCAAAACTTTATTTAAAACCAAAATTGACAAGTAAAAAAACTTGGTATTGAGGGTTATCATTTAATTCCAATTAATGTAATATTGACAAAAAGGAACATTAATATTTATTTTCAAAATCATGATAAATATACTCTATTGTATAGGCCAGTAAAAATCACACCTGCTTCAGACATTTGTCTCTTTGCTGATGCAAATAATTTTATGACACTGTTATCCTAAAGAGCACAACCTTGCCCAAATCCATTTCAACATAAAGTGCTTTGGTTACCCTTTTACACAAGGGCTTTGACATACAGATCCACAGAGACTGAGCACAAACACACACTAACAAGTGCTCTTGGGAAGCCACTCACCTGGCCTAGTTTTGCATAGAGACTTTGATATAGGGGAAAACACTGATGTGACGTAATCTCCATGGGGTCAGTGATAAAAAAAACAGGTTTTTTTCAACAGTGTAGCAGCTACAAGTGAAGGTTGATGTGAAACCTGGCACACCCGTATGCAAAGAAAGATCTAAAACCAATGGTGATGAAAACTGTCTTCTAACCCCCCTGTTCTTACACACTGTATCTGTTGAGGGTTGAGTAATAAGATACACTCTTTGTGGTCTGTGGGAGTAATTGCCTGTCACGATGGGGGAGGATATAAAACAAGTAGCTTAATTCAAGAACAAGAGCAGAGAAATCGGAAAGGGCCATCGTCATTAGATTTAATGGAAAGAACACCAAAGAGTTCAGGACGCAACGTTTCATTTTCAAATGACACATTTTATGCCGGGATGATGTGTACAGAAGTGCCAGGCCTTCAGCAGCGACTCGACATGCTGCTCTTATAGAGTCATAAATACTGACAGAAACTGACAGGAAAAGTGTAGCAAACTATAAACAAACTCAAGGCTGCTGTCAGCAAATGGCATTATTGCACGTCTGTATACACACAAAACAACACACACACACACACACACACACACTTATCACAGGTACTTGACTCCCTTCGTGGAAAGAACACTCCCCCATGGCACTTTCCATACAAAGTATTCACAGCAAACCACTGTTTTCCATGACTACTCAGAGCGAACAGAGTCACACCTTCATGTCAGGTTGTTTAAGGAAACGTTTAATCTGCCATTTAGATCTTTTTAACTCATCAATTCTTTTGAGGAATATGAGGATTTTGAAATACTGATTTGCAATCGCTTTATACTTATCTTTATATTCAAAGTATCTAGAACTAGATCTAGTACGCGTGACATGAAACGTATAACAGTGTGATAAAAATCAGGGGAAAAAACAAACAAACAAAATACATAACTAAATAAATACATGTATAAATAAAATATAAAAATGTATCACACAACGCTCTCTCTTTCTGCTCAATGAATAGTTATTTATTTTCCCTGTGCATCACTCAAATGCTAACTTATGGTTCTGCTCTGCCATTAAGTTTTTCAAAAAAAAGTTCTGAGGATAAATTATTTTGATCATAAATAAATCTTTTTTTAAATGTCTTCTTTGAGCTTAGGTTTGCAATTGAGGCAACTCAGAGGTCAAACTTAACTGAGAGACCAGAAATAAAACACAATGCATCAAAACACTATTTTTTCTCTCCATAGATAACAAGAACATTATCACAGCACAAGCTTGCTCTTTACTTGCTTGGATAATGCATGATCTTCTCAGAAATAAATCTTGAGGGTTATTCATGGTGATGTGTTTTACCTACCGCTGGTTTGGGTCTGGAATCTGCCACCAAATTAGCAAAGATGTCCTCGTCACAGATTTGGTTGATAACGTGGGCATCGTAGGCCACCGTGATAGACACTTCCTCCATCATCTTGCCGGCGCTTGAATGAAAGCGACAGTGTGTGAGCCAGGAAAGAAGAGCACAAGAGTGAGAGCAAAAGGAGGGAGGATGGAGAACTGCTGCTAGCTCTGTCAGTGCTGAACAGCTCAGGCGTCCTTCCCTGAGCAGCAGATCCTGCCCCTGAAGGCGGGAGGAGATGAGTAGTTTCTCTCTCTCGCTCTCTCTCTCGCTCTGTCATGCACACTCTCATACGGACACACCTCCTTTCAACCTTCCCAGGTAGGTAGTGGGTTTCTGAAGCCAAGTATGGGGATCAAGTGTCTCTGTGATATCCTCCAACAAGCAGACACAAATGCCCCCTTTCTCTTCTTGTCCTCGTTCTGTAAAAAAAAATGAGGTGTCCTTCCTGGGTTCGTTTACACAGAGCTCACTTTTATCCCACAGTCCTCAGCAGGTAAGCTCACTCGCAGTCAGAGAGGGACAGAATGGGGGAAAGAGGGAAACGCGAGACTGATAGACAGAGGAAGAGGAGGGGAAGTGTGGGTTATGTCAGACACAGACCACAATGACTCAGTAACTCTGATGCAAATGCTCCACTTTAATATATGTACGTGCAGCAGTGAGCGCTCAAAACTTGTCCCTTTGGTGCTTTATCCCTCCTGAGATCTTACAGTCCACAGTACTCCTCCCTGTGAGAAAATCCCACAGTTAGCATAACAACTCTTTCCTGAAGTTATCACATCCACAATTCCAGTCTGAGTCAGAGCTGCATTCAGTCCTCCAGCAAACCCAGTGTCTTGTTGCTGCTTTACCCCAGAAATATTTTATGTGAAGACACTGTGAAGTTTCCTAACGTTGGGACGGGAATAAGTCAGATGGTTTTGCTTTTCTTTCGCCTGTTCATGAAGGTGCCAGTGAATTCCTTCACAGTGTAAGCTGATTAGGCGGCAAGTTGATCCTCTCTTAAATATTCCAAGTTTCCTAAGAGAAAGAGTGCTTCCACATGGGGGGATTTACTCCACCCTTAGGATCTGTAATCACTGTGTGCAGCCCCCCAGAGAGGCTGTGTGCATACAGAAAAGTGCTGATATGAACAAACACTATAAGGCTTCCTGCACACAAACAAGCCTCTCTCTTACACTCTCATCTTCTGCCACCAACACACAAATATTCTCATCTAAACCGGAAGCTAAAGCAGCTAAAGCATCTCTGATAAAACATCACAAGCGTTACTACAAACCAACGTATAACCAGGGTATATGATGCACCACAAGATGAGGAGAAACGTTTGAAAATAAGCAAAGTGTAATCTCACAGCTCCTCCTTATGTGCTGCTCTGTCCCTCACATCCACTCTCACTTTGAGTCAGGCGCCTCACACAGGCCAAACCTTCTGTAAAGCTGTTTAAAGCGATGACAAATGGTTAAGAGATGATGTTTTCCCACACACATATATGACACAGCAAACGCGGCCAGTATTTCCAGTGACAAGATTGAGGATGGTTCAAGATCCTGAACTTCTGCTTTGCTTCATGTTTCAAAAATGCGTCTAAAAGATGAGACGTTATGTTTGTATTTGCCGTGTCCTCTAATTCCCCAGAGATAAAAGTACAGAGTCAAGGGCTGTACGGATTTTTTTCCCCGATGACATGCGCACAGTCCTGAGCTGATTTGTTTAGTATGCACAGGAGTGGTTTGAAAAAGTCAAGGTCCACACCTATGAAAATGACGCTGCACAAGACAAGGTGTGGTGAAGCATGAGGAAATAAAAGAGGCTTAAAGTATAACAGATGGAAAAATAACTATTTCGCTGTAGTCTCTGGTAAAAAAAAAAAAAAAAAAAACCTGGCAAATGAACCTCACATGTGCTGACTCATTTTGAGAAAGCAGATCGATGCACCTGTTTACATCTCAGTGCTCAGGTATACTTATTTCCTTATGCCCGGATTTCACCTTCCCATGGTCCTAAAGCCTACCAGGTTATTCCACAATCAGGAGTAATTATAAAGTGAGTGTTTCACAGTTTGCATGCTCTGACAGCATTCATTTTACACGTTTACAGACATGTGCTACTGTCCCCCCCCTCCCACACATAAAAGAAAAAAAAACAGCAAAAAGTTTGTTAATTATATCTAACTCAAAGGTTTTATCTAATTCATTGTTAAACCCTGTTGCGAAAAACATCTCTGCAACTTCTACAAGAAGTTATTGCTTCACCCTGCCTTGTGTTGAAATGTGTTTTCCAACTGTTACTATATGATTTTTATTTTCGTTATTTATATTCAGAGAATTTGTAATGTGATGGAAGCTTTGGAAAAGTCTCAACCATATTTGCTGTGAAAATTACCACTGCATATCTCGTTTATCAGTGTTTACGGGAAGGCCATTATCAGAAACATCAAAAGAGTGCAATTCCACAAGATAAAAAAATTATCTACACCATATACAAACATACAGCTTACATGCTTTATTTCAATAATGATATGCTATAGAGAAGCTAGAGCTTATAGCTCAAAGCCTCACCTTGTACTGACATATGACACAGGATCATCAATCAGTCAAATAATCAGATCATATCACAGGGCGTGGGGATAACAAGTTATTAAAAAGTGTTTTGTCGTGTATGCAATAGTTTAACAATAAAGAAAACACAATGTGTTACAGACACCACAAAGATATGAAGGCTGCCTTGAAGGTGATATTGTACAACAATTGTTTTACTGCCATGTTAAAGACAAAAGCGCCTCTATTCAGTGTTACTTTTAAAACCACACTTTCCAAACACGTACAGAAACACTTGGCTAAAATGCCAGACTGCTATTGCAGACTTCTGAATATCCAGGCCACATTATAAACAGGCCACCTTGTCCTGACTGATTCAGTGATGGAGATCACAGCATTAGAAATGTAACCAGAAACACATATTTTCAAACCCACACTTAAGTAATGCTACATGTCTGCTTTGAATGTCTTCTCTATTTAACATTGCAGCTTAAACAGAGTTGAGCAACTACACAGGAAATCCTGCTGATAGTGATAGTGACAGTGGGCGTGTGAGTAAGGGAAAATAAGAAGTAGTAACAACGATGTTCAAGTTTGAGTGGGACTAAAACACATAAATAAGGGGAAAGAGGAAAGAAGTAGTGAGGGATAAGAAACAATTAAGGCAGTATTACTGCCATCAGTTTTCTTCTTCACAGAACTTACAACAAATAAAAACTGCATTTCAAGATGTGTTAATGAATATGAAGTAGAAACTGATCAGAGCAGCGAGAGCACGTCTCACAGAAAGCATTAGATGTGGTAAAACTGTGCATTTCTCATAGCAAGGTGTAAGCGTTGTTCCTTTAACATCAAGCAACTTCTACAGAGTGAAAATACTTTAGCAAAATAGTGGCTGATGCAAATGCAATACTGTTTTTTTTCTCAGAACATATTCTCCAGAATTAAATAATATAATAATAATTCATAAGCAATGTTAAAGTAACAAAACGTTTGTATTAAATGCATGTATTAAATTGGTATTTGGCTACAATTTGGCTTCTTCTATACCGCTTATCCTGCTACAGGGTCGTGAGGGCAGGACAGGGTGCCAATCCATTGCAGGGCACACACACATACAATAATTTGGAAATGCCTGTGGGAGGAAACCCACAAAACACTGAGAGAACATGCAGACTCCACGCACACAGACCCGAGGCCTGCTAACCACTACCCCACCATACTGCCCCAATTCATTTCAATTTATTTCACCTTTTTCACACTTATAACAATGGCCATTATCACTAAGCAATTTTACAGAATCAAGAAATTATGGAAATGAGTTTGAAAGGGGGGAGGAAGTATAAACATAATTAATCAGATTGTCCCTGATGAACAAGCCAAGGGCAACAGTGGCAAGGAGAATCTCCCTGTTATTATAATAGGACGACACCTTGAGAGGATCCAGACTTAACAGGGAATCCTCATTTGTGTGATAGACAGCAGGGTTTGATTTGCGGTCATTTTAGTCCACCTTTTCTGTTGGAGGCTCAGGTACAAAACTATTTTAGCAGAGCTATTAAGCTTAATAATAGCAGAGCTGCAACTGCAGTCACAAGTCATCTAAAAACAACTGCCTACATCAGCCAAGTCCAAGACCATCTTTCTGGTCAAGTGGAACCGTCCCCAGTCAGACCCCATGGGACCATCCTCAGCAGCGAGCCAGGAACCTCCAGGCGCCGAGAACTAAAGTATTAGTTTAATAACAGCAAAACATCCATGTGTTCATTCTTTAAATTCAAGATGGAACAGGTCAGCGGGGTCAAAACTGAGAAGTAGTTTAGTCCTCAATCAAATATTACATGGCACTGTAACGACTATATCAACATGACGTTTATAATGTAAGGCACATACTCAAACCTTAACAATGCATGATTTTAACGCAGCCACAATGTTACAGAATTTTCCCAAACATTTTATTATAGTGGAGAAAAAAAAAAAGACATTCTTTAGTGTCACTTGTTTAGTATTATATTAGACATCGCATTTATCCAGATTATTTAATGGTGCAGAAATAGCGAGCTATATTAAATAATAGGCTAATGGTTGTAAGCTGTAATGGTTGTAACATTGAAATTATGTTGCCATAACAAATAATGGTCTCATGTTGCTCTCCCTCATAATGACGATGTTAAATAACAACTTAAACATTATCAATACTGAAAAAGTCTAGTGTCATCATTTCTCTAGTAATTTAGATCTGCTTCAATGTAAGTATTGCACATGATTACGAATAATCTTCAGTGTCAGCAACCCATTTCCTTATCCTTGTGCAGTTCACTGCGCTGAGCATCTATAAGCCATACAAATAACTTCAGTCATGGCAGACATTTAGGACTCCCCTCATGGCTGAAATATTGCACAAATTGACCATGAATGTTTTGATGTATGAGAAGTATAATGGCAAGGGAGCAAGTGGCTGTGAAAGAAAAAACTGACAATAACCTTTCCATCTATTCCCATGGCTTTCATCACATGAAGATCTAAAAAGATTTCAGTGTCCCTGAGTGTAGACAAGTAATAATGAGAGAGAGTATTTGGGAAATACATCCTACCTTGATGTTGCAGGCTTGCTCCATGAGTCTGCGAGCATTTTCAGCTGCTCTGTAGCGTTTGGGGAGCTGAACCCGGAAAAACTTGAGAGCACCCTCAAAGTCAGCTTGAAGCAGGTCTTCCTTAGAGGTCTGTATTTAGCGAGAGAAAGAAAGTAAGAGACAGAGGAACCTAATAAATATTTCAGTAAATTAGTAAGATAGTCATTAGTTTAGGTCACCATTCTGCAGAGCAGGCAGAACTACTAGTGATGAGACGAAGTGTTGCTTTCACAAGTTGTATACTTGTATTCAAGCCTCAAAAGAACCAAGTTCAGCTCAGTATTAACTCTATAAATGTGTAGATAAATGGGTCTATAAATGTATACACCAATTTCAAAGCCACAAAAAAAAAAAAATTTTTAGTTCATTTTAGTCAGCAATTTATCCTGGTCAGGGTGAGAGAGGTTCAGGAGAAAGAACCTGATGCAAAAAGACACTGATTCAAGAAAGCATTAACATCAGTTTGACAAATTCACTTTAAATGGATTGGTTTCTGGGATCTTAATTACTTACATCTACATCTGAATATCTGAGGCCTCGTCCCCATGTACACTTGTATTTTTTTTCCTTTTCAATCTCGAAAAAGGAAAACAAAAAACATTTGTCCACATGGGAACCCAGGAGAACACTGTTAAAACCAGCAGGTGGCAATAAAACCCTAAACCCATGTTGGCCAACCAGAAGACAAAAAAAAATGCCATGCTCTGATGGGAAACAAAGGGGATGCAGCACATGCAATGTACTTGCCCTTACAAACCAAAACCACATTTTTTCCTGTTCAACATTGAACATGGAGTCAATTTTTTCACCATTGAAGGACTTTTGTCTGCTTTTAGTTTTTTCAAACAGAGTTTGCGTGTGGACGAAAGGCAAAAACACATTAAAAATCTGTTCTTAAACATACCCGTATACGAGTGAACAGGGCACAAACATCAGAAGGAGATGTGTTGTACTAGATGTTTAGCAGTGTAAAGATCTAATACAACTAAATATTATCTTACATTTTTCTACCATTTCAATGCAGATACATACAATTATCTTAAATTAAAAACATATTATTACCTAGTTAACAGACATCTGATTTATTTGAATACACATATTAGGTCTGTGCCTATTTCATATCCGTTATACTGAATGTAGTTTAGGATTTAAACTTCGACATCACACCTGAGTAACTTACTTCCAGCCCATGACCCTGTCTTTCTGACATGACCCTGAGGTTATTACTCATTGTGAATCCCTACATAAACAACAAAATTTTTCCCAAACTCCTAACACACTTTTCTTTTTGAGATTTTCTATTTATCACTTATTATCCCAATAAACGACAAAAATGACACCTCTGTTTCCCATAAGGAAGTTCTTTACATTAATTTAAAATGCAGAGGTTGTGTGAAAAATATTCCAAATGGCCAAAGAGACAACATGGATCAGAAAATGTCAAGGTCACGTGGTAGCTGTCCCTCACCGCCAGCAGTCGGGGAACAAAGAGCCGGTGACCCATGCCCAGGAGAGTCATCACCCGATCTGTGTAGTCTGGCCCCAGTGCTGCCTGTTCATCACCTGCTGATGCCCCTTCCTCCAGTGCCCGCAATGCCGGGGGCATGGGAATCTCCCTGTCCGGGCTTGAGAGGGTACAGCTCTCCAGGTCATCCCCCGAGTCCCCAGCACAGTCCTCCTTGGGAGGCTGCGGGGCTAACTTGAGATCAGCCACGATGAAGTTCGGAGGTGGAATATAATTTTTCTTAGAAATTAGCGCACTCCGAGTTTAGATGTGCAATCACATTTAGCAAACAGCAGTCACATAATTATTTTGTGTCAAATAGACTTGGTTTGGTGATTTCCATATATTTTTTTAAATAAAGGGCATTGTGTACACTTTATCCCGTTCATGCTAAGTTGAAACTGCTGTTCCAGACCAAAACATAAAAGCATGAGATCTACATCATGGTTAACTTCACCTGAATTTTATAGTCCTGTTTAACCTAAGAATATTAAGTTTCAGTTTGAGGAGCTGCTTTCTTGCATGCTCAGTAATGGCCACCACCGTCAGTGTTCAAATCAGCAATCTGTTGCCTGGCAACAGACAGAGGGACAGGCTTGGGGATGCGATGAGACAGATGACAGGCAACACATCCTTCCTGCTTTCCTCTTCCTACATAGAACTAGACAACTCTCAACCATTCTTATGCCATCCATAAAAAATTATGTTAATAAGATGAAAGATGAGAAAAAATAGTAAAGACAAGTCCACAACAGGTTTTCACTTTTTTCAAGTGCACGGATGTAAACATGAGAGACCTGGAAAAGCTCCGAGTAGAAGAGAAGAGCTAATGGATGACATTTAGAAGCCTAGCAGATAAGCCACAGCTCAGTAATAACCTCATCTTGCTTTCATGCCTCATCAGTGAATCACTCTGGCAGAAAAAAAAATCTGGGCATCTCAGTAATCCTAGGGCACATGCAGAAGGATCCAATCGTCAAAGCACACAGGGTACAAGACCACAGCACTCCGTCATGTCTCATTTCATCAGTCAGAAATAAAAAAAAAAAACCTCCATTCAAAGGGACAAGGCAGGATGATGCAGGCCTCGTCCAGAGCCTGTGGATGTCCCTGAGGCTGGCTGCTCTGCTCCTGAGCTCCTGTGAGCCAGTGAGACTGAGGCCTGTCTCAGGCTAGATGCAACACCCACCAGAGTAGACGAGTCCAGGAGATGCTAAGCAAGATAGAGAGAGGACAGAAATGCTGTCGGTGCTAGAAGAGGCAGCAGGCTAGTGGAGAGGGAGGAGGTGGAGGATGAAAAGTATAGAGGAGGGGCATCGTGAAGACTCCACAAGCAGCCTGAGTCGACGTGTGCACCGTAGACATGGCTGAGAAATGTGCAAGGGCTAACGCTAAATGCTAATAGACGCCGTTTGCTCAGGTTGGGCACACAAACAGAACTGGGCATGTGGAGAAACAGCGCGAGAGAGGGAGGAAGGGAGGGGTGCTTGGGAGCCTCCGGGGAAAATGGCGTAATAACCAGCCAATCCGAATGAAGCAGTGCAACCCCTCTAAACCTCTCCACCCTTTTCTCTCTCTCACATCCCTGCATGTACACCATCATCTACGCTCTCAATATAGTGTGTGTGTATATAGAAAGGGAGAGGGATAGATAGATGAATAGATTTTTAAAATAAAACAGAAAAGCAGTGCAGTCATGCTGTAAAAGAAAAATTTATCATTTTTAATTAATTAACATAACAAGCACACAGCAATTTTCTAATTAGCTTTTTAGTGTAAATCCATCCATCATAGCAAATCCTGATATCGATCAAACTGTACAGTAATAATGACTATCCCTTAAGGCATGGTGGCAAAATTTATTTCTACTTAAAGATTATGTCTATGAATATTATTCAAAACAGCTTTTTTATAGCCTTAATTTCAACTGACTATTAGGACTGCACAGTTAATTATATTTCAGTCATGAGGGCAAATTTTGCTGTGTTTTATTCATATTATATTAATGAGTTTTGCTAACATGAGTTAATTGGCTGAATATTCAATGAATACTTCACTAGTTACGGAGGACTGCTTACCATGCACTTTAAAATAAACACCTGTACACCGTCCAATCGGCTAATGATGTGGCAGCCACACATAATTTACAGAAAATCAAGCCTGAACGTGAAGAGCTGCAGTCAACATTATTATAATACGTAATAATATATATGAAAATGTGTGATCTCTGTAATGTTTGCTGCATCGTGGTTGCCGGTGCTAGAAAGAGCTTGTTCAAGAATTTCTAAAACCTGACTGTTCACACTCAACAGTCTCTAGAGCTTACGCAGTATAGTGCAAAAATCAAAGACTACTAGGTTAAGATTGCTATTCTTGGCTGACAGGTGCAATGAGGTCTTGCATCCTGGGATGTTTTTCTGCTCACCATGGTGGTAGAGTGATTATATAAATCGAAATATCCTTCCTGGTAGATCAAACCAATATGTCCAGTATACTCTGACTTGTCTTATCAACAAGTGTCTCCACCCACAGAACTGTTGATCTTGCTCTCTTAACTGAATCTCTGACATTTATTTGCACAAATCTATGAATTGTACAGCTGCCATAAGATTCTCAAAAAAAAAAAAAAGTGCATACCTGAGCAAATATACAGACCTTGTATAGAGAGGTGTGTACCGTTCCTAAGAAAGTGAATTCAATTAGGCACACGTGGACTTTGTCATTGTGTAGTGTTGTGTGTAGAATGATGAGGGGGAAAGGACTTGAATCTATTTTAAGATGAGTGTGAAATATAGGAAAATGTGGAAAAATTAAAACAGTATGAAAACTTTATAACTTCACATCTTGACCAAATTAGTTTTTTTTGTTTGTCTTTTTTACTCCAGGAATGAAAACAGATTGTGGCTGCCGGTGATCATAGGACTTTTATAAATGCCCTAACAAAAGTGACAAAATGTACTGTACTAGCTACGTAGGTAATAAATAAACTGTAAACTGTAAAAACTAAATATTACTATTATACTGATAATGAAACCTGTCAACACTTTTTAGTACATGCTCCATCTCACAGGTTCTGTGTACCCTGCCTATTTTTAATTAAGACTAAAACAAATTTCAGGCTAAATTGGCATAAGTCTATTACTAAACTTGCACTCATAAAAATAAACATTCATACATGTACATGACTACAAACATACACTAATCTAAAATATGTGTTCTGTTAACCACATTATATTTCTTCTCAGTGTTTGCACATTATACATTAGCTGGCCAAAAAAAAATGGTCACCATTTCAGAAGGGTCAAATTATTAGGCTGCATTTAAAATGACTGAAACTGGATATAGAAACCTTCAACACATTATCACAACCTGGAAGGGTAGTGCTGAACTGTCAACTTTGAGGAAGAAATGTGATCGGAAAAAAACATGAATGGAGATCACACAAACACTTGAAGTTGGATGTTAAAAAAAAAATCAACAATAAAAACCATAGCTATGTTCAAATGTGAAAGTAAGAGCATTGACTCAAATTGTGAAAGATTGGTTGTGCATGAGGAATCATTTTCACACATGAACTGGCTTCCACATTGTGTGCTATAATTAAAGCTAAAGGTGAATAAACGAAATCTTTGTGTGCGCAGTTGTTTTTTGGCCAGGCAGTGGATAATTGTTTAGAATTATTATCAACTATAACAACTCTATTGTTATCATATATACAAGCTCTATTGCCTGCTACCTGATAATAATCCTAACTTGCTATCATTATCCTTAGTGTGTATTAACCTAGCTCTGCTGTAGCTCAGGATTAATGTCAGCATGGTACTAATAACCTTCACCCTGCCAGCATATCAGTTCAGTACGCGACACATCTTCTGGCTCTACTTTGTAAGAATGCTTCTTGAAAAATAAAGTGGAACTTCTAAAGGATAGATCATCTATATAATGATACACAGAGGTATGTAGAAAAATAATGCACTACTGTACATACATTTTTATAGTAATATGTACATTTATACTGTATGAGAAGGTAATGCATTATCTATTTGCTCAATAATATTACCTTTACGCTGAATAACCACTCTGTTTATCTCACACTGAGAGCTCCTAAATGTCAAACTGTTCAAGCATCGTAATATTTTTCTACTACTGGAATGTTTACCATCCTCACTCTAAGAACCAGTGTATGAAATGACTTAAAATTCTGAAGTATTGATCTGCAGTAACATTTCCAAACAGCAGAGGGAAGCAGAGACTACTCTTTTATTTTCCTATTACGTGTCTCTGACAATTATAGTTGCTGCACCCTAGTCCAGTGCAAATGTCTGCACACCCTTAGGACAAAATGAAATTAATTACAGACCATTACCTGTTTTATGTTTTGCACAAGTTCCTTTCACCAAAAAAAAAAAGGCCAAAACTGCCCAGACAATTTCTTTTATCGTTATGTTGCTGAAGGCAGAGCCTTTTCTTCAACCCACAAGGCACACAATCCTAATGTTCTCCTATTTTGGTCTTGATAGATCCCATCCCTAAGGTTACGACATGACAACTACAGTCCAGGTAAGAATGTGCCCTGCCAATGCACATGAAGCCATCCCGTTTTTTGAAGCCATTGTGCTGTTCATGCTGTACCAAAGAGCAGCACAAAACACTATCCACCTTCTTCTGAATAGATTAGCTCTCATGTGTCTATGATTGGCTAGTGTTGTTGTAATTGACAGGGAAGAGAGAGTATACCATCCTTCTGATTAAGACAGCATGGATAATTTTGCTTTCCTGACTCCAGCCATTTGTACTGCACTAAAAGTCTTAATTTTTAATTTACTAAGTCTTAAAATGAGGCAAAGAACTGATGGTGATCTAGAAAAAATGGTGGTCATTTTTATTCTAGACGATCACCCAGCTGGATACAAAAAGTATGTGTTATCTTTTGCTAGGACACCTAGGACACCTGATCTTCATTCATCTCCACACAACACTACACAGCTTCTTCCAGTTTTGTGTAACTAGAGTATAAAGTATAATATAGGTTATTATTATACAAGGGACATTCAAGCCAAACCGGAACTTGTGATGACATTTCTTGTGAATGGCATAAAACTGAATGACATTTACAGAAGACTTCAAGCACAGTACGGTGGTGAGACTCCTAGCCACAGTAAAAAGATTAATGGTGCAAACGTTTTAAAAAAGGCCACCTGTCCATGAAAAATGATCCCAACTGAGGTGGCTTGGAGACCACGACAGTTGCTCCTGTGAACACTCAGCAAGTGGAACGCCTGATCCTTAAAAATCGACAGATAACTTGTCACCAACTTGCAGAAGAGACGCATCCGTCTGTGAGAACTGTCCACACAATCATTTACAAACACCACTGGCACACTACAGGAATTCGACTGCGAGTTTGCCACATCCCTGCACAGTCGTGACCTCGCTCCATGCAATTTCAACATTTTTGGGCCATTAAAGGAGTTCATAGGAGGCCAGAGTTTCAGATGTGAAGCAGGCAGTCTGATCATGGTTACATCATACTGGGAAAAAAAACTACACTGATGGTATCCAAGCACTAAGAAAATGCTAGAATAGGTGCATTAATGTAGCTGGGTATTATATAGAGAAATAAAGATAGGTTTTACTTTTATAACTGTGTTTTGTTATTTTGTTCGGGTTTGATTTGAACAGTCCTCGTATATTGTGTATCAGCTTGTGTTTACTGGTATATCACACTGAAATTCAGCACACATACAATAATTACATTTGTTTGTTGATTTGTGCACTTAAGAATAAACCCAGAGAAGTCATTTGCAATATTTAAAGCCCTCTTAAAAAAAAGCCAGAAACAAAGACATCCTTTCAATGGATAGTTTGCATATGTTTGAAACCATATAATAATTATATTTATTATTGGACAAGAAACACTCAATCATAACTTAAGAACTTAAATTTAACAAATATATTAGTGAAAATTAATTAGGTAGGCTGCATTAGATTGCTTTTACACTTTGTCTTTTAATTGGCTGACAGTGTAAACTTCATATTTATTCCTACAGGAAGCAGATGAAACTCTTATGAAAAGCACTAAGTACAGTCAAGCACTTAAAAATAGTCTTGCAACCAGTCAGGTCAAGGCTTGGTACAAGAAAGTAATTTCAATATGGAGAATAAAGTGGTTTCAGATAGTTCAATGTCAGATTGCAATGAAACTAGAGATTTTTTTTTTTGCTTTTGGTGTATTTTTGTTATTTGAAATCACACACCAGTCAGTCCCGATTTGTTTAATGTTTAACATCATCCTAATTTACTGTCTCTGCACCATTTTGCCATAGTTTAATTATATGTCGAGAAGTAAACTGAATTATTCTTTTTGCTCCCATTATTATTATCATTATTATTATTATTATTACTAATCAAGCTAATAATACCAACAAGTTAGCCTGAACTAGATAAGACTCCACAGCCTTTATAAGACTTTATAAGACTTTATACAGCTCATGAATATTGAGTGTACATTATCTATATTAAGTGTATTAGCATATATATAATTAGGAAGGATGCATTAGGTGTTAGATCAGGTCATCATTATAATAGCATCAAAATTTCACAACCTTTTATCTAAACAACTTATTTAAAACATAGACAATACTTTGTTTTTAGTTACAAAAATATCCTTACCTTTAATAGAGCCAGTGCCACATTAAAGATGATGCTAAGGCCCTGTAGAGAGATTCACAAAGAAGTGTGAGGAGCACAAATCATGGTGTAAGAGTACAGACATGAATGCTTTTAAACATGGAATATTATTTCAGTATTCACTAAAGATTCCGTACACTATAGGACAATATGTGCCACTAGAAGAGCAATCAGCTATGTGTGACTATTTTTCATTCGTCTGTTATTTGGCCGCTTATTTGTACTCATTGTCTGGAAATAAGCAGATTGACTTAAAAATATAAAAACAGACAAGAGCTAATTGTACATCCTGAGGTCAGAAGCTTGGATGAGATACATTGGGTAGGAAGGACTCGCTAAAAAAAAAAAAAAAAACAGCTGAATTTCTCAACACAAAATGCAAATGAGGGTTACTATGTGAAGGGGATTAGCATTCCTAGAAATAACACAGCAATACAATAAGCCGGGTAGTGACTGCTAAGAAGAAGAAGAGAAGCAAATATCAGATGAAGCCTGAGTGATGGACAGGTGGAGAGTGAAAGATGGACAGAAGCTGCACTGTGGGCGGTGTATGTATGTATGTGTGTGTGTATGTATGTGTGTGTGTATGTATGTATGTATGTATGTGTGTGTGTGTGTGTGTGTTTGTGTGTGTGTGTGTGTGTGTGGGAGTGAGAGAGGAGAGTGAGTGAGTGTGAGCAGGTGCTATCA
>JAOVVB010000004.1:14772220-14782593 GCA_028570985.1 Heterobranchus longifilis | reverse complement strand
ATATTCTTATATTTTGGAGCAATAAATGTAGCAATAAATGTAGCTAGATGGCGACACTTTCTCCTTGTATAGCACTGCCCAATCTTAGTGTCCACATGAAATACTGTAAAAAAGACATTATATTTCAGGCTTATAAACCCAAGAGAATATTGTCTTTGGCAATAGGAAGTTCAGTACAGAAGCTACAGAAAACATTAAAGAACCCATGAAGAAAATAAGTTGACAGGAGAACTGTATTTTATACACATACAGTGCATCTCATGTACTGTATGTGTATAAAAACTGCACAGCAACTTCATCTCCTGCTGTTTGAGTACCAAAGCCACTGCACTGGCAGGCCTGTCAACACAAAGATGCAGATGAGAAGAAGTGCAGAGAAACTGAAGGCATTTACAAATGCCACACAGAAGCAGTCGAGTCTGTTGAAAGAAAGGCAAAACATGACAGCAGCTGGATTGAGAAAAAGAGAGAGAGGGAGAGAGAGAATGACAAAGTTAGAGAGACACAGAGAAACAAAGTCAAAGAGCGAGACAGAAATGATGTGATAAGTGATAAGGCAGACAGACAAAGTCAGAGATACAGAGAGACAGAAAAAAAACAAAGAGAAGGAGACAGAGAGAGAAATACAAAGAGAAACTCGCTGAAGAGACAGAAAGACAAAGAGACAAAAAGAATCCAAAATGATTCACAGAGATACACAGTGAGACAGGGAGAAAAATTTGGAGGGAAAAAAAACCCTTGAAAGACAGTATTATAAAAAGGGAATCCGATTCCAAGAACAGAAGAGAGCATGAACTTGCATAAAGCAGAAATAAGCCTACTCTGGTCACGCAGAGTCTGCTGTCTCATTCTCATTAGTCATTAGTGCTGGACATGATGCCTTACTAACATGTTAAGTCTTTACAAACCAAACTGGGCTTTAAAAAGCAAGTGACAACAAGCCCCTGATAAGTGGTATGTGATCCGTGGTTATTAAGGTGGACAGTTCAAGAGCAATAAAACAACTGTGCAAGTGCAAGTGATTCATTTTCAACTGAAGACCCCTTTAAAACACACCCTGACCTCCTCTGTGTCCGTTCTTAACCTGTTTGTTCAGGCACTAATTACTTTATCTGGTTATTCCATCGTGCTACTATTTCAGTCCTGGGCTCATACGATACCTCCACAGTTTTTCACAGAAAACAATGAGGAGAGATTCGGATGACTCTCTGCTGCTGGAGAATGGCAAAATAGGTTTGTGGACACATGCAAAAACACACATTTTTTTCCAAGGGGTAACTGCTTCAAAGCTTAACAATCCTAATTAATTACCAGCGATCACAAGTAGAACACCAGGGAGGCAAATCTGCCTTTTTGTTTCCATGACGATATAAAATGAAAGCACTCCATTTTCTTGGTCTCTCTCTCTCTCTCTCTCTCTCGCCTACATATATGCATCAAATTTGTTGAGAAAATTCCCAACAAGGAATTATTAATATTCAAATTTAGATGCCAAAAACAGAGATGCAGAGAATTGTCGTAAACAAATGAAATTAACAGCGATAATTGAAGAAATTTCTAATCACCTTAACAGTGCGTGGCCAGTCCACAGGCTGACTGAAACACAGTGGACTCACGAACACTATTCCTCTCAGTACAGAGTCACATTTCGATTTTTCAAAAGTCTCACATAGACAGTCCAAAATTGGATCTGCCAATAGTTATCAATTATTGATATATACTATATATCAATAGTGACAATTATTATCATCATAATCACAAAGTTACTTTGTTGCAGTTATAGTGCACAATACACAGGGTGCAGATGATTAACTCATGGGATTATAAAGTCCTGTGCCCACTATTTATCATCCTGTATTCTTATAAAGAGGTAAATAGTCAAGTCTCAAATAAGTAACTCTTTAGACCAAGCCAAAAGTCTTTGACCTTAAAAAACCCTAAAATGGTAAAAAAATAAAATCCAGAATTCGGGGTAGGTGACCTACAGCCTTAAGCACTGAGCCTCAGTTGACCACTTCCCTCTTTTAGAGATGCATCCAACTAGAAACTCGAGAATTCGAGTGATAATTTGATTTAGAATAGCATGAGTCTCCTTACGGGACATTGCACTGGCTGGCAATGGCCCGGTCAGAACTGGCTGGCAGAGATTACTTGTGCCCTCCACTTGACTTACAGCTCAAGGCATAATGTCATCTATCCTCATAAAAACACATCTTCCTCATTTAACAAAAGGTGGTGGTCCAGTGAGATATGTCAAACATACTACCCAAGAACGAAGGTGTTGGTAGTAACCAAATGTTCTTTTTCTGGAATTCATCAAGTTTGCTTGTCTGGAGACTGACTTAAGAAAAAAAAAAACCCCAGTAGACCAATGTTCTAATGCAAAATAGGAGAACACCATAGCAAGAAGTGCTGCCTCTATGTACAGTTTATCTAATCTGTCGGCCTGTAATCTGATGTTTATGCAAGTTGTTTGTGAAGATTGCATTTTATGAACAAGCCCTTCTGAGCTCCAGTTGAACTGCCTGCCCAAACCAATTCATTCAATACAGTAAACGAGCTGAGTGACATACAAATTATTTTGCCAAATCAGTTAATTATTGAACTCAGACGTTTCAATCAGGCCCCTTATCCCCAATGAAGGGCACCCCTTAAGTCTTCAGCATACTAAGACATTTTGGACAATGCTATATTTCCAACTTTGTGGCAACAGTTTGTTGAAGGCTCTTATTTATTCCAGCACAACTGTGCCCCAGTGCACAAACAAGGACTATAAAGACATAGTTTGATGAGTTTCCGTGTGAAAGAACTTGACTGGCCCGCACAGAACCCCCTACCTCAACAACATTGAGCACCTCTGGGATGAACTGGACTGGAGATTGCAAGCCAGGCCTAATTCAACATCAGTCCCTGACCTCATAAATGCTCGACAGAATCATTAGGCAGAAATTCCCACAGAACCATTGCAAAAACTTGTGGAGAACCTTCCAAGTTGAGTGTCATAGTAGCAAAAGGGGGACCAACTCCATACTGAAGTATATGTATTTGGATACAATGTCATTGCAGGTACTTTTGTCCATATAGTGTACATGATAGTTACCTCTCTTCATATATACATAACAAACATGTAGCAAGGCAAAAGTTACGAGCATTTTTTTCTTCATGCCTGGAAAGTACCACATCAGTCAAATTTGTTCTTGCAGTTGACCAGGAAAATGACCCATGCCCACGGGGACCAAAGGACAGCCCATCCTGTATGATCTGACAGAAAAGCCAATGCAGCACAAATTCTTAGTCAATGCTGGCCATGTCAAAAAAGGCACCAGAACGCCACAGCCTGACATACAGGGCTCAGCAGGCAAAGAACCTAAGGCTACCCGTCTAGCGTCAAATCTCTCTAAATCCCAATCCAATCAAGCACCCACAGGATGATCCAAACAAACAAGTCCAGTCCATCGAGGCTCTATACCACACAACCCACTGCACCCAAAGGATGTGCTGCCAATGTCTTGGTGCCAGATGCAACAGCACACCCCCAGAGACAAAAAAACTGAACTGCCTACACCATTGATCCAGACTCCCTCTGCCCTCTAGACCTGTCTGACTCATCCTGGTGCCCCGCTTCTGGTTGGAGATCTTGTCACATGGATGCCCCATGTGTCCCTTAGGGATGCGTCCCGTGTCTGGGGGCGGTTTCACTCTACCATGAAGACAGTTCTGGCCTTGACTGATGTTGACAGCTGTTTCTCTAAGGACTTGGCTGCAGTTGCTCGATAGTTCAGGACTGGAATTTCCTACGAGTCTACCTGAGCCTCCAACTGGAGCCTCTAACTGGACTCCATATTAACATCAATTAACATCAACTGTTATACTGAACTGCCTGCCACCTAACACAGTATGAATGCAGATCAATTCCTGCTCTCTGTTTCACCCAAATGAGGATGGGTTCCGTGTTGAGCCCGGTTCCTCTCAAGGTTTCTTCCTATCGCCATCTCAGGGGGTTTTTCCTTGCCACTGTCGCCCGCGGCTTGCTCATCAGAGACAATCTGACCATTTTGATTCATACACATTCACATTCCATACAAACTTAAATAATTCTTTTGATTGTGTAAAGTTGTTGTGCGACAATAACAATTGTTAAAAGCGCTATACAAATAAAATTGAATTGAATTTTTTCTGTTTCACTGCCTAAAAATTTAAAGAGTCAGATTATTGGGATACATTAAGAAAAAAGAACAACTACAGACATTTAAAATTCCTGAAACTGGGTTAAGAACCAATCAGTGCAGTATTATTACTTGGAAAAACAGTGCAGTAAGAGCATTTCCATACACACACAATGTGATGAGAACTCAGGACTTGGACCGCTGTGTGGCCATATGAAAACCACTTGTTAAAAGGTTGAAAAAGGTCATGTGGACTGGTGAGTCCAGACTGACCCTATTACAGAGCACTGGGAGCATCAGGGTAATAAAAGAAGCACATGAAGTGATTCACCCATCATGCACAGCGGCTACTGTACAAGGTTCTGGAAGCACATGTTATGATCTGGGGTTGCTTCAATTGGTGTACACAAAACAAAAAGAATAAATGTATATTTTTAAATAGTTTAACTATATTGTAAATGTGTAATTATGATCGTATTTAACTTGTGCAAATTTAATTCTAATAACCTTCCCACACAAGACTCGCACGGCCCTGTGATCTTTGGCACCCCCTTGAGGGGGCATGCCTTAAACTATTCACACACTGGCAGGCAGAACTGCATCTTATGTGGGAGGAGCTAACTATTAATGATATTAAAAATATATATATTTTTATATTTATATATATAATTTTCTAAAAATAAATTATATTGAATCAACGTATTTATAAAATCCTCAATTGCAATACAAACCGAACAGTTATATTACAAGTTCTCTCAGTAGGGGTCTTGCTCCTTGTTTGAGAGCATCTGCAGGTGGAATGTATTTGTTCCTGATGGACCACACAGGGAGATTTGTCAAAATTTTGTATCTGGTAAGGGAGAGGTCAGCCACATTATTTTACCTGATTGCATTAGGGTCCTGGAGTCATGCAGGTCCTGGAGCAATGGCAGACAGTCTCTTGCACTTGGCAGTGGAGGCAGAATACCAGATGGTGATGAGGCAGATCTGTTTGATTTAATGATGCACCATCATTACTGACTGTGGCAGGCTGAACTTCTTCAGCTGCCATGGATCATACATCCTCTGCTGTGCCTTGTTTGTTAGGGAGCAAGAAACAAAAAAGGTTGATTTCCTACCAAAGTCTCCCAGCATCTCCACAGTTTCAGGGCATCAAGCTGCAAGTTGTCCTGCACCTGACGGTTAATCTCCCACCTGTGAGCAGACTTATTACCTCTGGAGATGAGCTCAATCATGGATGTGTTTTCCACAAACTTCAGGAGCTGTGCACAAACACCTGCACCTCCAGTGACTGTTGTAGACATCAATTTTTGACACTACTAGAACTGGTTTAGGAACCTATTACAATATTTAATTGCTAACATACTAAAAAAATTAAACAGAAATATTATTCAATGACTATTTAAATTTGGAAAATTGAAGGGGTTAACTACACAGCTAATTTAAAGTCCATCCTAAAGTGGTGATGGTGGGTTTAAAAACACTATAATGTGCAGATCAGGGTGTACACACTTAAGGGCCAAGCTGCAGTCTACAATAAAAAATAAAACAAAACTGTAGATCCCCTTTGAGTTAAATGATAAGTAAAAAATATATATATTGTACTTCAGGAAAATTAGTAAAATCACTCTAAAGGATCACCCCTATGACCCTACACAGGTTAACAAGTGATAAGGACAATGAATAACTAAATGAACTAATTAATTTTGGATTACAATTTGCTATCTCCTCATGTTGAGTGGTAAGCTAGGCTTTCCTTGAAACAAATTACAAAACCCCACTGCTGGCCATTGGCATCCCATCCAAAACACATGAGGGAGATAAAAAGAACGGTAATTAGCAATGACCATTAAGCCTGGAGACACTAAGGGAATTAAACACTTGGAATTAAATAAGCAGCTCTGCTTTGATTAGTATGCAAGTCTCAACTTGCTTTGCTCTGAGAGGGACAGGTGTTCTTCCTGCTCTGCCCCAAGTACCTTTTCAAGAAGCAGAACAACTTCTGGAGTGGTATGACGGCACAGATTAATATTAAACGGAATTCATAATACAGCGTGAAGAGAATTTTCATAAATATTCACCAGCTTGAACTGTAAGCTTTTCTTGGTTATGTTCATACATATGGATGAAAAACTGGCAGGGAGAACAAATGTCTAGTATCTCGCCTATTGAAGCGTGAGTGACATGAAACAAAATTCAAAACCTCAAGTCATTAATCTAATGTACAATCACTTTTAAATCATTTTAAAACAAACGGTTTACAATATAGTGGAACCTCGGTTTCCACAAACTCCTCCTCGAAATACAACCCAGAAACCGCCATTCCCAACCTGCTGCTATCAGGCATGAGCCCAGCACCAGTTTTGCTCAGTCCGTGGTCGCAGATTGCGCGCATGATAAAAGAATTTTGTGCAAAGTGGAGTGATGTCCAAGTCTTTGCCAAGAAACATCATCCGAATGAAACTGTAGTGAACAGAGTGCTACACCTTATGAACGATAACGAGGTGTGCCTTATGTGCAGCACAAAAAAAATATGTGTTTCTGGATTTTTAGTCCAAAACGGCAGTCACATACGAACCAGAAGCCAACCCAGTGTTACTATGGAAGGGGACTCTTCTTCCAAACTAACCTTCCTCTCCTCCATTCCTTCACATCAGCGAGTCTCCCTAAGAAACATGCGTGAACAGTACATGTAAAAAGTAAGTGTGCGCTCTCTCCTGTACATGTATTACACATGTATTTAGTGCTATATTATTTTTGTATAATTAAGGATTTTTCATAGTTTGTTTAAAATTTTGTGATATAAACAAAATGCATCAAAAGTTAATTTTATATAATATGAACTACTGTATATTTTTGTATAATTTTTTCCTATGGAAAAAAATGAATCGGTCTACGAGCTGTAATAGCATTTCTCTCAAAAACTACTATTGGCAAAATGCCTGTGTAAGACATTTAAAGCACATGCAAACATTGCCAACCATATTTTATTAATACCTGTTTCCAAAAAAATCTACGGCATAAATATGAAAATGCACACATGTAAACATACGGAAACAAAGTCAGAAAAAAGAACAAAAAAGCCAGGTAACAGATATAAATATCAGCTACTAACACAACCAGACACATAAGGTTTGACTTATCTCCTCAGTCACAATCTGAACAGTTTTGCCTGTAAGGAAACAAACGAGCATACACAAAGAAGTGTAACACATCGCTACTGTCTGTATCAGTTCACAGTTGAGACGGGGGAAAAAATGCATCCAGTTATGAATCGCGATTATTTTGTGTGCCGATTTATGTATTGCAACAAAACGGCCAATGAGCCAGTGACTGGAATTGGTGTTTTCCCTGCTTGATCATCCTTGGCTGACCAGCCTTGGACATGACTGATTCTGTGCCGAGTGCACAAGCTTCTGAGTGGTGCAACAGAAATATATTTTTATAGCATTACATTAATCTGCGAGCAAATAAGTCTCAAACCCACGCATTTCACATGCTTACACCAGTCTTGAAAGACCATGAATGCTATGTACGTATACACCCTGAGTACAAATGTAGATTTTTGTTTAATTTAATTTTAAACGCTTGTATTTGAAGTTAGTTTTCTAACATTTAAATGCTGCCCTTGGGTTTTAAGTAAGAAAACTAATATAACAAATCGGCTGCATTTAATTACTCATGTTTTATTTAGTTGTGAAACTGTTAATTAAGACTAAAGGTATAAAGCTTTCATGCTTAAAAATTCCGGATCTTAAAACTTTAACAAATTTGAAAAAAGTAATGCTAAATTGGGATATTTATACATAGAGAAATGCAATATTAAATTAAATTGGCACCTAGATATTGTGTTAATATATTATTGGGTAATGACTGGTGATTTCCATCCCTGCTGTTTAGTGCTGCACATATTTATCTGTATCTATATTTAAATCTAGTAACTGTGTCCCAAATCAGATGTTTTAAAAATTATTTATTTAAATAAAATAAACATACTACATGGGAGACCCACAGTACTGTTTTATTCATGCAATTATCTTCATTCTCACCTGCACCACAGTATAAACCTGTGCAAGCCTAACTAGGCAGTTACTACAGGTGAGTGAATGAAAGGTGTATGTTTATGTGAATGAATGTATTCTTTAGAGATGGGAATCACCAGGGACCTCCCGATACTATGTGATCACGGTTGATCACAAATGTTATCTATAAATATCCCAATTAAACAAAATTTAAATTCTAAATAATTCTAAACATACATAGCAAATAATCTTAACACACAGGATTCTGAGCTGTGTGAATAATTTAGAGCACACCACCTGTAGGATTATAGAGGAACAGCAAAAATGCAAACGCACTTATAAAAAATTCAAAAGAAACCAAAAGATAGATTCATATATTGCCAGACAAAAGAATTTTGATACATCACTGAATCAATTTTTTCTTTTGTCCTCTGAACTTCGGAATCATGAGAATCCCTGTAAATGCTTTTGTGGGAAACGAATTACTTATTTAATTATATTTAATAGCTTATAAAGAGTAGCATCACATAATTAGAACACATTCAATACTTTAGATATGTATTCACATTTGGGTAGTAAATCCATTACACAAATACATACTGCATGTTTAAATCAACACATGGATACATCTGAACTAGCTACCTCAATCTGAATTAATAAAGGGGTTTACATGAGCTAGAACGTAGAAGGGAGTACGCAACCTTAGACCTATAAAGGAGGAGAGGGCAAATGTTATGGAGAAAAAAAAACCCTCAAACATAGGGTTAAAGTAAATACATACTGTACATTTGGCGGACATATCTAATACAATCAACTCAATGTTTATTGGAATAAAATAATAAGAACTACAGTGCACTGTACCCCTTACACTGTGTTAATATTGTTAATATCTAATCAGGTGCCACATGGACTCTATGCACCATTAACCTAGCACATACCATGGAAGGTTATATAAGGAGTTTTTTCCAACTCTGGGTGGCTCCTATATGTGCCCTTCTAAGAAAAATCAATAAAAGGTATGAGTGTGGTCTAAAAATACTTTAAAGAGAACAGAATAAGTGCAACGTTGCAAGGCTTCTACACAGCTCAACACATCCACACCCAATTGTGACATTAGACTTTCTTTTCTGTTTTAAATTGAGGTGCAAGTGCTGCAGCAGCAGTGGCGGCTTCCTGCAGAGAGCAGTCATGCTGAGCTCCTGACAAAGCGAACGTCAAAGCCAGTAAACCAGACTGAAGCGATGTCACCTTTTTAACCGAAGAACTGTCACAGAATTGTCAGCGAGACTCAAGCCAAAGTGAGAGGCAATATACAGTATTAGCTCTGAAGCCAAGAGCAGGAACAAAATACTAGCAAACGTTAAGGAAGAAAAGACATGGATATCCTATAAATGTTTTAATGGGAAACATTTTTAATGATTAGGATTGATAACTGGTTCAGTATGCCCAGCATAAAATTTTATATAAAATAAATAAAATGTACCTCAAGAAAAAGACCTAGGAAAAAGAGTAATGTATAATTTTCTGCAATATTCTGAAGCTGGAAATAGGTACTGCTGCAACGGATATAGATATGATGGTTCATAAAGACATTCTGAATTCCTGAGGTTATCTTTTAAATAAAATAAATTAATAAAAAATAATGGTTCAAAATTACTGGTTCAGTAATTATGTAACATACGCAACGCGATAGCGTCTCACCACAATTGTCTATTCATTTGCGCTCAAAAGTACATTGGCATAATGCAAGTGTTATAATCATATAACGAAACAAACATTTTAGCTATAAAAGCATTCCTAGTCTTAGATCATCTCCACCTGTCACAAAACTCAAAAAATCATATGAACATGGGTGTAGGGGTTTTAATAAGGTCTCCAGTTATGTATAGAAATTAATCATTTCACTTATTCAAGGCTTCTTGTGCTTTTCTATTTAAAAATCGCTACCCGCATCCATCACTGTGAAAGCACATAACTTCTTTAGAGAAGAGGATTTTTTTTTATGTTTAAATGCAATTTTTTTTCTTTGCATGACTAACATTGTAATAAGTATATAAATAAAACATGGTATCGGTTATCTAAATAAAGAAAAGGTGGTACTTTGTTAAACAGTGGGGCAAAAAAAGTATTTAGTCAGCCACCAATTGTGCAAGTTCTCCCACTTAAAAAGATGAGAGAGGCCTGT
>JAOVVB010000004.1:14697262-14715157 GCA_028570985.1 Heterobranchus longifilis | reverse complement strand
ATAACAACAAAAACAGCATTAAATTGTTATTGCTGTTAAAATGTACCAATTCATACTGTGTAAAGGAAATTGTGTATTGTGATGGGATATTTTTGTGATAGGACCCACCACTGAATACATTGTACTAAATAACTGAATATGGCGTTACACCATTAGTCCACCTGATACTGCAAAAAAAAAAAAAAAAATTCAACAAACCTCCTTTACACAAGTTTCATTCCTTCAGTCATCTCTTCCACTCATGATGAACTCGTGTTAACACATCCAAAGTTTTGCAGGTAACTGCACTTTGAACGCATTCCTTCGAACCCATTCCATCTTGGTGCTGTAACTTTTCCTGGTACACCATGGACTTTACATGCTCTCAAAAATAAATAAAGTGGAAACAAGTGGGCTTAGTTCTGGGGATCTCAATGGCCAATCTCCAGGACGATGGTAACCAATCCAAGAAAGCTTTTGATCCAACCATTGTCTATGTATAGAGACTTTTGGGGCAGACTGTATTTAAATAAAGGCCAAATTTTAAATTGTTTTTAAAAAAATGCAGATTACAATTTTAAACAGGCTTGCCAACATTTCGCTCTCAGTAATCTCATGTAACCCAATGCAAAAATCACTACACAACAACGCACTCAGTCCATGCCCTCAGTCTTTTCTATCATGCCATTCTCTAAAAGGTGAAAAAAGAGCGCCATGTTCGACCGCTTAAGCATAGACCTTGCATAGAGAAAGCTAGAAATAGTCCTTTGCGCTCTTATATCAATACTTCTTGATGATTTGTCCTTTCACACACCACATTCATTTATATTAAAAGCTGATATTAATACTGAATACATGATTTTCCTTATCTTAGAGAATTCCATCAGCAGCATATGAAAAGTCATGTTAAATAGCCCTCGTGCAGTAAAGACAGGAAGCTCATATTCTAAAGATGCCCAAACTCGGGTAAAATTACTCCTCTGGTGAGTTTCTAGGGCTCAGAATTCCTGTACCACAAATACTCATAGAAAATCTGTGTCCAAAAGCTTCAGCAGCAATAAATATTCATCTGTAAAAGTCACTTGCATTGACTGTGCTCCAACGCGAAGCATCAGGTTCTGTACACTTCTTGTTATCCCAGTGTTCTCTGTGCTCGAGAGGTGAGTATACAGCACATTTCAGCTTGTTTAAAAAAAAACACCTTTTTTTTTCCGTCTTGACCGTGTATATTTCATTATCAAGTCTCTGAAAACAAGCAAATCAATGCCTTTTCAGGTGTGTTTTCTTGGGACCACAGAATGGCTTGTGCCACAGTGGTCACCTGGAATAGCTCACTTCATGTCATTCACCACTGCTCAGACGTCAGTGCTGATGGCATGTGTGTTGCAGTAGAAGTCGGGAAAAGTGTATGAGCTCAGCGAGGTGCCATGTGTGGAGGGCAGCATGTAGGCAACGCGCTCTGCCCCGTTGCGTGTCTCGTCCCTGTTGCGGAAGTGGAAGGAGTTGCTGTAGAATGAGGAGCAGGTGGGGCAGGAGCTGTGGGCCACTTCAGGAGACACGGACAGGGGACAGATGCTGGACCCCTCCATACCTGGAGGTCTGCAGACATCACAGGAGAACTGTGCCTCAGAGTAAGAAGGTGAGTCTGGGTTGGATTCATTCTGCTTACAGCAATAATACTGAGAGAAAGAGAGAGAGGGGGGTGGGGGAGGGGGGGGTAATGGAGTCATGGAGTCAGAAATCGACTTAGACTATTTGGAACTACTTAAGTATTTGCTCCATTTTTTATTTATACAATAACATAATTATGACAGAACACATTTTTATAAATCCATTCAGATCGAGCCTAACAGACGACTATAATAACTCAATAATAAAAATATCATCTATGATAAAAAAGGGCCGTGAATGTGATTACTGTAACTGAATAAAAATGTCAAACTCCTGGTTATGATGGCTTTGGATTCTTCTGTAAAACATGGGAAAAACCTGGAGAACATACAGGAGAACCTTTCCATTCCAGATTTGGATATCTACAGTATCATACATATACATATAGCCGCCTTTTTTTTAGTTCTTATACACTGAGAATGTTTGAGTTTGAATTTATAAGACAAATATGACACGATAAATAAGAAGTTCAGCTTTCCTATCCTTACATCTAGATTAAAAAAAAAACCTACAGTAGATCATGGCACCTTTGATGGTCAATTATCCTCAATTGTTAGATGATAGATATATGACAGATGACGTGACAGATAGTCTTAAAGTTAATAACATACTTGGATATTGCTTTCTTGCAATAACTCCATTGAGCCGGCACCCCAATGATATCACTTGGACAGTCTAAACTCTTTCTTTTTTCTATTGTCCCTTCAATTACAAGTTAATCCTGGTTCTAAGCTGTTGTTTCTTTATCTCTGTATGACTGAGCAAATTCGACTTTATCCTTCCAGTTTTGTGGTTTGCGTCTTGTGGTATGGCCTCTTTATTTTATTTTTAAATCTTGAAGTCTTTCTTAAACAGCGAATTGTGATACCTTTACCCCTGCCTTGTGGAGACTGATGGAGAGATTGTCCTCTCACAATGTTTCTGTCCTTTTTCTTGCCTGACCTGTTTGATATCTGATGGTTAGTACACCAGTAGTATTTTTTTACTTCCTTTTCAGGGAATTCCGAATTGCTGTGATGCTTTTGCAATATGTCTGAAAGATGAGGGGGTTTTTTCAGCTTCAAAATAGAAACAGACACTTCTCTAGAATTCATATCGGTTTATCCCTTTAAACAACAAATGCAGGCTTCGCAGGCGAAACCCAGGGCTCACACACGAGAAGACGTTCAGAGCTATTAATCATTCAATCAGTCAATCTAAAAGGACTCACCTGAGCAACAAGAAACACATATAGATGTAAATATCAAGAAATAAGAGATGTTTTTTTATCTTCTGTAACAAATTCATCTTTTGAATTTAACCCCAAATGCCTTTAGTGTACAGCAAAAACAAATGACCTGGCATACAAAAACAGATCTACAAATCAGGCTACACGTTGATTTCATCCTAATCACATCACCTAATACATTCGAATTTTAGTTCCAACGCAGCACATTCTGGCTATCAAAGTGTCTGTCTAAAGGCATTTAGGTGAACTTGATCAGCTGGGCTAGGTGTGCCGGATTGTGAAATATATTTTGTAAAAACTGTTGAAGTTCCATAAATACAGAAAAAGTGCAGAACCTTAAAAAAAAAAAATCAGCTAGTATTTTGTTCTTAAGGATCTCAGGGAATTAGTGAATAAAAGTGGTGTAAAGCGAGCGTACCTGGAGTCGGCAGTAGCAGAGCACTACAATGATACACAGCAGTATCACCGTTGCGAGTATTCCTCCAGTTATGACAACAGTTCCCGCTGTCATTCGACCAGATCTCCATCAAACCCTGGGAACATGCAGAAGCACAAAGTCCTAACAGAGCCTTATATCTTTGTCAAGGAAGCAATGTCACTGAACATATGGAAACGCTACCTTTACATTCTTATACAAAATCACCGGTTCAAAGCATTACAATGCAACTTGAATCTAAAATTATTCAACTCAAACTTAATGTTGGAGGCTCGGTGGCTTAGTGATGAGGACACTAGCACTGCACCTCCAGGGTCTGGGTTCGATTCCCGGCCAGGCTCGATTCTCGTCTCTCTGTGTGCATGGACTTTGAATGTTCTTCCCGTGCTTGGTGGGTTTCCTCCGGGTACTCCGGTTTCCTCCCACAGTCCAGAGACATGCAGATTAGGCTAACTGGCATCCCCAAAGTTGCCCATAGTATGTGAGTGTGTATTTGTGTGTGCCCTATGAAGGATTGGCACCCTGTCCTGGTCCTTAAGTCTCCAGGGATAGGCTCCAGGCCCCTCGCGACCCTGTATACAGAACTAAGCGGTACAGATGGTGAGTGAGTGAGTGAAACTTAATGCTTTAGTATTAAAACATTAAATCCTTTTGGGGAAGTCAAACTTCCTGCACTCTTTTTTAGAGGAAGAAATGCAGGGGGAAAATGTGAGAATAAAGCCTGAGTTAATATTAAACATATCAAAGGCAAATGTTTGTGTCCTAACATGAGATTAACCAAGCATGTTCCCAGTTATATTAGTTGGGGAGGATTTGCATTTGCATATTTAAAGGAAGACAAACATTTAAGATAGAAATGTGCAAGTTCTTTCCTTTACAAGAACAACATTTTATGTGAAATTACATTACAGTGAAGTTTAAAAGGAATATGACAGTTAATCTTATACGTAGAAGAAATATAAAAATACCCTGCAAACTTTAAATCAGCAACATGTTTCAATTATTGCTCACTGCTATTGTGTCTAAAAATTAAACTGAAACAAAACATTTAAAGTGAAATCCAGAGGAGAGAAAGAGAGCAGGCGAGGAAATGAATACCATAATTCTTGCCAGCAGCCATCAAACTGGGCATCTTTGATTGAGGCATTCGTATGGTTCTTTGTTTTGTCTAGACATTTTTATTGTGTGTAGAAATAGAACATTGTGTATTTTTTACTAAATGTAGTTCAAAAAATGAATCAGCCTTCTAAACAAGCCCAGGGTTTCAAAATCAATGGACATTGATCATAGTGTCCTCTAGATGTCAACCTATTTAGTCTTTGTTCTTTGTTTTCAGTTATTATGGCTATACGTTTCCGTATGTATACGTTTGTCTTGGTCTTACCTGGTCACGTTGGTATGGGATTTGGACTTGGTTGGAATGGATCATGGTGTCAATTACCATGGGTCTCAGTTGGTATGCATAATAGTTTTGATTAATATTGAATTACAAGGTTGATCTGAGATCAGATACTGCAATGTGTCATAATCTCACTCGGTGTAGGTCCTGGTCTCGGTCTTAAATTGAGCTGAAATGGGTCTTGGTTTTGACTCAGTCTTAGTCACAGTTAGTTTGGGTCTAGGTGTCAGTTCAAACAGGATTTAATCTTGGCTTTTTAGGGGTTTTTATGTGTCTTGGATTTGTATGGTCTCAGCTGGAACGTGTCATGGTCCTATGTGGTGTAGAAGGACTGCGAGAAAAGTAGGTCACTAGATGGCAGTTTGCAGCCATGTACATCCAAGGGATTATTTTATACCTTAATAAAAATAATGAATATAACCTTTTACTATTCAGAGAGTAATGCGCCTTTTAATAATACAGTAGAGCTGACAACAAATATCTAGGATATTATAGGATATACAATATAGGAACATTTCTGTAAGCTAAAAACCTTAAATCTTTTAAAATGCCTGTTTCATGCTGCCTGGAACTGACACGTAATCATCCAATTTGCTGCTTCCTGTTTGTACTCCCTAGTGGGTCTCTGTAGCAACAAAATCAAATCTGAGCCGATCATACGGTATTAACCCAGTACATAGTGGTTTGTATGTCACTGCTGCCGTAAATGCAATTCCACAGGCTGTCATACACACGTATAATCAGATTCACGCACTAATCAATATGGTTTTCAGCAGTTGGATCTAAGCTGGACAAATGGACCAGCTTTTGGAGTTTAAGAGTTCGATAAAAAGAAATTGCTGAGGAGAGAAGTAAAGAGAGAGAGAGAGAGAGAGAGAGAAAGAGTCTGCTGATGCCCGTGTCCTCTGTTTTCTCCTCTGTCAGAAGTGTAGTGAGTGTGCTGACACAGAGAGTGTTGGGTCAAGCAGCTTGGCAAAATTGAGTTTGACCAGGAGTGCAGATTTGATTAAGGAGCTGTCATGATGAAGTGCAATCACGCAGCTGGATGAGAATAATGAAGGCTCACAGCAGGAAGTGAGAGAAAATGAGAGCAGGAGACAGAAAAAGGGGAAGCCAGACACACCTGCTCATTTGTCTCTCTCTCTGCATTCATCATATCCTCCTGCTGCGGGAGAAATAATTGCATCTCGTTCTTCAGTATGCAAAAAAAAAAAAAAAGGAGATAATTTCCGATCACTGATTCATCCTACCGACCAGATGTCTTACCGAAACCGCTTCAAACATTTTCATTGTACAATCCGCCATGGCCCCGTATATAAAATGTAGTCCATCAGACAGTATTGGGATAATGCTGCTCATAAATAAAGGAAAGATATTGCAGCGTAGCAGTGTACAAAGCTAAATCAACCCATTCTTATGAAAAGACAATAAATAATATAATTTACACATAAACAGCTTAAAAAATGGGTCCGTATTAAAAACACCGCTATTAAATCTGAACTACTTTATATATCGTCATAAATCACTTCCAGCAATGTTGTGTCAAAATTCAGGTCACATCTCCTACCTGACTCTGATGCCGTGTGACACCAAATTACATGCTGAGGAGCAAAATGATCTGGCCAGGACGGTTTTGTGAGAGAACCTCTCATCATAGTTTGATTGATGACCAAGGGCTACACAATGCTAAACGTTTAAACTTGTGACCAAAAATAGTCCAATACTGGAAAAAAAAAAATTTTCTGGCTGTCCGACTGCATTTGGAGTAAAGCTACAACACAAGTAAAGGTAAGTGTAAATTGTCCCTGCGCTGATACTTGCACAGCACATCATACACCGTCCCATCTGAGATACAGATACATTAATCTAAAATGGATCTGTGCCTGTACGTTCCTCAGCACCCCATTTAAGTGGAACTGAAGTCTGGCACATTGGACTCCACATCCTGAGCGGTTTTTGAAATTCTGCTCACACTGCAAGCGGATGGCTGTTCAAGCCTTTCACCACTGCTGAGCCCAGATTAGAGCAACAGTGAAAATGCAGGATTCTGGCGCAGCCTGCCTCCTCCTCTAGTGCCTGAAGTACTGTACTGCGGTAGTGCTGATAAGACTTCCTGCAGCTGCGCGCTGCCTGACTAACACACGCATCTGCACTCTGCATCTACAGAGACAATTAACTTATTCAGCTAAGAGTGCCAAGCCAGCTGGACTACTTTATTTGACATTTCAGAATTGAAATAGTCGGGCAAAACCCACTTTAAAGTTTTATTCCATAAAAATGCTTGATGCGGCAGTTCTAGGGGAAAAAAAGAGCAAAAACAGATTCATAAATCTTCAATCCTACATTTCCCACAAGTGGGGAAACTATTGTTGCATGTGATGCATTTACATACTGAAGTATGATTAGCTCTTATTTTTAGATTTGAAACTCTCTTACATTTAGATTCAAACCTAAAAATAAGAGCTAATCATTTTTCATGTAAATACATCACATGAAACAATAGTTTCCCACTTATATGTAAATACTGAAACATTTTTTAAATAAATCTGCAGAATCAAAATTCCCACAAACATTTTATTTTAAATAAATAAAAAAAATAATTGTAATTACATGAACACACTTTAGAAATTTCAGAGTTATTTATAGGATCAGTGCACATTTTCATAGCCTTACACAAAACCTTTTTTTGTTTGTATGCACAGAGTTTTAAACTCTTTTAGAAACAAATAATGTCCAAAATGACAAATTCCATACACATGCCCATAAAAAATGTCTCAAGCAATCTCTAATTTCTTCATATTAATTTAAATACAATTTTGGAGAATAAATCAAAGAAGTTCAACTTCAATTAAAAACTGAACACAGTTAAAGGTCCAAAGTGCCTAATGATACAATAAAAAATTGGGTTTGTTTATAGAACAATCTCAGCAGCAACCTTGTTTCCCCTCTCGTCTGTTCCACCCACTCAGCATTCAGCATCACCAGTATACTAATCACCAGCCTGATCATATATCATCATCTGCACCTTGCTGTCTTGACTTTCTCTCAAACAAATGCTATGACTCGCAGGTGACTTTAACCCATGACTCTCTCTCTCCTCTTCCCCAAGGTTCCCCAAACCATAATACTTTCCAACTACTCACTCATTAAACCACTTAATGATCAAGTTGCATTCAATTAAATAAAAAGTTACCTTTGAATTTGAAAAGTTGAATTGTTGTTAATTGTCTCGTTTCTGTCTGATAAATAGATAACAGGTTTCACAAAAGACATTTGACAACGTGAGAGATGAAACATTTCTTAAAGATGTAAAGGAACAAAACAAGGTCACAAAACTGGATATCTAACCATTTTCATAATCTGACTTCTCAACTGTCCAGTTGCCAGACTGCTTCTAAAGAATTAAAACTATTCAGTCCTAGCACTGAGAAATGACTAAACATAGTCCAAGATATGGCAGAATACTGAAGGAAAGAAATGTGCAAAGAATGTGCCTGTGCAACCCATCACATCATATTTCGAAAGTGGGGATAAGACTAATGAATGGAAACAAGGGTCTTGAAGATCAGGTAATAAATATGACAATTTTCATATATGGACCCATTACTGTGATGAAAAAATTAATAAATCATTCTTAAGAATTGATCCTAAATTGATGGAAAATGTTCCAGTAATTCAAGGGTTGTTGAGTACACCTTTACAGTACACACAGTACGTGTGGACGCAAAATCTAAATTACACAACTTGATAAGCCAATCCCCTGACCTGCGGTGATATTTTTTGTAACAGCACTAGGCCGTAGGTATCCTATGACAAATATTTAACGTGTAAACACTCACATTTTATTGTATAGTAGTTGACATCTTATATGAAGATTCTCATATTAATGAATGTTGTTATTATTATTAATATTAATATTCTTAATAAAGATAGACAACAGATATGTCTGGATGTACTTTATGCATTTGGTGTTGGTTATACAGTATATATTAGATATACAAGCCACACACAGTGTATAGAAGTAAGTTCTATAGCACTATACAGGTTAGAATAGTCATGTGGTCCAGTTTGGAGCTTTTATATGCATGTGGAAAATACTACAGTAAATCTGATGTATGATTCATTCTGAAGGAAATCATACGAATCTGCCTTCAATTTAGGAATCTCAGTAAATTTAATCAGATCTCTATAACAAGTCTGTAAGCTGAGAGTGAAGTTTTTCTTCAGCTTCAGCTCTTATTTTTATTTTATGTATGATGCATGTACATCAGTTCAGCTGCCAGAAGTACGATGTCTCCTCTTCCTCATCTGCTCTGTCCCTTCTGGGCAAACAGCCATCTAATCGCTTACTTTCTGTCCAGCCTCATCATGTCACCCTTCTCTCCTCCAATCCTCTGCCGATCCTGTTGTTTTCCCCTTATCTACCGCATCGTTCTTTCTCGTAACACATTTCCTCCTGTCTGGCCCTAATGAGTACCTTTCTCTTGCTAAGGAGCTCTTTAAACAAGCTTGCTCTCCAATGTTTAGCAGATAAATAATGATAGCTTCCATAATTATAGACTGTAGTCACAAGCAGCAGCAAACAATAATCCAACACGTGAGAACAACAACGGTGGGCTATTTAAAGATAATTAGAAAACACTACGGCACAATCGGATGCACCCTGCCACCCTGACGTATTCATTATGTGGATTTATTTTTATGCTGCTGGATATTCAATTTTGAACCCTGCTGGATGTATTTTCAAGCGTGAACATTTTAGGATGTTCTGTCTACAATCTGTAGGCATCTGGTTTTTTTTTTTTTAATAAGTGTATCTTGTAATCATGTAAATAGGAACTAACATTTCTGTTCCCCTATCTGTGGAATCTTCAAAGCTACCCCTGCATATGTCAAGTATCTGTGAGCTATTCTTATTCTGGAGGGAGCACCACACTTACACACACTGATGAGCAATAGTCAAGCAGGAATAGGCATGAAATAATGTCCAGAGCAAGACAGATGAGTGTTTCTCGCTCTCATTAGTGCAGTCACTCTCAACGTTTTTTAGCCAGTGACCCCATTTTAAGATAACAGATCGTCTTCTACTTCCATTTCAAGTGTAACAGCTGGTGTACTTTCCTCCTGCGACTCTATCTGCTTCTTAGGCAGAAACCTATATATTAGATACTTCATATTTCTCCTCATTTAATTAAAGGAGTTAGTAAAAAAATTTAAAAATAGAAGCGTTTCCCTTTTGCTCCATAGTTTTGTGTTGGAGCGATGGTGCTCTCTCTCAACCGAATACTTTTCCATAATGTAAATATCTTCCTCAAACCAATATTCAGGACTGCAGAAGTGCTTTAAACACACTGAGACTTACTGTACTGTCATTTACATCAAATTTAGACAGTGGTGCTGAGTGCTAGAACATCATGGAGTGAAAAACATATTTTAACTACATAACTCTCTCAGAGTTTTAAAGGTGTCCAGGAAATTGTTTTTGGTTTTTAACCACAAAGATCCAACCTGGCAGGTCATCAGTGGAGGTCAGTGGCTTCTATTTTCCAACAGGATGCCCGTTACAGCTTCCACTCACAAACATCATGCTGCTGTCTTTTTGATTCCAGAAAAAAAAAATTCAGTCACTTTTTTCCATTTTTCCCCCCTTGAAACCCTCACTTGGGTCTTGAGGACTGTTGAGCAATTTTGTTGTGTTGCCTCCTGACAGCCCCATTGCATGGACAGTTAGCTTCAATGGCAGACTTCTTACCCTTTACACACCACAAAGCTGCATCTGGCCCCAGAATCGTCTTCAGAAGATCATCAGCTTGCTCCCAAGGTCCACTCTGAGCTGCCATTGGCATTATATTGGGGGTATTACTTCTTCCTTTTTAAAGTCTTTGGTTTGTTTAAGTTTTCCAATTCTCTTGATGTTTCATTCACTTTCCTTGCTGTACGGTGGCTAAAACGACGGTCTGTCCCTTAACATAGTGCCACCGCTACATGCCTACATCTTACAGTTTGAGAGGATATGCTCCCCGTACATGGAAGTTGACTGGAGTTGGGTTGACTTAAACAAAGTGTTGGAAGAATGGATAGAACTTCCACAGGTCAGTCCAGCTATTCTTCCACTTGAGTAGGTGTCATTTTTTCCCAAGGGATCCTAAAGTTCCAAGTTCCGTATCGTCCTTCTTCTTCCGTGGTCCTTACAAAGGTCTCTGGCTTCAACCATTACTGGAAATAGATCAATCCAGCCCATGCTTTTCTACATTTTGGTTCCTATTGTTGTGTTTTATTTTATATTAATACATTTAAGTTCAGTTTATATAAAAAAAAACCGCATTTTTATGTAAGTATGTAAATATAAAATGTCAGATTTCCCCCACTCTGTACTGCTACTTCCTGCCTTTACTTCTATATGTACCCCTCATTAGGATACAAGACACCCCCTAGTGCTCAAATAATTCATTACAACTAACATTATCAACATTCAAATTTACCAAGATTGTTTTGCCAAAGCTGAATATTGTCTGAGATATGTAAGATTATATGGATTATGAAAATTTTAGCTACCTATACAAGCTCAAGGGGAATAAACATTAGCCACCAATCAGGTATTGACTGATCAAGATTTGATCCAAATTTTTTCAAGGGTAATTGTTCTTGTGGCAGTAGCATGGTGGCTTAGTGGTTAGCACTGTCGCCTTGCATCTCCAGGGTCCGGGTTCGATTCCCGCCTCGGTGTAAATGTTCTCCCTGTAGTTGGTGGGTCTCCTCCGGGTACTCTGGTTTTCATCCCTCAGTCCAAATACATGCAGATTAGGCTAATAATAATAATAATTGGCGTTCCCAAACTGCCCATAGTGTGTGTATGTGTTTGCCCTGCGATGGATTGGCACCCTGTCCAGGGTGTACCAGGCCTCATGCCCTAAGTTTCCTGGGATAGGCTCCAGGCCCCCTGCAACTATGTGTACAGGATAAGCGATATAGACAATGAGTGAGCGAGTGTTCTCTGTGGCTTTGTATAGCTTTGTATAGTCTGAATCAAGTGATTCTGAATACTTCTATATTTGTTTCCATCAGATTGTATGGATTTAGTATGTATACATTTTTTGTAACATTACCCTTTGCCATGCTAAAACCACTTCCTATAGCACAGATTGAACATGACAGGTTTCTCTTATTTTTCTTGCTATTTCATCTAACATTTCAGTTTGCTTTTTTTCCCTAGCTGGATTTGTGAGTCTAATATATGCATGATCAAATAGAATCCAAATAATGTATAGTATAAGTAAAGTTATAAGTACACTCACCGGCCACATCATTAGATATACTGTTCAGCACCTCTCACTCACTCATCTATACCACTTATCCTGTTCTGGGTCACAGGAGGCTTGGACTCAGGCCACTAAGTGGTGGACAACCCTGCTTGTACCAATCTATATTGGTGCCAATCCATCCAAGCACGCATACACACACTCGCTCATGGAGGACACCGGAGTACCTGGAGGAAACCCACCAAACTCCTACTACACCTACTCCACTACATGTATGTGTCACCACTGTTCAACTGTTTAATGTAAATATCTAATCAGCCAATCGCATGACAGCAACTCAATGCATTTAAGCACATAGACATGCCCAAGACAGTCTGCTGAAGTTCAAACCGAGCATCAGAATGGGGAAAAAAGGTGATTTAAGTAACTTGTGGCATGGTTGTGGGTGCCAGACGGGCTGGTTGGAGTATTTCTGAAAACGCTGATCTACTGTGATTTTCATGCACAACTGTCTTTAGGGTTTACAAAGAATGGTCTGAAAAAGAGGAAATATCCAGTTCTTTGTGCAAAAATGCCTTGCTGATGCTCGTGGTCAGAGGAGAAAGGTGAGACCAGTTCAAGCTGTTAAAAAGGCAAAATTAACTCAAATAACCTCTCATTACAACCAAGGTATGACGAAGTGCATCTCTGAATGCACAACATGTTGAACCTAGTAGGAAATGGGCTACGCCTGCAGAAGATCACGTGGAGTGCAACTCCTGTCAGCTAAGAAGAGGAAACTGAGGCTACAATTTGCATGGACTCAACATAATCAGACAACAGAAGATTGGAAAAACATCGCCTTGTCTGATGAGGCTTTATTTCTGCTGTGACATTCAACTGATAGGGTCAGAACTTGGCATAAAGCGTATGAAACAATGGATCCATCCTGCCTTGTCTCGACGGTTCAGGCTGCTGCTGGTGGTGGTGGTGTAAAGGTCATGTTTAAATGCCACAGCTTACCTGAGTATTGTTGCTGATCCCTTTATGCAAAGATTTATTTCTATAAGCCGATAATAGAAGTAAAATGTATTTATTTATTTATTTGGCTTTCTCAAAAATCATCATACAGGCATTAAATACTGTTATGAATTCTACATATGAAATAAACTGTTGTCAGAGATTAAAATGATATTCATGAGTAAAACCAGCAGAGTTTTTTTTTCCTATATATTGTTATATACTGCGTGGGACTCAGTGTGATTTAATATGACAAAATGATGGACTGGGTTTCTACCACTCAATGAACTTAATGTGTGTATTGAATTAAATTACTGTAAGACAGCATTCTGCTTTCCCCTAAATTAATTTTTGATACAATAACCAGGGAAGGATCCCATTAAGATATAATAGCATACAATTTTATGATGCACTGGAGCTACAAGATTTATTCTACACAACATTAAGGCACGGAATATTTTTATTCTGCAAATATAACTACTCATTAATTATTTTGCTCAAAGTGCTCTCAGTTTCGACTCTCGCACAGTGGCATGAAGTGCACAAGTGAACAGATAAAAAGATAAAAAAGTTACAGCTCATCTTCCATCTCGAAGGATCCATTTGTGTATATCTTGAAGGGCAATAATACTCCAGCAAGGCCTGGGAGCGCAGGATTTATAGCTGTTCTGCGTGAGCTTCCCAGCCCAAGGACAAAGCTGCATCCAGGCTCGCATATCTGACAATCTCAAAGCACTGCCTGCCTCCTTATTCAGCACTTCCTGTTTCATTCCGTTTATTCACAGTGGTTATGGAGGGCTCTGAAATGAACGGCTGTATTTAATGATGTGCACAGATGTTATTCTTGCTCCATCTTCATCACTATGTTGTTGCTTCATGATTTACTGGATTGGGTCTCTAATGACATTGCTGCGCTCATTAAAAGCTCAATGTATAAAGGAAGCGCCAACGTGTAACAGTCATGTTTTTTTTTTAATGGGCTTACTGTGTGCTGGCACAGTTTCACATCTTACACAAATCACGTATTCACATCCTGTTCTGCATTTGGTGAGTAGGTTAAAAAGCAGCATGGTGCCTCACCTCAGTGGTTCTTTACCCTGATCCTGCTCAGTTTATTGTTTTCCCAGCTCCAACATAGACACATGTACACACTGATGCAGGAAAGGGCCTGGTCAGCTGATTCAATAGGTCAGATGTATTATGGAAGGGTAAACAACAGGAGACTGGAGTGGTCCAGAATCAGGGATGGGAAACAGTGGATGCTATTGGTTCCTTTAGTGATGATGGTTCCTTTCCAATCATGTTGAATCAGCTTGCGATTATGATTAACACCACAGCCACTTGGAGAAATTTTTTTTTAGAATCAATTAATACATCTTTTTTTTTTTTTTAAATGTAATTAAATTTCAGTAATTTCTGCTCCATTTTAATGGTGGATAGCACAGCAAAATATCTTGCAATATTAAAAAATGCATTATACGCATTTAAATATTTGAAGAAGAAGAATTAAATGATGGTTGCAAAAATAAAATGGAACTTAGGTACTGGTTTCAATGTATGACAATAGAGTTATCACCTTATGATAAATACACATAACCAAATTATTACAAAAAAAAACAACGTTTAATAAGGTGCAAATATTCATTCATTTTCAAACCAAAGTACTTTGAGGAAACCTATAGGCAGGTTAGTACATTATAGGATCAATCCAGGGACAATGAAGCTGTGAGGCAGCAACACTACGTGCTGGTCCAAAATGTCATCTGACTCATATGTTGCAATATCAATATAATTTAAATCATTTCCTAACCCTGCAGAACTGCGATATTAAGACTAATAATTAACTTTCATTCCTCAGAAAACATACAATGATTTACATGCTGCCACCAATATAAAATGCAATACACTGTACTAAAACTAAAGTATATCACAATATACTATGGAAGGACTATACGGTATATTCCTCTTTTATAACAGGAGCAGATTTTTACATGGCACCTAATTAAAGTAAGAGGGAGCACAAGTGTAGTGCCAGCTATTCTGAGGAAGACACTGCTTTTGGAGTAGCAACCATAGGAGCTTTCAAGCATTAAAAACCTAGCTTTCAATAATTCAAATAGCATTCCTGCAACAATATTCTTCCATCACTGGGAAGTATTCAGAGGCAGGGATTCAGAGCCAGAGAGATCAGCCATCTTTCTCACAAAGCTCTCTGTCCTCCATGTTCCCCCGAAAGAACAAGAACAGTGGACCATAAAGAACAAGACCGGTAAATCAAAGTGAATAAATATTAGGCTTGGATTTAAAGTCGGGTGGAGGCGGAAGTTTATTTCATTTTGTAGTGAGGGTTAGAAAATAAAAGTTCATAAGACGCTCATGTTCTTAACATGTGAACCTTGCATTAATTAATACATTATTTATTTGGAATGCCGTGATTTGTGAAAGCTGCTGTAGAAACCCCCTGGAACATGCAGTATCTGACACACCAAGATGCTCACAGTGCATTAAAAATACTTAATACAATATATGCAACTTGACTTAGAATGGGTTAGGAGACTCGTGTCCCTATCTCAGCTGTGCTGTGTGATATTGCAGCGCTGGAAACACACAAATGATAAGTTGGTGGTGTTAGATTGTGCATACTCAAAACAAGTGACTCGAATTACTGAACCTCAAATCTAAGCACGATCTGTTTGGAATACAGAAAACATAAAGAGAGAAAAGATACTTGTTTAGCACAGGCCAAACAGTGAGCACTGCATAAAAGAGGAGCATGTTTGAGATATTACTTGACTGTGTCATTGATATCATCACCTGAGCAGGTGAAAAAGACTGCATAATCAATACTGTAAACAAAGGCACGTCAAAATCAGATACTTAAAGACATTATTACCGCATTCATTTGTACTGACCCCTTGCTTTTTAATAGCACTATGATGTAAAAAAAAAAAAAAAATGAAAAAAAAAATCACCCAGACAAATTATAGCACAAAAGCATAGGAAGCAAGTATAGATGTGTTTTTTTCTTTTTCTTCCTGAAAAGTGCTGAAGTGGAGACCCACCTCCCAGTTTATAATTACACTTATTTAGTATCATATAAACCCAGTAACAGTGCAGACTATATGACTAGACGGGAACAACTTTTCAATTTCATTGGGATTTATGTAAAATGTGTCATTGTAATGGCAATACTGTAACAACAAGGGTTAATTAAACAGAATAAGAAACAAAATAGCAATACATGTAGATCAATAACAAAGTATTGCTTTGATCTTTTCTTTCTTTTTAAAAAAAAAAAAAACAGGTATATGATCAGGATTGAAGCCTTACCTGTGTCTACAGTCTTTGTTTCACCATGGAGGCGATCAGGATCCAGGACTGGGATCTCACACACACACACACACACACACTGGTACACGCTACCGTGCTGGATCTACACGCCGAGAAACATGAACTTCTTCACAGCTGTATCATTTTGAATTTCTTGGTGTGTCCCTGGTCCTTCCTCCTCCTCCTCCTCCTCTTCCTCCTCCTCGCTCGGGTATCGCACTGGTCGGTGTTTAACACGGGACGTCTTTCCGCTGGATCCAGTCTGGACACATCCACACCGGCTCTTAAACTCAGCACAACTTCTCGCTTTCTGCACTGAGCACTGAATCACACGGGGTTACAGTTCCACCGAGAACATGTCCTTAGAAGACACACACACGGCGCACACATCCCCTCGAGAAGAAATCCAGATTCTGTTCCTACGCACAGAGGAACGCCCCCAAACCCGAACGCCCCGCCCCTTTCGTCCTGTAAACCTCCCTGACGGCTTTTATTTACATCCCGAAAAATCATTCTCATATAGAGTGTTAGTCATGGCTGCAGTAAATCTGGAGGCTTTCCTGGAAATGCAGGGAGAGCGAGAGAGAGAGAGAGAGAGAGCAATCAGCTCAGGACAAGACAGCACACACTCTTTCACACCAGGGGAAATTTAGTGCAGCCTATATAGTGTATATAGTTTTGGAGAGAAAACTGGGATATCCCAGAGGAAACCCACAGGGTAAACTGGCTGAACATGGAACCCTGGAGCTGTGACATGGCAACACTTCCCAAACACTACCCATGATAGATTGTATATTAATACTTAGTCTAAAGTGTTTTAAGAATTAAAAATGTAATTGGACAACCCCAGCAAACATGCCCAAGCGGGCCCACTGTGGGCAGGTGTGGGTTTATCTGTTGGTCCCTTGGGCCCCTTTGTGGGTACGTCTACAATGAACACCACATCGGCCCATGTAGGTTAGCCCATGCAGGGCCCGCAATAGTTCTGCCCTTTGAGGCACTTTTTTTGAGTTTTCCGTGGGCAAGCCCATTTGTACGCCTGCCCACATCAGCCCCTGTAGGGTAGCCCAAGCAGGCCCCATAGGAATTGTGCCCTTTTGGGGCCCTGTGGTCAATCCTCTGTAGTCTTGCCCACAATAAGTCCACAGGGGCCCCCTGTAGGTAAACACATGTGGGGCCCATAACAGTTTTGACCTTTGAAGCCCCTATGAGGAGTCTTGCCCACAGTAAAGTCTCGTTGAACCCTGTGGGTTAGCCGATGCAGGGCCCACAGCATCTAATATTTTAGCTTAACATTTTAAAATATATATAGTGCATCTAAAAAAATATTGTGAAAAAGTATTTTTTTTTCCTTGGTAATTTAATTTAATTTAATTTGATTTACACTCCATGTGGAGGGCTTTGATGATCATCATCTACAAGGGTGAGTCAAAAATTATCCGCACTCTAGCTGTAGAATTTATTTAAATGAACTTTTAAAATAGACAAATAAGTACACTACCGTTCAAAAGTTTGGGGTCACTTTCTAACTCCATGATCGTTCCTGATTTTTATTTCTTTTTACATTGTAAAGGAATGCTGAAGGCGTCCAAAA
>JAOVVB010000004.1:14662280-14675101 GCA_028570985.1 Heterobranchus longifilis | reverse complement strand
GCCACAGCGGAATATCCAGTCCACACAACAACTTGGCACAGGTTTTACGCCGGATGCCCTTCCTGACGCAACCCTCCCATTTTATCCGGGCTTGAGACCGGGACTGCATCCAGTGGCTGGGGGGTTTGGGCACTGGCTGGGAATCAAACCTGGGCCTTCCGCATGGCAGGCGAAACACCTACCACTGAGCATATTAGACTAAATGGTGTTTTAATTTGTACCCAGCATATTAGACTAAATGGTGTTTCTAAATTACCCATAGTCTGTGAGTGAGTGTATGAGTGCTTATGCTCTGCAGTGGATTGTCCAGGGTGTACCCAGGCATCCCGCGACCCTGTACAGGATTTGTGTACACATTTAAAGAATGAGTGAAAAAGAGTGGAAGATCAAACATTTATTATATACATAAGTACTTATTCAAAAAGTCAAAGTTTGCTGTGGATTTCAGGAACATTGGGTGCCAGTCCATCTCAGGGTACCATGTGTATGTACACTCACGTCATCTCATTTACAAGTGCCATCAAGAGTAGCCAGTGCATCCATTGCCATGTGTTTTGCGGGGAAACTTGAACACTGGGAGAATGTGAGAAATCCTGCACAGACAGCAACCCATTCTCACAGACTTGAAGCTATGAAATGCCAGTGCCATGACAATTTAATTATTATTTTATTGTACATCATAAAGCAAAACAAGAAGCATGCAAAACATTGCTTCTAAAACTTGTTTTTAACAAAGGGTATTTTAGTAATCATAATGCAGTATCCAGTGGAGTATCCAGTGATCTTAATATAATATATCAATTTTTTTATTGTGGAAAATTAAGTTAATTCATGTTTCACTCGTTTATTTTTTGTTCCAGTATTTGATACAAGTCTCCTTTATTCTTTCTTTATAGTTCTAAGTTTGATTGTATTGTGTCATCTCCCTCCCTTTTTTTCTATTCTTAGTCATACTCCCGGCCCTGCCTCAGCCACAAAGAACAGTAAACTGTAAGTAATCCCAGGACATCTTAAAAAGCAACCCTGCACTGCTGACTTCACCAAACAACAGTCAGATGCTTCTGATGAAAGAGAGTGAGATGGAAGGAAGGACAGAAAAGATATCTCCACCACCTCCTCCAAAAGGTGTCAGGACTAAGAGAGAGACCGAAACGACAGCCAGAGACAGAAAGCACAAAGTGGATAAGGCAGTGAAACTCCAGGAGCCACACAAAAGAAGAGAGAGAACGAAGGACAAAGAAGCTGGAGAAGAGCACAGTAATGAGGACAAAAAGGAAGTGTCATCCACTGTGATCAATGTGGACAGTGTAAGACAGAGGACAAATAAAGAAAATGAGGAGTTGTTGGGCCTTTTGGAGAGTGAATGGCATGAAGATGGTGAGTTCTCAAATGATGTGCACATACAGTATACTGTTTACTCAAACACAAACAGTTACTAAAAGAATCTTCAACTTTAATTTAAAATACAGCCTTGAAGCTGCAAAGGCTTGGAGTTTGTGAGCTGCTTCTCATTATTGCAGCTCTTGCCACAGTTATATTCTTTCTTCCAATATCAATTTGGTTCTGTGTGAAGGTAAGTGTTTAAAAATATACCTGATATTTAGTGTTAAGTTACTAATCAAAATTGTTAATGTGAGTATAACATTAACAGATCGTACGAGAGCATGAGCGTGCTGTGGTGTTTAGACTTGGACACCTTCTAGAAAGAAAACCCAGAGGACCAGGTATTCTTGCACACATCATTTAAGCCCATACACAAACACAAAAAGAGAAATCCCTGTAATTTAGTGTTACAGTATGTCTCTTCTACCTTTCAGTTACTTTGTGACAAACACAAAACTCTTTGTGCATAACTGGACCTTTAGAGTTTTGAGTGTGCATCAGATTTTTTCTTCTTTTTGTATAGAGACCATAAAGACCATTATGTTTTATCTTGCTACAGGCCTTCTCTTTTACCTCCCATTTTTGGATGTTTGTCATAAAGTGGATATTCGGGTAAAGCTGTTAAAGGTCCCTTCTCACTCGGTAATATTTCAGATTTTTTGTTTGTTTGTCTTTCTGTAATGCTTTGATATGGACAGCAATAATTGTCAATCTATATGTGCATACAGTATATTTCCTTTTAAAAATACAGTGAGGGCCAAAAGTATTAAAACAGCACATGCCATGTATTATATAGTTCTCCCTGTGCACGAAACAGGTGATGTCATTAATTAGTTCTCGCCTATCTGGCTGTATTGCATAAAATATCAAATTGGTATTATTATTATTATTATTATTATTATTATTATTATTATATTGATTGCCATTATTTTTTTAAACTCAAAAATAAGTTCAGTGTTATTAAAACACTGAACTTCATTTTTATCTAAATACCTTTTGCCACCAGTGTTTGCTAGATTACACTACCGTAAATAGTAAACTTTAAATTAAAGTAAACTTTTAATATATTTCATCCAAAAACCAAAAAAAAATCCACTATACAAAGCCACTACACTTGGCCTTACAATCCATGCTGGAAGTAGTGAGAGTTTTAATGAGGAGTGGTTTCTGTCTGGATGCTGCACCATAAAGATCCGAATGGTTTAGAGAATGTAATACTCCTGGTAGTCTTTTTCATCTCCACACAGGACCTTTGCAGTTTTTAGTGGTATCTACTGTAAAGTATTACAATGTTTTTTCTTCATTAAAGCTGTTAATGCAGTTCAGTATTCATGTAGGCCTAAATTTCCCAATGATGTTTTGAAATAATCACGAATATTTTACTACAATATAATATTTTCCTCACTGGTGACCCATTAAATTTGTGTCTGTTCTGCAGGTGGTAACAAAAGACCTGGTGTGCACAGAAGTGAGTGCGGTGTGCTACTACCGTGTTGAGAATGTGTCCGTGTGCTACTCATCCCTGGCAGGAGTCCCAGCTGTGCTGCAGGCGCTAGTTCAGGTCTCAGTCAGGGAAGTTCTGGCCCATCACACCTTCACCAGCATACTGCAGAAGAGGAGTGAAGTTGCCCACCAGATCCAGGTATACAGTACATGTGTGTTAGTCTGTTAGAAATCTATTTCCCCAAGGCTATATTTAATAAAAATGTATCATGTATCATTACAAATTAGTTACAGGAAATTGAAAGTGGATCCAAGAACAACACCATACTGTACAGTATATAAACGGATCATTTATATCAATAAAGAAAAAAACATTTAAGCCCTTTATTGTGTAGTTTTCTCTTGTGCCACCGGGGCAGCTCTGCCCCATTGTAGCATGAGTCCACATGACCTCTGGGGGTGTCAGCAGTACATTAGTGGCGAATCATTTGAGTGCTGTGGGTTGTTGGGTGGACCCTCCGTCGATTGGACTTGTTTGTCCAGTGCAGATTGAGATCTAGGGAATCCGGAGGGTGGATCAAAAAGCTTGAACTCTTTCTTCAGATGCACTGGGTATTCTGATCTGACTTTCTATCATAGTCTTTACTTTTTTCTTTACATTGGCTTTTGGACAGGCTGGCCTTTAGTCTCCACAGGCATAGATGAGCCTTGGATGCCCATGAGCCTTTCACTGGTTTACTGGTACATAATTGATAATCAGTGTTATTCACCTGGTGGTGGTGTTACTGTTGTGGCTTATCAGTGTATAAATGTATGTATATGTTTATATACTTATTTTTACATGTCGATATGTCACATTTTTACAGAAATTGTCTTATGATATATTTATTTAAATTTCTTGAGATTGCACTGGATTCCATCGCCTGCAAGTGGGGAATTAAAGTGGAAAGAGCTGAGATGTAAGTTGTCAGATAAATGCCATGCGTCAATTCCATAATGTATAACCACAAAAACATAAAGACGTCCATCAATATTCATGCAGTATTGTTGAGTCAACTTTTGGGTAAGAAACATTTTCTCCTTTTTTTTGATTACAGAGAGGACCTCTGTCTCCCACCTGAGCTTCAACAAAACTTTGCTGTTGAGGCTGAAGCAAAGAGACAAGCACAAATTAAAGTAAGAAAATTCTGTTATATCTGTACTTTGCTTAGTTCATAATATTCTTACCATAGGAGTTTATTAGTGATGAAAGTGATTTAGTTCTGAGCCTGTGATTTAGTTTTAAGCGCTCATAAGATATAAAGTTGATTTATGGATCTTCTTTTTAGCCACAGTTCATTAAATTGTCACTTGTATTCGTGCATTAATTTATTGTGAAATTACATTTAGCATTAACCTTTATTCTTTGGTGTTCCAAATTTAACATTCATCTTTTAAGAAATTAGGAAAAAGAACTATGAAATGTCCTGGTTCCCCCTGGGGAATGTGCAAGTGAAGCAGCCCATAATATGTGTATGTGGTGTTACATCAGGTGATTGCAGCAGAGGGTGAGAAAGCAGCATGTGAGGCTTTAAAAGCCTCCATTGACTCTCTGTCAGACTCTCCTCTGGCCGTCCAGCTGCGCCTTCTCCAGCTCCTTCAGACAATGCGCAGTGATCAGCCCGCTGTGCTTCTCAGCCTCCCACCTGCCCTCTACAACCAGTCACTTCAGCTGGCAGATACAAGTAGCACCACCAATCAAAGCCAGCCAACAGAGGACGTTTCAGAGGAAATTGCCAAAGACTCCCCAATGATGTAACTGAATCTCCATTAACAGGTGCATATTTAGCAAGATGTCAGAATAATTCATTAAAATAGTTCCTCTGTTACCAGTGTTAATTGAATGGACCAACTGATTCACTTTTTATTTCTAAAACTCTCAAGTGAAAAAAATTATACAAGCAAGAGAAAAAAAATTATACAGGCAAGAGAAAATTTGTGCGTGTACACAATAAAGGGTATACGGTACCCCCTATTTCCCAAATGTCTAACAACAACAGTCGGTTGTTATTTTAGGTCAGCTATTCTGGAATAGTTCTTGCAAGAACAGTATTGTCAAGTGCATTTCCAAAAACCATCAAGCGCCACTTCAAGCAACCATGAACCATCCCAAGATCAAACAAGACCAAAACCTACATCTGCTGCAGAGGAGAAGTGAATTTAGAGTTACCAGCCTCAGAAATCACCAATTTACAGCACCTTAGATTAGAGCCGTTATGAAGGCTTTACAGAGCTTAAATAGCAGATACATCTCCATATCAACTGTTCAAAAGAGATTATTGCATATTCTTCAGCATTACATAGTCTTCAGCATTGCTTTACAATGTAGAAAGAAATATCTGGAAAGGTCATTGCATTAGATGGACTGGCATTTAAGCAGTCATGTGATGATGACAGTGGAATGCAGTAGTAGTAGAAGTTATAATAATAATAATAATAATATAGTTGCAAGCAATGATTTGCGGGACCAAGCACCCTGCAACATCGCCACCCGGGCGCACCAGAAAGACAGCGGGCACAGTGGGCACATGCATTTAAAGGGGATATCCCAAAAATTTTTTAGAAAAGGATGAATTTTATGTTTAGACCTCCAAAAAGCCCCAGATGCTAGAAAAAAAGCATCACACTTTGATGTCACTCAATGTGATGTAACTGAATGTGATGTCACTCAACATGATATCTTACAGAAAGTTAAAAATCCCTCTGCAATTTTCCCTCTGCCCTAATAATTGTGCCCTGCCCTGATTGTGACATGGTTGCTAGTGCCAGGTGAACTGGTTTCCAGTGTTCAACTGTCAAGATTAGTTGAATGTGTGTCCATGATAACCTTAGATTATTGTTGTTAACATGAGTGAAAATGTCTGGTGGCCATTCACATTAAGGTTTAATGTGTAATGGATTCTCAGAGAAATGTGTACACTTCGTAGACTTCCTGTCAGCTCAGACCAGTCTGGTCACTCTCCTCTGTTTTCTCTGATAAACAACGTTTAAACGTGGTATATACAGTTAAAGCCCACCAATGTCAGGATGCTTTCCTGCAAAAATGAGCAAGTGTTCAAAAAATAATGTAATGTAAATAAATAATAATTAAAATAAATATATATCGGAAAATCATTCAATTAATTTAAATAAATAAATATTTATGTCAATTAAATTTAGCTGTTTTAGCCCACATTCTGCCCAGTCTAATGGACATTATAGTATTGCCTAATTGTGTTCGCTTTAGAGTGGACCATTGTCTTATGTGAATTTTATTTCATTTTATTTAGCTACAATGATCAATCTAATCATGTTAAATGGGTAGCGATTTGGCAGTGAGGTAAAAAACATAAAATTACTGCTTAATCAAAAACTGTACTGTAATTCCAAATGCAAACATCATTCTGGTAGAAAACATTATCTTTTATTATGTACTCAAATACTTCATATACATTATGCATTGATTGTTCTGTAAAATTTCAGACTTTTGTTTGTATCTTGGGGAAAATAATAATAATAAAAAGAACATTTTTATTGTTCAACGTTCATACACTGCCTGGCCAAAAAATAAAAGGTTGTCATTTCGGCCAAGTCAGATTGTTGCAACTATACAAGTTTCTGGAAGTGGTGTTATGATCTGGGGTTGCTCTGGTTGTTTAGGTCTAGACTCAACAATGCTGACCGACTGTAAATGTACTAAAGGACCAGGATATACAGTACCATCACTAGGTTTTTTGTTCCTTCTGGCACAGATACAGTATAGAATAGAATATATATAAAAAGAGTAGATCTGGGAGCATGTTACAAATTTATCATTTGTAACTGAAAAGCAAATGACATAGAAATATATATTTTCTTTTCCATGTAGAAAACTTGGCCATCCAATGCACACACAGTAGGTTTAGCGTTTCTTGCTGCTTTTAGTAGATTTAGGGCTGGGAGTGGACTGCTGGGAGTGGCTCACCTCTTTCACTTCAGTAATAGCCTCCTCTTTAGCAACTGGTGAAACAGGCTCGTTTGCTGAAAAAGAAATGCAAAATGCTTTCTCAAGCACTAAAATTGTTGTGGCTGCATTCCAGATATTTTTTCCAGATAATTGTTCCTTACAAAGATGTAAAAATTTCTTTCTTTTGATGATTCTTTATCAATCATTAACCCAGTTTACAAGTGGTCTTGTGAAAGGACTTGTATCTAGATTGTAATCAATTTAGGACTTGTATCAAGATTTATTATGGTGTACATTTATAACAAAAAGTGACGAGAATAAACCATGGGGTGTTGGACAGTCCAGTAAACCTCCCAAGTTTATCTTTATCTTTCCAACTATTGTGCTTTGGAATATCAGCTACATTAACTTCCGGGTTATAAGGTTAAATCCCAGTAGTTAAATGGAAATCTAGTGCACTAGTGTGCACAATTACTTATTCCACACGCCAAGTAGGGTTCTTAATTAGGGGTTAGACAGGCATTTGGGATTCAATCTTGTGTTAGAAGCTTGTTAGCTTTGTAGCTTACCTTCGGTGTAAATAAAACAACACACATGATTCAGAGACAATTAGAAGAATTTCTCCATAGAAAAAGTGTTGTTTAAGGTGACAAAACATTATTAAATGCGTTTTTTTAATTTTTAATTATTATTATTATTATTATTATTATTATTTTTGCTGAAACTGCTTTTGTGAATGTTTTGAATGTGGGTCTTGGCAGCCAGCTCTTCTGCCCTCAGTACGGCTCATTTACCCATATTTATGATGGATAATCATAATCTAGAAATTCAAGATGCATGAAACAACCAGTGTGCTTTTTTTGTTTGCTTGCTTTCAAAGTGTGTTTAGCCTACCTTTGGTTTCTAGACTGCTTCTTTGTGGTAGCTGCCTCTCTAAATCATGGATCTTCTCTAAAGCTTCCTGAAGGGCTTCCTCTGCCTTTAGAGCCCTCTCTTCAGCACTGATAGCACGAGCCTCCACAGTTCTTACACACACACACACACACACGCACACACATACACACACAATAAACCTAGAATCTAAATAAAATAGAAACCTTAAGACTCAAAAGCAAACCCATCCTCATCCAACTGTAAATAATTTCCCTTCTACAACTGTATACTACATTGTCAAAAAGTGCAGTTGTGTAAACAACCTTACAGTATGAGCTTATGAGCAATTATGAGTATCACCATCAGAGTCATTTCTGAATTCCTTATAGTTTTAACTTGTAGTCTCAATGACGAAGACTGCGGGTAAAGTATAGGTAGCAATTGCAGTCCTAAGGCTATCCAAGGAAGATGACTGTAACAGTTAAGAATCAGGAAGTGGAATTTTACATTGCGAACACAGGCGAGCGGAGTGATACAAACAGGGAAATCTCCCAGTGAAGTTATAGTAATAAATATAAGTAGTCATGAAAGGCCAGTTAAATTAGTGGACCAGAACTAACTGTTGTATAATTCATATTATACTCACAGCAGCTCCTGCTGAAGAAGCCCCAGAGTACCCAGTGCACTAAAAGCCTGCTGTGCATTCTCTGAGTATGGTCGCACCACATGATCACTGGTCTACAAGAAAGAAACATATTTATAATCACTTAAGAAATTTGTGTTTTTTCTCCAGAGTGTATTTTTCACATTTAAATTAGATGGATGTGAATAGTAAATGAACACTGACCCCAGTGATGCGCACAGTTTTCCCTTCCAAGACCTGTTCGATAATGTGACCATCATGGCCGATAAGCTTCATGACTGAGCCACTCATTTGATCCTCTGTGCCATCCTTTCTCATTTCTTCCACCTATAGTTACAATATATTCATTTCAACCAACAAAAGCAATCTTTTGTTGTCATGACAAAATGAGCAGCGAGGTGTGTTATATGTGCCATACATCAAAAAGTTAAGGAGTAAGTTTAAGGTCATTAATTTCTTGTACAAGTAAAAGTGACTGACCTGCTTATTCACTTGTAAGGGTGTATATGGCCGGCCACCTGCTTTTACAAATGCCTTCTCATCTTCTTTTGGTTCTACTGGCCTCTCTGGTTCTACATATACATCAGCCTAAAACACAAATAAGGGCACTTTTGCCTACTTAGTCCTTTTGAACCAAACAATTTGTACCGTACAGTTTTTTAAACAGACTGTAACACAAAACAAATGCACTTGAGTACAGACAAAAAGAGGTCAGATGTAAGATAGATTGCAGGAGAAACACTGATTTGACCATATAGACAATATACTTTTAATCCTGGAGAAATCCTGGAGAAAAACAGATCTAAGGAATATTTTTACTAAATTAATAATGCTTCTCACCGGAGAGGGTACACTCTCCACAAATAAAGAGAGGTCAGTGATGAACTTGGGCACAGCTTCCTCAGCCAGCTGCAGCTTCAAAGGACGTCCCATCAAATCATACAGCAGAATCTGACAGACGTCCACCCACTCGGCACACTCCCTCTGGCACATCAAACACACGCAAATAAAAGAATATGCTTTCTGACTGACTGCCAACTATCAGATAGTGATCATACATCTGGTAAGACAAATAAGCCAATAATAAAAAAAACAAAACAGTAGAAATATACTAGTCTTAATAAAGAAAATTTTTGACAGCCAAATTCTGCCTAACCGGAGATTACAGATATTTTACCTGAAGCTTGTTAAGCTGGTAAACTTCATTTTCTGTGTAAGTTCGAGACATATTTTTCTGCACCATTTCCTCCACAATCGTCTGGCAAGAACTACAGTGTGACAATTAAACACAGTGCATCACCAAACAAGCTCTCATTTAAACTGCCATTCTGTACCTTATTTCATATAATGATACCCCCTGAAATATTACAATTTTCCATTATATAAAGCCACCACTCAACATCTCAACGATGCATCTTGAATCCAACTCTCTAATCCTCATTGAAAATCCCCTTTGTCACAGGTGATGGTCTCCCACTGCATTCTTTGTCTTCACTGCTGGCTAGTCCTTCTTTATACTGTGCACATTGCTCTTGTCAATGGTGTCATCTAAGTGAACATTTTGTAATACAGTGGGAGACCATCAACTGCGCCACAGGGGATTTTCTAAGAGTTGGGTTCAAAGATGGTGCAAATGCATCACTTGTGATGGAGAGGAAGAGTGCAGAGGACGAGTTATTCTACCAATATGTGCACCTTGAAGAACCTACACTACCAGTCAAAAGTTTGGACTTCTAATGACTTCTAATTCCATGGTCTTTCCTGATTTTTATTTCTTTCTACATTGTAAAACAATCCTGAAGGCATCCAAAATATGCAATAATCTCCTTTTAATAGTTGATATCGAGATGTTTCTGTTACTTATGCTCTGTAAAGCCATCATAAAAGCTGAGGTGTTGTTAATTGGTGAGTTTTGAGGCAGGTAACTCTAAATGAACTTCTCCTCTGCAGAGGTAAGTCTTGGTCTTGCTTTCCTGGGAAGGTCTTCGTGATATTTCATAATGGTGCTTAATGTTTTTCACAAATGCAGTTGACAATACTTTTTTGCAAGACCTATTCCAGAACCGCTGACCTTCATGTCTTAAAATAACAATTGACTGTTGTTGTTGTTACTGTACTTAATTACCTAATGCCATGTGTTATTTAAAAATTTAAAAAATTTCTAAAATTTAGAAGAAAAAAAAAATCACTGAACAAAGAATTAGGTGTGTTTCCAAAGTTTTGACTGGTACTATATTAAAAAGTTATGCCCACTTTTGCATTACTTTCGGTACATCAATCATAATAACAATTATAGATTTTAATCTTGTTAAATAACATGTTTAAGATTACTTTGCAATATATTTGGAGAAGTAGTTAAGTTTCTGTTCAAGATTCTTGGCATCGTCCTCCAGCTTCTGATAAGACACATCCCTAAAGACGTTTAATTCTGGGCTTGGTGGAAGATGAAGATCCTGGACATCACACTCATCTGGCACCATCAACAGGAGCAGATCCACCATCCAGCGAGTCCGCAGAGCATGCAAAGAGCCGACCTGTTCATCACATATGAGCTCAGCTGACTGTTCTTCTGGCTCAGAGCATACACAAAAAGACCTAATAGAGTCAGTACTATACCTCCTCACACAGTGTCAGGTTGGTGTGGTCAAAGAAGTTATTTTGAGAGGAGACAAACTCCCTCAGCATGTTCAAGACCTCGTCGATTTCGATCCTGCCACAGATTCAGACAGCTCAGATACTAATCAATTACACACAGCATGCAATAATGTTTATAAAGTGATTAAACCTTACTTAGTGTGAGGCTTAAGCTTGATCCTGTCACTCTCTGTCTGCGTGTTGCTCACATTTACCAGGGCCTCCTCACACAGATTTATCCAGCTTTCTAGAGCCCTTTCCAGCTTCGACCACTCAGAGTCATGCAACCTTTCGAGCCGTCCAATGAGAGGCTTCAATCTGTTAGCCCAGGATTCAATTACTCCAGCCAGTGTGACCAACTGTTGATGAATTCCTCAAGTAGCACAAACAGAGGGTCCTGGTTAATAAAATTTTAATTAAATCCAATTTTATTTTATAGTATAGCAGTTTTATTGTCGAATGAGTCTTTGTTGGTTTGTTTAAATTGGAACATTTGTATTTGGCTGATGATTTAATTCAAAGTTACTTAAAATTAACAACCTACATGTGAGCAATTGTGGGTTTTATGTGGCAGCTTGGTTGGGATTTTAACTAACACCCTTCCAGTCAGTCGCGCCATGGATTACAGTAACTGCAAAAATAGCTTAAGCTACAAATAATAGTTAATCGATGCTCCCCCAAAACATTTTTTTCTTTTAAACAAATATGTCTCTTCACCAGCTCTTTAGCAGAAGAATAAGTTTGGATTAAATATCTAAAGACAAGGAACGACTACAACCCCAAATCAGAAAAAGTTGGGACAGTATGGAAAAACGCAAATAAAAAAAGAGAGTAGTGATTTCTAAATTTACTTTGACTTGTATTTCATTGCAGACAATACAATAGTACATTATTTAATGTGTTCCTCATGAATTTTATTTCTTTCTTTTTTTTCAAAATAAACACGTAGTCCAATTTTGGTTCTTGCAACACATTTCAAAAACAGTTGGAACAGTAAAGCAGTTACCACTTTGTAATGTTGCCATTCCTTTTCACAACACTTAAAAGACGTTTAGGGACTGAAGACAAGTGATGAAGTGTTTCAGGTGTAATTTTGTCCCATTCTTTCTGCAAACAAGTCTTAAGGTGGGTAACAGTACAGGGTCTTTGTTGTCACACATTATCTATTGGAGACAGGTCGGGACTGTAGGCAGGCCAGTCAAGTACCTGTATCTTTTTCCTCCGCAGCCAGGACTTTGTAATGTGTACAGAACGTGGTTTTGCATTGTCTTGTTGAAATATGCATGGGCCTCCCTGGAAAAGATGTCTTCTTGAAGGCAGCATATTGTGCTACAAAATCTCTATGTACTTTTCAGCATTACACTGACACAACCCCATACCATGGCAGACCCTGGCTTTTGGACTTATTGCTGGTAACAATCTGAATGATCCTTTTCTTCTTTGGTCCGGAGCACACGGCGTCCATTTCTCCCAAAAAATACCTGAAATGCTGATTCATCTGACCACAGTACACGTTTCCACCTGTTCCGGGTGCATGATGGTCCTTCCAAGATGCCTCCGAGCCCACAGAGAAGTCGACAGCGCTTCTGGACAATGTTAACATAGGGCTTCCTTTTGGCACAGTACAGTTTTAACTGGCTTTGTGGATGTAACTACGTATTGTGGTACTTGACAAAAGGTGTGTCGATGTAGTCCTGAGTCCATGTGGTAATATTGCTTATAGATGAATAATGATTCTTCATGCAGTGCTGCCTAAGGGATCGGAGATCACGGTGGTTCAGCTTAGGCTTGTGCCCTTGTCCTTTACGCACTGAAATTTGTCCAGATTCCTTAAATCTTTTAATTATGTTATGCACTGTTGAAGGTGAAATATCCAAATGT
>JAOVVB010000004.1:14629460-14639551 GCA_028570985.1 Heterobranchus longifilis | reverse complement strand
TCCCCGTCACTAGGGGGCTCCCACATTAAGGCTACTACTACCACTCAGCCGGGAGGGCCGAAGACTATCACGTGTTTACTCCGAACCGCGTGACGTCAGCCGACCACATCTTTTCGAACTGCTTGCTCACGCACCGGAGTAACACACTCGGAGGAAAGCGCTCCTTCCGCGTGCTCGAGCTCACAGACGCCCCTGATTGGCTGTAGAGCCGTGATTAATGTGGGAGCACAAAGTACCTATCATCCCTCCCCATCAGCTCTCTTTAGGCCACCGGCTGTGAGAGGTAACAGCATCAACCGGGGATCGAACCGGCGATCTCCGGATGATAGGTCGAGCACTTTACCACTGCGCCACTCGGAGGCCCTAAGTAACGCTTCTCTATCAATCCGATGGATGAGTCTGGGTTTGCCGGTTGCCAGGAGAACGGTACTTGTCTGACTGCATTGTGCCAAGTGTAAAGTTTTGTGAAGGGGGGATTATGATGTGGGGTTGTTATTCAGGAGGTGGGCCCGGTCCCTTGGTTCCAGTGAAAGGAATTCTTTATGCTTTAGACATTTTGCACAATTTCATGCTCCCAACTTTGTGGGAACAGTTTGGGGATGGTCCCTTCCTATTCCAATATGACCCCTATTCCAATGGCCCCTTCCTATTCCACCAGTGCACAAAGCAAAGTCCATAAAGACATGGATGAGCGAGTTTAGTGTGGAAAAATTTGACTGGCCTGCAGAATGTCATGATCTCAACCTGATAAAACACCTTTGAGATGAATTAGAGTGGAGACCCCAGGCCAGGCCTTCTCGCCCAAAACCACGAGACCTCACAAATGCACTTCTGAAAGAATGGTAAAAAATTCTCATAAGCACACTCCTACACCTTGTGAAAAGCCTTCACAGAATAGTTGAAGCTGTTAAGCTACAAAGGGTGCATCATATTAAAACCTGTGGATTAAAAATTGGATGTTACTCATGGTCATATGCATGAGAAGGGAGGCGACCAAATACTTTGGGCAATATAAAGTGTATCTTCATGCAGTATACTGTATTTGCAAGAACTACACCTACATGATCTTTATTTCTGCTTAATCCAAAAAAGAAAACTTAAGAAAGGAAGAAAGAAGAAGAACGAGTTTTAATTGAGCTCATTGCAAATGCACTTGAAATGGTATTCTTCTAGTTATGGGAAAATAGTCAAACCCAGTCGGGTAAGCATTTGTTTAAAGCACAGAGATTTTCATTTCAGTAATTTCTCAGAAACCTGATGCTTGAAAAAAGCAAAACAGAAGCTAAGACAAGCTTTCAAAATTGAGTAAAGACAGGAAGTAAAACAGATACAGTAACAGCTTGCATGAAAGCTATCTAACTAAAAAAAAAAAAAAACTTACTGTTTTACAGGACTTACTGTGCTCAAGGAAATGGGCAAGACCAGGCAAATCCTCCGGGTCACTGAAGCTTCCAACACAGATACAAAGAGCAGCTGCTGACTGACAAAGAGAAAGTACATAGTGTCATTAATACAAGCTTTAACAATTTATTCCTGATTGTTTACATTATAGTACAAACTGAGATGGTGTTATAATCTCCTGCAGTGTTTAAAGCAAAATGCACATAAGGCAAGAGGAAAATTAATCAGTTTTTAGATTTGGTATCCATGCACAAAACATAATCTTTAAAAAAAAAAAAAAAGAAGGGCTTTTGAAATGTTGCTTATAAAACATTAATCCTGAAGAGTAAAAACTATAATAGCAATCTAGGTCCTAAAATATGCAGACCATAAAAAATATTACGTAATTTTGAGGAATCAACATGACCAATTAATAGGTTTTCTTTTCTGTGGTATGCATGGACATTCATACGCTAAGTTCTAATGTCCAGATGTTCCTGAAAATCCCAACCCGCTGGATGAGATATAAATATAAATATCAGAAACAGAAAGAGTGCTCTAAATTATCAGTAAAATGTGCTGTAGACGAATCAAGGTTTATCACCTGTTTCTCCGAAGTGCCTTTCTTCTTCTTTTTCCTCACATCACCATTCCCATCCGAGTCATTACTGTCTCTATCATTATCGCTGTCTTCCTCAGACCCGCCATCTTCCTCGCCCTGATCACCGTCTTCCTCCTTCTCGTTGTCACCACCATCTGACTGTTCAGACTTACACACACAGGTTTCCTGACCCAGATCCGAGATGAGAAGCGCTCTCAGACCGTTGCTTAACTCAATGTACCTGAAAGTTTTGATAAAGTAAGTTTATCAAAAAAAAAGGAGCATATTTATCAAACAAATCATCATCCACTGAGCGATTTCTTACCTGTATTTCTTTGGGTCACTTGGTGATTTAATTATCTCTAAATCCTCGAGGTCTTCCTCTGCTTTCTTAGCTTGGTCTTCAGAAGCTAGATCAGCTCTGGGTTCAGTCTGAGGCTGCTGAGACAGTGGTGGCGGCTCTCCACTCTCAGGCCCGAGCTCTTGAGTAGTTCCGCAGGATGTTTTGGATTTGTTTTTCTGAGGCATTTTTTAGGAAGAGGTCGACACTGTAATTAAACAACACATCACAGAGTAATTAACACAGATGGTCCAAAAGAAAAAAAAAATTCATAAAATCTGACAACATACAGTAGGTATATTTTTACCACACACAGAGTCTGGTTTTGCCGAGAATATCACTAACGACAGTGGACTAATGACATTTGATAACGCAAAGCACTAAGGTAAAGTGCGATTATTTTACCATGATATGCACACAAAACCCATAATGCACCATTTCAGACACAAAGTGGCGCAGTGGTAAAGTGCTCGCCCTATAATTTGGAGATCGCTGGTTCGATTCCCGGGTGATGCTGTAACCTCTCGCAGCCGAAGGTCTAGAGAGAGCTGATTGGCCGAGCTCTCTCAGAGGGGTGGGATGAGAGGTACTTAGTGCTCCCACATTAATCACGGCTCTACAGCCAATGAACATGACTAAATTAGAGAGAATCATGATTCTTTTGTGTTGCCACACTGACTGCTGAAAAAACTATTATCGGTTGATCGGCCACTGACCAGTCTGGTTTTCAGTTTGATTGGCCATGAACGATGATCAGCCTCAGATATAAGCGTTTCTGTACCGAGCGCAGAAACTGAGTGGCGAAATAGAAATAGATTTTTATGTCGTTATATATATGCGCAATCGCAAACCCAAAGTGGCCATGTTAGAAGCTTCATGCACCCGCATGCGCGCAACCGTTAACCAGTGCGCTCGCCATTGAGTTTTAGGCCTTTGGAGGTTTATAATGCTGCAGATAGCACACTCCGTACTATTAACACATTTTCACCCCGTGTGGAGTGAATTATTTCCTAAGTTAGTTTAGAAGTAATCATTATGGCAGACAGAGATACGTGCTGTTCAGTTAAACATTAAAATATCGTATTTTAAGGTAGTTTGTATTGTTTAAAATAATTCGGAGGAAAATTTGATAACGAATCAGGATATTTATAAAAATACGATACTCATAGAATGGCAATTTTATTCGAATCGGCACCGCGGTATCGTGATAATGTCGAATCGGGAGTTGACCGGTGATTCCCATCACTAATACACACTCTCTGTAACAATATAAAATCACAAAGTTACTAATAGACTACTTAAATTACGGACTTTTCTCTTGTCATAGTAACTGACAGAAGGGACTGAATAACACTGGTACACATCTTACATTAGAGACTGTCACCTTCTTCCCTCTGGTGTATTTAACGCACTGTCACTGAGGCAGCTGAACATTAGCTATTAGCTACTTTAGCTCAGCTGAAAGCTGAAGTGTCACACAGTATAGTATTCACTCTAACATACATCACAAAAAAAATACATGTAATTTAGGACATGTTTATCTTCAATTTAAAAGCGCATTTACATATTCTGCTATAAGCTTTGTGTCAAAGATTCAATATGTGCCTTGTTTACCGGTAAGATGAGCTTGGTGCTTCGTATCTGTATAGCCCGAGTCCCAAATAACATTTAAGCCCTACATAGGGACACTACAGACTCTAGATGAATAACGGCTTCTGTTACGTGACTATATTCAAGGAGGCAGGCATTTGGTATTCAGCTCCGTCCCTTAAAGTCACGCGTGAACCTCTAGTATGGAACAATGTGATTGGTGAATAGAGTTGAACACAAAAGCAAGCGATATTCTGATTGGTGTAGGTAGTTGTAAGGGAAGCTGCTGTAGGGATGGTGGACAAGCATTTAGTAGAACAGAGAATGTGTATTTGTGTTTTATATAAAACACAAAATGTCACATTGGTACATGCAATTTAAATCCACAACACAATTCTATACCAGGTTTGTAAATAAAATATCATAGCCGTTTGGCTGACAGGCATTGCATCTGCATTTGGACTGTTTTTCCTAATGTTACAGTAAAAGTCTTTGTCATAGGTACAAAACTCACCAATTAATTTTCTATACCACCTATCCTGTACAGGGTCATGGGAAGCCTAGAGCCTATCCCCCTATGCCAGGGGGCTGAGGGCGCCATAAGAGGTACACCCTGGACAGGGTGCCAGTACTTTGCAGGGCACACACTCACACACACATTCCGGGCAATTTAGAAATGCCAAATCTGCATGTCCTTGGACTGTGGGAGGAAACGGGAGTCCCCAGAGGACACCCACCCACCACAGGGACAACATGCAAACTCCGGTGCAAGGCCACAGTGCTAACCACTATACCATCGTGTCACCAAGTACAAAACAAGTTGGTTATTTTCCTTAAACAAAATTTTCCCTTATAACCTAAATCATTTTTTGTCATTTATAACAATACCAGAGCAACAACAGAATCGTTAATGATGTGCTTAACGGCACATTCGGAATGTCTGCAAAGCAAGACAGTTTCTGTTGTACAGTACTGTACAAAAGTCTTTGGCACCCTGTTTTAGTACATTGTTTTTTATTTTACTTTATTTTATTTTACGCATTTATTATTGAGTCAGTACAAAAACATTTCTTTTTATTAAAAAAAAGAAAATATTTGATTATCATACATCAGTATTCCATCAAAAAATTAAAAGTTATAGAAAAATATTTGTATGCCAGAAGAGAAAGCAGCATATTATATGTGACCACTTTTTAGACAGACAAATAAATAAATAAAAAACTTGAAGCCTCTGGGTTTTGCATGTAAAAAACCAGCAGAATACTTGTAAAAAAAAAATTTGTCCAAGTCCCCAAAAAAAGTGTGGGGGGTTTCTGCAGAATGCTCAGGAAACATGGTGGCTAATTTCCTTATAAAAATGTACAAAATGTACTTAACACTAAAGGGTCTTCAAAGCATATACTCATATACTGACTTTGTTTCCTTAATTACTGTTTCCTGGGCTTTGTAGATTTTTTTTTTTCTTTTTCTGAAGGCATTTTTGCTCTACAGCATTTATTTGCATGTACCCAAGACTTTTGCACAGTGCTGTAAGGAATTATACAATTTTCTTTATAAAAAATTATTTTCTGCCTTATATTAAGTGAGCACTGGATCTTCTAAACAACGAATTGCGAATTGGTTTTAATGTAAAACAAAAAAAATTAAAATTAGCTAATTTATATAAACAGCAATTTATAATTTAGATATAAATTGCTGACATTCACAAAGCAGGTTGAATTAGTAAATAATATAAAGATAAAGCAATGTTTATTTATCTTCAAGTAACCACTTTATTCTCTGTACCCATCTGGATGCTATGTCTTCTGCATGACACTGTCACCAAATCTATTGTCATCCTGTACATGAAATATTTTATGAGGCTCTTCCTAACAACATGCTAATGTGTCCACTGCTGGCAAATGTTAAACTCTTACAGCCTTTTAAAATATTTTAATATGGTCCTAGCATGGCCAATGAACTCCATTAAGTGCCCAAACATGTGGAAATGGCTTGGAACGAGGTCAGCAAAAACATCTACCTGATTTCCTGTAATGTGCAAGTAGTGTTGGTGAATGTTTGTGTATACAGAGCCCACAGATAGATGCATCTTGTCCATAAGTTAGCAACAAGTAATCAGACGATTTTCAAGGATCAGGCGTTCTACTCGCTGATGTTTGGCCTTCTTCAAAACGTTTGCATCATTAAAATGTTTTACTGTGAATTAAGAGTTTCATCATCATACTGTGGAAGTCTTCTGTAAATGTCAATCAGTTTTACAAATTTATTCATGGAAAGATTTCGCCACAAGTCCTGGTTTAATTTCAACAACCTCCTATTTATAACTTTTTTGCCCAGGGTGCCAATAATTCTGCTGTTAAGTTACCTGTTAAGTAACAGGTTACCTCCACACATTGTATATCTTATGACATGATAGGATATTCACAACTTAATATGGTGTGAGTGGAACTTTTATTGTTAGAAATTGAATCTAAAACCAACTTTTACAACGACCTGTACAATCACTCTATATTCTTGTGCAAATTGTTCTACCAGTCAAAAATCACTGACAGCAAAGTTACAGTACATCTATATGTCCCCAGATTCGGGTTATAGCATAAAAATAAATATCTACTCAGCAAAGACCAGCTTGATAGCTTACAACATCTTAATTATAAATATCTCATGTAAAATAAATTTTAAAGTAGTTACATAAAACATTGTTCATAAATGCTTACATCACTTGATTAAAAACTCAATGTATGTGACACATGTAGAACTCCACAAGGATTTGCTACGTTTCTGAAATATAAATCAGTCGTGGCACAAGTTTTACAATGTACATATACTGGCATCTCTAAAGATATTTTTAATGTGTTGTTACTGTAAATTAACACACACGCATACGCGCGCGCACACGCGCACACACACCATTCAAATATATAGTTATATATACTCCACAAGAAAATACTCACTTTTATACAAGAGAACATGTAGGGATTTGATTTGTATTTTGTTAGAGTATCTGGAGGCTACTTGGCTCGATTCATGCAACTACTAATCTACCTTTGATATATCATGATATATTGAACATTTGCAAAGTGCTCCTTATGTCCAAATCACACATTATATTGTGTCCATTATGTTGTTATTTTATTGCCAAAAATGGAGAGCGCATTAGCTTTTGTAGCTGTTAAGAGAACACGCAATGATTACACGAGTTACTTCAACTCTCAATGTACAATAATACAAGTTAAATTCATCTGGTTCACTTATACTTTTTGTGCTCACCCGTTTAGGTTTCCTTTTTCATCCTTTGGTGCAACAACACTGCCGAAAGTCATCAGCTAATCAGAATAATGGAAATCAAGATAAGCTCCTCCATTCTAACACCATATTGCTGATGCTGGGCAGTTGGAGTGGCCAATTATCAATGTCAAGAACCACTAAAAGTTTACAGGCACAAAAAATTGCATACAACAGAAAGGAAATCTGACCATATGAGAGTAATCAAGTTTGAGAGTGAGCAGGATAAGATTGTTTCATACTTTTCTTTTTTCACCATTTTTAAAATAGTTATCAATGAGGGTGAAGACTTGCATGAGCTTCTTCTGCGGCAGGCATCCATTACATCCTTTTCAAAGTGCTGCTCATTTTCAGTCACATGACAGCTGAACACAGTCAGAGGAAAGCAAGATCTGCTCTTTTCTACCTACATGTGCTCACAGATGCCAATAACTGATAACAAGAAGTTAATTTATGATTTGTTAGACTCCCAACCACAGATGGCTGCAGCACTGTATGTAGATCCTTACTCGGTAGAGTGGGATTTTTTTTTTTTAAACCCCACTCAGCCAAGCAGAACAGAGTTAAGCCTGGATATCTATTTTGGTATGACAGCAAAGTAACAAAATAAAGATGGACAGGAATGAAAGGAATCTTGATGACCGATCTTGATGAAACTATTGTGCTCTTAACTTTTGGCAGTGAAATAACTTTATAGGTACCCACCAGCCATTGGTTCTGCCAAGTAAAATAAAATATACCACCCTGAAACAACAGACCTTTACTGTGCATATTATATAACTGATATGACCACTCTGCAGTTATCTGAGTTTACATCACACTGGTGCTCCTTCACTGAGCAATAGTTGAAAAGCAGATGCAGAGAGATTGTGTTAGGTGATCTTTAAAGCACCAATTATGCTAGAATAATACAACTATTGAGGTCTGATTTAATCATGTGAGTTATCGGTGTCTGGCAGTGAGCATGTGCTTTTTTGTGCTTTGCTGGAGTCCCTGCTTTGACCTCACTCTGACCCTTAGTTAGATGTGTGCTTAACATGAAAATATAGCATTTTATATGTAACACTACTACATGTAACAAATTAACAAAACAAAAAAGTCTGGAAATGGAAAGCAGATGAAAAGACAGGATCAGCACAATAGTCTAGCACGTGACGGCAGAGTAAACAGGATAAATCAGCAGCAATTCTGAGGTAGCTGCGCCGGCTTGTCACTGAGCCGAGTGGTCTTGGCTCCACTGACCATGGACGGGTCTGCGTCCACTCGCTCAGACATCTTCACACAGATGATGTCTACCAGGCGCTCGAACACCTGCCTGACATTGATGTTTTCCTTGGCGCTCGCCTCATAGTACTCAAAGCCTGAAGAACATCACATCATTTTATATAATCATATTCAACTGTGTACGTTTAAATATCTGTCGGTGTTAAAGAATTTTAAAATGGTTTCTTTGGCTACTCACCTAGTTGATCAGCCAAGTGCTTGCCTTTCTCTACAGGTATCACTCTCTCATCAGCCATGTCACATTTATTTCCCACTAAAATAACCTGAGCATTGTCCCACGAGTAGGTCTTAATCTGGGTTGCCCTGAAACAAGAAACATTTATGGTTAGTGAATGTTTTCAATTGCCTTAGCACATTACTAGCTGATAATGATTTACAGTAATATTGACATTATATCATAATAATTTTGATATTGGGATAAAAATGGTCACAGTACCTTTCTGAGAAATGATGGCCATCAGGAATATAATTTATTATTATATATTTTTTTTAAATAACTGTTACAAACTCTGTAAGCAGATGATTTGGTGGTTAAATTTTCAGTGTTTCTTTCAGTGTCTCTTTTTTATTTTTTATTTAGTAAAAAAATAATTAGTAAACAGCAATGCATATTTTATTAATCAAATTGTATTTTTAAAATGTAACCTTGTCAGCCAACCTATACACAATGCATTAGAGAAATGTGTTCAACTATTACAATACAATATTTTGTCATATTGTTCACCATCACATCATCATACTTTCAGTGTCTGTAATTAATATAAATAAGCATGTTTTAAAAGCCATATCTGTTGCACACTATTTGTAAAATATCAGGCTGTCCAAAGTTGTTTTTCCATTTCACCATCATCATCATACATGCTTTCATTAATAAGCTTCTTTCCTCTCACAGGATCACCTGATTGATTCTACCAGTATTGACAAAAAGACATAAAAATTGACCAGGAAACAGATGCTGACCCTCTTCAAGAAATGTAACTCTTATACTGATGTTTTAATCTGCAGCTTTTTATCCTGGCTTCTCTTCACAAAGTTGGCAACATGGACTGTGCACTCAAACAGGAGATCACTGCGTACTAGTTGTGCTCTAACTCAGGGGTTCCCCAACTTTTCAGCTCACGACCCCCAAAATAACCGTGCCAGTGACTCATGACCCCCACTATCCTCGGAAGTGTTTAAAATATACAAACGTTGTGTGCAACAGCGCACATGCGCCAATAGGCCTATCCAAATGTGAGCATGACAACACAAAATAACACAACGGTCTAACAACCATATAATTTTTTAAATAGTAATTTACTCATTTGTTTAATTTCAACAAAATATCATATCCAAACAAGAGCTTGACAACACAAAAGAACACAACGGTCTAACAACCAGATAACTTTTTTTTATAGTTATTTACTCATTCGTTTAATTTCAAGAAAACCTAATGAGTTGGGTGGGCACAAAGCTTGGAGCACAGCAAGTCCATTCTTGGGTTAATTTTGGAGACTGCGACTCGGAGATCATCCTCCACGTTCAGTCGCGACCTGTATTTATTTTTAATGTACGTGAGTGCCGAAAAAGTCTTTTTAGACAAGTAGGTAGTGCAAAACGGCATCAGTACAT
>JAOVVB010000004.1:14611793-14622034 GCA_028570985.1 Heterobranchus longifilis | reverse complement strand
GAGTACCCAGAGGAAACCCACCAAGCACAGGGAGAACATGCAAACTCCATGCACACAGAGACGGGAATCGAGCCTGGCTGGGAATTGAACCCAGACCCTGGAGGTGCAAGGGGACAGTGCTAACCACTACACCACCGTGCAGCCCACATGATTTAACCTGTCTGGTAATTATTCAGTCCTTAAGTTAGCATTGAAAAGTGCTGCAACAAAGGTTCAACTGGGGCTTAACAAGCTAATGTGTTAACAAGCTAACTTTGATCAAACTTATACACTTAACAGTTAATATTTTGTTTTGACATAGGGAAAAGCATTTTTTAAAAGTGTGCATGAAACTTTATATTTATGAAATCATTATATCCAACATTATTACGATTATCATTTACACTATTATTGTACTGTAGATACAAGTTTCCCACCTAAATGTTGTTTAACCGAGTTTGTGTTCAGTGTATAATAAGTTGGATACCCAAGCTTCGGATTTCTTACACATTTCTAGAAGAAAATGTTGCTTTTACTGGTCTATGATTTGAATTCTTCATTCTTTAAAATACAAATACTGGTGAAAGTCTAAACCATAAGCACAAACCTTGAACTTTTGGTAAGTTACATGAACTTTTACATAAACAGACTAAAACTGATCACATTTTATAATAATGGCATTGATTAATTTGCAAATAGGAATAGAGCTTGTGATGGGAGTAAAAGAACATCAACTGTTGAGAGCATCAAATGTTGAGATATTTGTTGAGACCAAATATCTATGCATAAATTAGATGATATTGATAGCTGATAGCACTAAGGGCTAGTACAGTCAGTACAATGCAGGGATCAACACCAGACAGTTTTCATTCCAGGACTCGACCTATTCGTCCTTTCCTTTATGCACGGCTTCTCTGGCCTCTCTCCCACAAGACTGGGTGTTACTTTGCAGTGACCGCTTGTCCTATCCCGCTCTGCTCAAGTTCTGCGACCACAGACATGTGTTTGAACTCTGCAGGTTTGTGGTTGAAAGTCTCTACTAGTTGAAAAGTCTCATGTCTCTGTGCTGCGTAAAATAACTGCACCTGATTGGCCAAACATTGAGCTTCTTGAACAGTCTGGAAAACAAGAGTTCAAAAGAAATTACTATACAATAAGCAAAACATGGACTGAAGATGAAAAATAATGTACTCTTAACTTTAAAGTAACTTAAATTAAAATTAATATTTAAATTAAACTTAAAAGTAAATGAACAAAAAAAAACACTACTTGGATTTTATACTGGGACAAAATGTTCAATCTTGTTTACAAAATCAATTTAAATAAGCCAATTTAACTTTATACAACCTGTTATACAACTATAAATTATTAATTTTATTTAGCTATTAGCGAAACTATTCCTTTAATAACAATATTACTCAAACAAGTGTGGAGCTGTGTGAATAATACTCACAACGAACTTGCTATCCCTTTCAGCAGTCATGAGCACAACATCCTTGTCCTGCTTCAGGTCGGAGTAGTGGTAGAGAATCAGCTGGCTGGGAGCATTTTCTCCCAAAGTCTGCAAAGAAAATAAAAGGTATATATAAACAAAAAGCAGGACTTGCTTTGGCATCTAACACTGCCCAAATGCAGGATTATTTACCTGAACATTGATGAGGGAGGTAAAGTGGAGTTCCTGAGCAGTCCATTGACCCAGAAAGAATTCATATCCTTCTTTTCGGGGCAGAGGATACAGAAACTGTTGGAGAAAAAACATGGTTAATGCGAATGACTGAAGCAATTAATTAATTATTGAAAAATCACACCCAAGCACATTTTAAATGCAATTGTGATGAAACAAAAAAGCTATTTCTTTCTTTCACAATTTGAGTACTGGAATATACCCATACCAAATTCATATATGTAGTAACCCAGTCATTTAGAACATTCAGACCTTCAGCTGTTATTTTATTGCCACATAACATTACTGAGTCTTGACACAACACCAGATCATAAACACTGACTCCAGAGGCTTGGACACTGGGAACTACTGTATACATGATGGGTGTATCACATCCTGCCCTTCCCTTCTTACCCTGATACACTGAACACGCTGGAATAAGAACACTGTCTGAATTCATCAGACCACATTACCCTTTTTCATTGCTCCCAAGTCCAATCTTCATGCTTTTTTTTTTTTTTAATCAGCATGTTTTTTCTGATTAATCTCCCTAACCAGTGTTTTTTTATGGCCACACAGTTGTTCAGTCCTAGTCCTCCTGGATGTTTTTTTTGCCACTGCTCACTAGTAATCATAACTGAGTTGTACTGTCAAATTTTTCAATGCACCTTTACTCAGCATAAATTAGTTGACAGTAAAGGACTATCTTTCCAGGTTTTAATAATGTGTGACAGTTCTTAACCCAATTCCATCAATCTCTTTAGTTTTCTTTGCTTGAAGTTCCTTCTAAAATGACATTTTTGCCAGGGTTCTTTTTAAAACAATGCTGCCTCCTAGTGGTTTCAAAAATGTTTGAAAATCTTCTTCCCACAAATCTTAAATTCTCAACTGTGGTTGTAGAGAACCCCTTGTCCTACACACATTAGTGTGTGTGTGTGTGTGTGTGTGTGTGTGTGTGTGTGTGTGTTAGAGCAGGGTAAAAATACGCTGTGCAAAACAAATGCTCCAAAACCAGGGTCGAGAACCTGTGACATAAATTATATTACTGCTAGAGATCTCAGGGTTCTCTAGGTTTCATAGAGTTTAGTATGACCAATGATCGAGAATATTTAATTCCCATTTTCATCCAGATGTTCAGAGAATACAACATTTCTGCACCGCTATAGTTCTATTCTCTTACTCAGTTTGCACCTCATAGTTCAGTTTAGCAGCTAGGTGTGTTCTCATTTTCCCAAAAAAAATAAATAATTAAACCATGAATAAATGACTGAATGTCTATATGAAAGCAGCCTTATGGTCCCAGCATGATTAAATAAACATGGAGTTCTCGAGTACATCATTACTGCATGCCTTACCATTGGGCAGAGCTTGGCACGGCTGATCATCTTCTCATAAGTAGAGCCCTGTAGAATAAAAATTATTTAGTTACTGTAAAATCTTGTAAAATAAAAATAAGTTATTTAGTTTCATACCAAATGTATTTAGTTACAAAATAATCTCTGAATTTAATTATATGATCATGCACTTGCAAACTAAAGAAATGATCTTACTTACTGGTATAACAGCACTGATTGTGTCTTTTGTTGAGAAGTAGTTCATCCAAACCTTAAACAATTAAACATTGTTTACCGATTCAAGTAGCAATTAACACATTTATGCCAAATTTATATCATGCCTAAAATATTTCTCATGAGCTTTATTATAGTGTATATAAACACTGTATATATAAAAATATATAAAATAAAAATCAAATATATTAGTGATGTTTCAATCAATAACTAAAGCAGTCACCTCTCCAATTTCAGCACCAGACTTGTCCTTCACCATGTCGAGGTTAAGGATTGAATCTAAAGTCTGCCACACACAAAGAAAATAATCAATCAATCAATCAATCAATCAATCAATCAATCAAATGCAAGCACAGAAATAAGAAAATGGCTGAGTAACCTACCTTGTTTTTAGTAAAACCCACAGGTCCTGCATTGCCTCCCTCATCTTTCTAGAAGCATGAGATAAACAATAGCACACATGAAAGAATAGCACATATACACCAATATTATACAAGAATATAGGTAATATAGACACATGTGCAATGAAGGAACAAGATGTCTTTGTATCAGCAGTCATTTACCGTCTGCTCCATTAGTTTAATGAAGTCAGCTTGTTCGGAGTGTCCAACAGGCTCCTTTTTAACCTCATTGCACTTCTCGAGTCGGGCTTTGTATTCTTGAGGTTTGGTGCTGGAGATACAATAACAAGATATGATTGTTACTGTCTGTGAACATATGTTTAATTATGCTTGTTAATTCACAGTTCATTTTATTTGACAGATACAAAATACATTTTTAAAGTCTAATAGCTATACTACGAGGGGGTATCAAAAGTTTAGAGATTCGCGTGTCACAGATCAGGTCGCTTTCGCTGTACATCCTCACTCAGACGCCTTAAAACCTGGCAGTATAATTTACTTTTGATGGTCTGGCCCCTCGGGAAGAATTCTCGATTTACAATACCTTGAATGTCAAAAAAGAAGGTGAGCATGCACTTGGTTGAGCTGCGGACCTGCCTCGCCTTTTTCAGTCATGGAGATAATGGGCTCTTCGACTATGAAGACTGTTGCTTTGTGTCTCAGGGTCGCCCCCTCATCTAAGCAAGTTGAAGGATAAATCATCCACGGCATGCTGATTGAGTTCTTGGCAGACTTTGACGCAATGTTCCTTCTGCTCCTGGGTCAGCAACCTGGGGATGAACTTTAAACAGCAACACAGCGCATGTTCAAATCCCAGGATTGCCTGCACTTTTCTGTAAGACACACCGACAATGGCAGCAAGGTTGTGGAATGTTCTCAGATGATCATCATGCATAAGTTGTCAAAGTTGTTGAAGGTCTTTCTGATCTCTCATCGTCTTCCAGTCATGTTCTTCCACTCTTGAAGTGTGTGTGCCACTCAAAACACCTCAAACATCGCATTGCAGCATCGCTGTAAACTTGCCCAATCACGTCAAATAGCACGAGTTGCTATCACAGCTCCCGGTGTACACAGAACTCACAGAACGATGTCTTTTGGCACATTGACTTATGAAGCTCGGTGTGCCCTGTGACAGTGTGTGTGTGTGTGTGTGTGTGTGTGTGTGTGTGCGCGCGCGCGCAGCCTTGTGCTGCCACCTGTTGGCGTGTTACAAAACTAGTCTGGAAACTTTTTGATACCACCAACTCTGCCCCATGATGATGATCACTGTATTATATGATGATATACTGAAATGCTTCTGCTGAGGTAAATTGCAAAAATCTAAGAACACACACTGACACCTAGCAAACATGCTACATTATCTGTCCTAACCTGTACAATCTCTCTCCTATGATTAGTATGACATTATTATGACAGTGCGTGTATATTATAGCTTGGTAGTTATAGAGTATAACAGTGTAATTAGTAGTACAATATAATAAATAGTACAGTAGGAGTGTAATATGGTATTGCTGTAGTACTGCAGTGATTTACCTTCGCAGTTTTCTGATCTTCTCTTCATATTTGCTATAATACGGGTTTTCCTCTAATTCCGGTTCCTTTTTCACAGAAAAAGCTCTGAGCTGATTAGGCACAAGTCCGGGAATGAGAGGTCTAATGCCCGCGGCTCTGACCGCTAACATACCACGGTACAAACAGGCCATTTGCACCACGGCCGCCGCCATCTTCTCCCCGTCGCACATCAATAGTGTTCCGGGTGACTTCCGGCAGGTTCTTCTTCTTCTTCTTCTAATTCTTCTTTGTTGTTTTTTTTGCGGCTGGCAGCCAACTTACCGCCACCTTCTGGACTGGAGTGTGAATCATCAGATTGACAGTAAACAAAACAAACAAACCAAAAAATGGGATGAAAGTTTCTTCTCTTAGATTCTATCTACTAGGCCAGTTTCGTTTAGGTAATTAAACAGACTTCTATATATTTTCCAGTTCATCTTCCCTAGTATGTTTTTTGTTGTCGTTTCAACTCCATCCTCTTGCATGGTTTCTCTGAGTTCTTGTCTTTCTTTGTCGTATCTCTTACAGTTTGTTAATGTATGTGTTACTGTCTTTATTTGTCCACAGAATTCGCATTCTCCAGTTGGGTGTTTGCCTATTATCTTAAGACTTTGATTTAGTCCTGTGTGTCCTATTCTTAGTCTAGCCGTGATGATTTCCTCTCTTCTGTTTCTGCTCCATAATTTCTTGCCATATTTTGTTTGCGTGCTCTTTAATTATTTTCTTAACTTCTGCTCTGCTTCTTCCGGCAGGTTATTGGTTCCGCTTCCACAAAAGCGTTGAAGCTGGATTTGAGCCTTAAAAGTATCCAACACCCATTACGTTTACCAAAATTTAAAGAATACACACAAAAATAACTAAAACCTGAACAAAATAATAGAATAATAGGACAGCCGACTGACTATTAAAATTCTTTAAATATGTTTAATTATAAATCCCAAATTACATTTTGCTGACAAAATCGTATCCCCCATCCAAATCCAGGGTATTTTGGATTAAATGTGCTTTATTATGTTATATTCTAAAAAAGCATATAACATAATAAAGCAGGGGGAGATTGACAGGATTGGTCTTCAGCTCTTGTAGCTCATCCATCTCAGCATTCAGTGTTCAATGCTGAGCTGATTTTCTGCTCATCATACTGTAGGTATAATCAGTGAATGGGTTACTAAAGACTTCCTGGCAACTCCAAACAATCAGTCAGTTCTGTGTGTGTGTGAGAGTAAGTGAATAATGCCAAAATGTTTAAATAAAACATAATGGGGCATGTTGAAATAAGAAAGTAATCAAAGACAGAGTGGTTTTACTGTGCCATCTTGCACATGCAATTTATGCAAGATTTCAGTTTTCAGTTTATTAAACAATTACATTCATTTTAACTATTTATAGTTACACTTCAAACAATAAACATCCACAAGGTAAGTTATTTCCTATATCTATTGATGTAGCAGCTTTGTTTTAGTTTTTAATTATTTTTGCGGTAATTACCACCCCAGTATTGATTTAAAATATTTTCCAATAACAGCACAATCTATTGTGTTTTATTTAAATATATGAAAGCAAACATTTAAACATAAATATTGTGGCAATATATCATTGTAATGCTAAAGGAAAACAGGTTGGTCAATTATTTATATCAAATATTTATTAATGGGTAAGAATTTAAAAAGGAGTGGATCTAGCTGAATAAAAATACTGTATATTCATTGTCTCTTTATTTGTTAATTTCTGCACCTTTTGAACAAATATATTCGTGTTCTGCTATTGTTGTACAGTTTTCTCTAGTCCATATTTTGGGGTTCTGGGCCAGCACACAGCTGTGAGAGAAGCCATTGTGGTCAGGATTGGAAGCCTTGTTATTTAGTCTGGAAAATTTCACTGGGGTGTTGTCAGCCCAAATCAACCGGCCTGGAGATTCAGAAAGACCTACACAAACAAAAAAGACATGAATCTTACCGCTCTGACAACATAACAACTAAATGCTGCTCTCCAGCTGTACATACAGTATACTGCAGAATATGTATTGTAATATATTCAAAATTCTTGGTGAAATCCAGATGAACATGGTTTGTGCTCTTACCAATCCAAAATGGCTGTTTTCTAGCAAGCTTCCATAGCCACTTCATATGAGACCTTGATCGAACACTTGTCAAGTCACCTTTAAGCCTGGATTTATAGGAGCAGTGAAGAAAACAACTGGTTAAGGTAATAACTGTAAGTTATTAAGTCTAATGCAGTATTATGTAGCAGAATACAGGTATTTTGATTATAGCTTACACTTTGCATGCATGCTGAGCATTTCTCCAGCTGGCTACACCTGAGCCCAGTATATAGCACCGTTGCTTGTAAAAGGTCCAGTCAGGAGGACAGCCAACACTAACTGCCTTTGCAGACTAAAAAGAAAAGAATGGAAGAAGATATAGGAATGAGTAAATAAGTGATACTGATATTTCTTCAGAAGTCTTAAAGTTAATGAAATGGTCTAACCTTTTGCTGGTGAACAGCTGACGTGAAGTGGGTCGAAAATGTGTCACTCTGAGGAGTCTCTGAAAGTCCAGGCCAGTTCCAGATTGGGGTGATCTCAAGTTCTGGGTGGACACGAGGCACTGGGATCACCACCCCTGGCGTTGTTGGAGTAAACCTGTGGAGCTAAAGTGAAAATAAAATGTAAATAGAATCACACAATTAAAAAGTTCTGTTGATTTTTCTTAAAAAGTGTAAATAATCCAACCGTTAAGGTGTTTTTTCTTTTGTTGAAATGTACAATCTTATCGGTCAGTTTTTTTTTTTCATTTAAAAGACTTTTAGTGACCAGTTATTGGTAATAAAGTCTATGGTAAGGTCTAAGAACAATGTAGCAATCATTGTACAATGATAAGAAAATCAAAAAACAATATACCATTAACATTTTGCAATGTGAGTTTTGATAACAATGTCATGTGCAATGTCAGTTGCCTCCTAAAATAGACAAAGGATTGTTAATAATAATTATCTGCATTTTAAAGAAAATCCGACACAGTTTTAATGGGCGACTTAATTATCAACATTTAAAAAAAATGTTTTAGATGTTTCAATTAACAAAACATTTTCCAACTGCATTGCTGCTGCAAAAAATTATACAAGTTATAACTATGTATAATATGCTAGTTATACTTTTTGAATATGCATTTGTGAGTAGACTTCATCATACTGAATTGTAATTGCATAGAGGTCATACCATTTTTTCTCATCTAATTTCATCTCAACAAAATAATGCATTATTAATGTTACAATGCATTAGTCTATCTTTTAGAATTCCTTCTTAATTATCGGTGATCCAGTTTGGAAAGTATTGAGGCCAATGAAATGTATTTTTAATACAGATTAAATTCTTAATACCCAATTTGTATGTGAAGATTCCTGTCTCACTCTAGATCCACTCTTCCCCAGCAGTCTTAGCTGTCTTCGTCCTTGGTTGAGTAATGGCTGGTCTGCTGCCTCCCCACCACTGAAGCGAATATATTGTGTGCGATATGGGACATCCCCTCTTGGTGGATATTGCTCCCATACAATCCCAGTGTTTGGGTCTGGTGTGTAGTCTTCTTCGGCTGCTCCTGGCATTGGTGGAAGTGGAGGATTGTGGGTTTGTGGGTGATGTAGAACAGGAGATTTTTTCTCGTCATCCTCAACAATCAAGTCGCCTGGGTCACATCTACCTAATGGAGGACACTTAGATATATAAGAGGTGAAAATTTTACAACTTGTGGCCTACAGACCATAAGAGGACAGCACCAATATGACTGCTAAAAATGTACATACTGTACAGTTGCAAGACTATAATCAACACTTGCAATTGGTAAATTGAGCCCAAAATGGAAAATAGAGCCCTTTTTTTTTTTACTTATAGACATTGTATATATACACAAACGGTGTATTGTACATCTCAATACTCAATCTCAAAAAATTATACCTAATGGTCCTCATATGAGAATTTACCCTTAATTGGGAAGAAATGTGTCATGTGTTCATTTAATACTTTCAGAGTTCATTCAGAAAGTATACTGTACAAAGTATATTCAGAGCCCAACTGGACTTATATAAAAAAGATTAATTTTACACTAGTGATTTTTGTTGTGTACTATTGCATACATTTTGGTGTCTGTTCTTCTTCTCCTACAGTCCGTCTGTGTACACTCACAAAACATTCACCCAGAAGGGAGCACTGTTTTCTTATGATGCCACAAGCATTTGTTCAAAGTGTTTGATATCCTAGTTCTGACATTGCTATTGTCCCCCATTTTCCAAACCATTTGATCCAAAAAGTGCATGCACTGGGAAATTTACCATGTCTGGGATCTACAATCTCCACTGAGGCTTTGCTTATTGCACCTAAAACAGCATTCTTCTGGGCTTTCAACACCACCTCCAGCCTCTCACGGTTCTCCTCCAGCCCGTCATCTTTGAGGTAAATATTCCAAAATTTTATATTGACTCCTAAAAGAAAAGAAAAGAAAAAAGAGAACTGGTCATTTTAATCTTCTCCTTTGCAGTAGAGGTAGCTTTTGGTCTTCTGTTTTTGCGACGGTCCTCTTTAAAGCCTGTTTCATTATAGTGTTTAATGGTTTTGATGACTACACTTTTCCTTCTACTTAACTGAGTGTTTTTTGCTATAATATAATTTTTTACAGTAGTTGTAGTAACACTAATAGAGCTTTTGGCTCTGTACCCACCCTTCCTCTTCACAAGACAACTGATGGTTTTATGCACATTAAGAAGGTAAGAATAATCACAAATTAACTCCTGACAAGGCATACCTGTGAAATGAAAACCATTCCAGGTGATTACTTAGGAAATCCGATGCCAGAATGTCAGAATGCCATGAGTGTGTCAAGCTGGCATCAAAGCAAAATATAGCTACTTTAGACAGTCTAAAATATAAAATATATTTTGGGTTGTTTAACACTTTTTTGCTTACTACATCATTCCATATCTGTTCTTTTATACTATCTATACATATCTGTTCCTAACTGTTATCTCTCCTCTTCTTCTCTCTCTCCCCCTCTTTCTCTTTCCTCTCTCCCCCTGTCTCCCCCTTTCACT
>JAOVVB010000004.1:14542127-14581514 GCA_028570985.1 Heterobranchus longifilis | reverse complement strand
TGTTATTACTCCATTCTGCCCTTGTGAGTAATAGTATAGTAATGATGTCGCTGTTGATTATCTGCTCTTGTGCTTTTAAAAAATAAATGTTTTTTCTATGAACATTTAATAGGATGTTGTTTATTGCATATATGTATGGTTTGCAAAACTTTTAAGTTTTTTTTGTAATAAACCAGTATATCAAAGTAATTTAACTGTTTAATAGACATGGGTAGTTTTTTTTTTTTTTTTTTTACAGATTCACTGTAAAACATGAAAATAATAATAACCTATTTGTGAGGTAGAATTAACCCAACATTCCAGTTAAAATGAACCAACATCTGAGTAGAACATTTGACCAATTTATGTGGTAGAATTAACCCAGCATTATAGTTAAATATGACCTAGCATTTGGGTTTTTGCTGGGTTAAACAAATAACCCATTTTGCTGGGTTAAATTACCCCAGCATGTAGTTAGTCCAATATTTACCCAGAAGCTGGGTTAAAAACAACCCAAACTGGGTTGTTTTTAACCCAGTATTTTTTAGGGTGTAGTCATGCCTTTTCTTTTATATATACTTTCAGAGCATAGATTTTTGGTTGTCTCATTGCTGTGGTCATCAATTGAGGAAGAATCTGGTGGTAAAAAACAAATTAGCAGAGTCCAAAGCTACTGTTTATGGGTTACTTAAGTGTAGCTGCAGTGTACAAGAGGGGCATGCTTAAATTGTGAACAATATTATTCACTGGCCTATTATCCAATGGGTATAATGCTTTATAACCTTTAGATTTCTTTCTAACTGATGCATTTCCTTTTTCCTCCTGCTGCTCCTGATATATGCTTAATTTAAAAAAAAAATTAACAGGTAGATTACACTTCAACATTCAAAAAACATGCTTTTTGCAAAAGAAACCTAATATACATACGTTTTGTGAAATAAGCTGCTATGTTTGTTAAGTCCAGTTATGTCTTCTGTGCTCTCTTCTCTGATTGGGATTTCTAAACTCTGTTAGAAACCTAAGGGACCACAGCTGAATATGTGGTTATAACATTACAGTAAGACAATGCTGTAAGTATATTTTTGGTATTCTGTTGCTTTGAGGTTATAATTGTAACATTGTTTTGGGGTAGTTTATTGATATTATTATTAATTTAAATTATTATTATCATTATTAGTATTATTGTAATGAGTTAATATACAACTAAAATATCCAAAACCCATGCACACCCACACACATTCTGACTCAGTGAGTGGTAAGTGACTGTGATTAACAGACTCAGGCAAGTGCCAGGGCAAAGCTGATGGCACTGAGTGTCAGTTCTAATTAATCCAGTGTTGCATCCAATCAGTAATGTGTCGAGGCATGTTTAACAAGACACAGACACAAAACACTGACATTTTTTTCCTGCTCTGGCTATGCTTTTGGCTGAAATTACTTTCTTCTCTCTATTCTACTTTGATGAAGTCACTGATGGAGTACCAGATCTACGACTCACACAGAAACTATTTATTGTAAATTCTTAAGTAACTCATTTGCTATTTTCATAGAAATAATTCTGTATTACTCTTTTGAATTAAAAAGTCACAAGATCACATTTTTCCTCTTTATGATATTTAATCGGAACGTGAACTGAAGCTCATGAGCTGTATTTGAGGGTTTTTATGTATTGTGCTGCCACCATATGATTGGGTAGGTGCACAGGTGCTCCTGTAAAAATACATGGTCAAGTTATATTTATACTTAAAATAAGAAACTCTTTATCTATAGAGTGAGTTTTATGAACTTACTAAAATATATCTTTGTGTGATTGTAGGATTACACACACAGTATGTGAAGTAGGTAACGTGAATTTATGAACACTTGCATGTTGTATTTCTGCTTACACTGAATATTTGATGCAATTTTGGATTCTGAACGGATAGTGTACAATGTACAGTGGAGATGGGTAATATTTACCCTCAATCTTGTTTGAACTTTACAAACTATTACTTACTTTTGTAATTTTTCATCTGTGTGAATTAGTTTGACACTGTCAACAAATTGAAACAAATCCAGAAACTGCAGTGGGCTTTTGAGTTAATCCCATTTGAAGTGTCCCTTCACTCCTGATGAATTATGACTGCTACCCTTTCACATTCAGAATTTTGAAGAGGAAACAGCACTGGCCAAGTGCCCACCTATGCCAAAGGCTGATGACATACTTGGGCATACTTTTTCTTTAAGCCCTACTTAGCTTATTCTACTACTGTATATTTGGTTCAATCATAAGTAACTGAGAGAATGATTTTGTAAGAGGAGTTAGAATGAATATTTTTTTTACTAATCAACTTAACATGAAACTCTTAACTGTTATGGTCCTGAATAATGCACGCAGGGTTTAAGGGTGAAGTCATGGAAGAATCTTTGAGGGGACAGAAGTGGAAAGTTTCTCTCATGACACCATTGACACCTGGCACAGAGCATTCCTTTAATTAGCAGATACAACCTGATGTTACTGCAGCACCAGACACTAGAAGCATGAGGATGTTACTTTGACACCTCACTATCACAGGCTGAAATAAAGTGATATCCTTTATTAACGCATCTAATCAACAGCAGTGGAACTGATGATCTTGGCAAGCTGTCTGACCCCAGAGCCCAACGGCAGCCATTGCCAGCCAACTGTGCCCTGTGATCAGAGTTTCTTTTTACACAGCATAACTTTCAGAGAGCTTTACACAGAGGCTTCACTTATACATTTAGTGACACCTGCTCCAACATTATGTTTTAAAATATTTTTATAAAAATGAACACAAAAACTATATCCAGCACTTACAAAGTAATTGGAAATAAATAAACCAAATATAGTCACTGATGAATTACTGGGAAGATGAATAGAGATATCGCTACAGGGATAAACAGGTTGTCTTTCCCTTGGGTATGTAGAAAGAGACACTACAGATCTTAAAGATCACTACAGTTGTGCAGTATGTGTGTGTTTATAAATCAGACATTTTGATCTCTTTCAAAGAAATCATAAGACATGATGGATGACCTTCGCTACAGGCGATGGGGGGAAGCGATCCTGTAATTATGCAAACGAAGCAGACTTTGATGCAAAATACCCCAGACTGGACACAAATGTTCATGACTCGTGAAAGGGCAATATTCCCTGCAAGAAATAACACAAATGAGCGAAGTGGATGACAAGCAAGATAGGTATAAGAACGGGTGCGGTGTATAAAACAAGTGAGATTACACAAGTACTTTAATTAGGAGGGACAGCAGCTCCCCTCAGCACAATACATTATCATATTACCACATAATTAGTTTGTTTTTCCACTTGAAATGAGAAAGCGGGTCAACTATGCATTCAGTGCTGGAGGCAGGAAAAGTAAAAGCCAATCTATACCATCAACTCTTACAAACATTAACATCACACAACACAGTTGCACAGTCATATCTCAGACGTTCTGTAAGAGAGGAGAATAAATTGTCCCATTTAATGGATGCTCCGAACAGTGTACTTAGGCCACCCAGTGTGGGTAAAAGCCATTTTGGAGGAATACATGGGTTGAGACAAAACAGATGATCATTAGCACTGTGGTGTAGTCTTGGCATCCCTCAGGGCCTCAATTTAAGACCAGCCTTCTTTGTAAAAAAAAACTTGATGTTAAGTTGTGAAATGTGTTTTGGATGACCATAGGTGTTTTGTATATTCTGCATGTCATGAATATAGCCTGATGACCTCAAAACCTCAACATCAAGGGTAAACGAGTCAAAGACAAACAATCAAAAATAAAAGTAATCACTAAGTTTATTCTCTTAGCACTTCTTGAACATAGTGTTATTTTTTTGTTTATCTCTTGTTACCCTGAACTTGCACAATCATCATTTAGTAGAGTATTTGCAGCAAGAATACAATACCTTCAAACAAAGAAATGGGTATGATCTAGCATATTGTACTGCAATTCAATGCATACTGACTGCATATATTATGAATAAAACAATTTATGTTAATGTGATTTTAAATATCTTGTCTGTGTGCTCTAGTTTTTCAAAACCTTTCATCTTACCCATTTCAGATATGCTGAGAGGCACTAGCCTTGTGCTAACCATCTCTCAGCCAATGCCACCCCTTAACAAAAAAAATAAAAACTTCCACGTACAGGAAGTGAGGTCCACTATGAATGGCCAGACAACAGATTAGCCAGCAGCAAAAGTGATCATGTAGTCTCCTCTTGTGTGCAGTGAACCAAAAGCAGTAACTTCACATTAGAGAGAATGACTGGAGTGGTCTTGGCCGCCATCCTAGGTCATTCAGAGTGCTTAAATGGGACAGCAGATCTCCTCTTTTTTCTTTACTTTTTGGCTGAATCTTTAGAGGAAGATTGTCCATTGTCAGCTAGATGGTGACCACTTGCATGGACACTTCTTTAATGCTTCAGATGGACCAACTATCCCTAATATTTAATATTTAATACAAAGTGCAAAGGCTAAGATTTAAAAATAAATCTGTGGCTGCAACCTTTTCATTCCATCCAAATAAAAGCCATGATCAACTGATTAAACAGACAAGTTTCATCTCGAACTTGTTTCTAGCTCCAACTTGGTTGAAATGAAAACCTGATGCTACTCCGACCTATTGCAGAAAAAAATAGAATACACCTAATTTAAGGACCATAGACCTTAGATGAAAATGCATAAAATACTTAAAAACAAAAAACAAGAATTGACAAAGCAGTAAGTAGCTGTAATTGAGAGCAGGTGCTAATACTAATGAGACGGAAATTCTGAGGTGGTGCTGCCAACAATGCATCTGTAACATGGATAGTAAAAGATAATTCTAAATGGTAAAAATGATATATTCCATATAATTGTAGCCATGCATAATTGCACATAGTGTAATAACAGTTATTCATTAATGGACACATGCCCACTATAGTTTTAATCCCCATTACCACTTGTATCTGGCACACCTGAAAGCTTACCACTTTTCGTCATGTTGGTTTTCACGTCTTAATAATTTTATCCCCTCTTGTAAATGGTTTTGCCTGTAACCTCTTAGGTCAACCCTTCATCGCATATGCAAGCCCTTTCACTTAGTGTTGCTTGTTACCCAGTATTGTTTCTGCAGCACTCTTGTGCTGTGATTGTGGGTTTTTTTTTTACCTTCTTTTTGCTTCTTTATTAGTTGCTTGCTCATAATGCCTCATAATTATTATGCCTCATAATAATTTTTTGTTTTTTTTAATGAATCTTTGCATTACATATTGAAGATGTTGTTGCCAAAGTCTGTCTGAGGAGCTATGTATATCACTTACTGTATACCACTCATCTCCATTGACACAGACTCATCTTGTCTCATTTTTGTGTTCCATTCTGTAGCAGCAAGCTTGGTTCCAGTAGTAGGATGGGTGAATCTTTGCTGGGTAGCACATGCAGTAGCAAAAGCAGCGTGGCTTGAGTCCAGTGATCTGGCTGCTTACCAGTTGGTGCTTAATCACAGGCTGTGGTCAGTGCCGGAGCCCTTGCCTTTTACAGCCAGCTGAAATCAGAGAGGGTTGAGTAGGTCAGGAAAATGGAGCTGGCTGCTATGAGCTCAGCATAGCAGCCTGATCATGCCAGACAGTTGTAGAAACTCATTCTGGAAACAAGGGGGTAAAAAAGACATGCAACCAAGAAATGAAGCTGTTGGCTGTGGTTTTGAGTTGTTAAAGTGAGGACCATGCCAAGACCATTAGCATATTGCCAAATGTGGACCTGCCAAAGCTGGATGACCCTAGTCCCCTCTGTCTCTCTCCAGAAATGTGGTCTCTCTGTAACAAAGATGCCAATACGGCCTGTGTTTGAGTGTGTACTGTATATGTGTATCTGTATGTGAATGTGGCCAAGGCTATGTTGTGAATGTGAAGGTGGGAGACTGATATTAAAGGGAGAAAGATGTAAAAGCAGACCTGCTCCAGGAAGTCACTGATAATAGGGAGAGACTGAGCAAATTTTGCTACAATTATACTGAATAATATTTATCCAAAATGTCAATATTTGAACATGCATGTATGTATGTATGGATAAAATTTAGGGGAATCAAATTTACTTGAAAAATCAAATATTGTCTATCAGCTAAATGTGTTTGGTGACTGTCATATGCTTCACTGGTTTTTGCTCTACAGTGAGTATGTAGCTGAAACGTTATACAAGCATATCTAACCCACGTTAATTCCATATCAAAACACAATTTTTTATGCAAATTGTGTTTTTAATCTTACTATTTCATCTAGCACTTAGGGCACTGGGGACTCAGTGATCTGCCTTCCTATGTGGATGGCCCACCCAAAGCCACTAAGATTGCAGGGACATTCTTAGGGTTGTGCCAGGAAAGGTAGACCACCCACTGTGGCGCCCCTCAGCAGACCAAAGAAGAACAATCACATTTCTTTAAGTATTTGCTGGATAATCACATTTTTTGACAGATATCAGGAGACACTGCATGGATACTTAAATCACAGCAGACCTCTCCTGTTTATTGATTAATCGACAGTATAAAATTATAGCCAATGCTGTAGGATGAGGTTCACTACACTAGTTAGTCTCCAAATGCAGATGTTTCCTGCCTTTATAGAACTGTCAGTACTTTTCCTCTTGAGCGCTTGAACAAATTAAAGCGCATTCCAATGAGATGTTTATGCATGCAAATGAAGAAAAATGTCAAATTTGCATACATTCCCGGTGACCCCAATTGCCTGGCAGCGGACACTTGTGTCTATGGCAGTCCGGGCATTGCCCAGTCCAGACGAACTGATTTGCATATGGGCGTGGTCTTCCGAACAACCGCAGGTCACGTGCACATCTTAAAGCGGGATGTGATTGAAAGTGACAGCCGACTGGCAGCTCACAGAGACACGGGCACGCGCACCGCGCGTTCACAGAGACGCGCCCACGATTTCGAAAAAAAATGAATACAATTTATTTACATTTATTTTTAAATGAATAGAAATGTATGGTGTTAAGTTGTTTGATCAATGGTTGGGGAAAAAGGCGTTGTGTGAAACTTTTTGGGGGCTTTTAGATGTAGTAACTGGCACAGAAATGGACATTGACATTAACATCTTTTTAAATTATCATTGTAAGCTGTCAAAACTCCTTGATAAGCCCCGGCTAATAGAAACTAGGATACGGGCACGCGCACTGCGCGCCCACAGAGACCGACTTCATTTAAACATACAGTATAGGAACGTTTTCACGTAGAGCTGGGACAAGACGGTCATGGCAAATTTATACTGGACAATTGGTATTTTATGTTCTATATTTATATTACACATATTTATTGTATAATATAATACAAATTAATATTTAATTTATAAGAGCTATTATTTTGGCTGCTAATACTGTATGTGAATAAACAACTCTTGAAAGTTTTATTATTTTGATTCCTTATTTGGACAGAGGAGGGTGAACTTCATGCCAGACTGCCCTCTGCCGGATTAATAATAATAATAATAATAATAATAATAATAATAATAATGATAATAATAATTATAATAATCGATTCCAGTGGAGATTTTGCATCCAGCACAGTCTAGAGAGTTCAGGTGTGTTAGCAGGAAATCCATTGTGCCTCTCTGGAACTTTTAAATAAATAAATAAAAATTTGTCAAACACTCTCTGATTCAATGAGAAAGCTCCTTTGTGTGTGAGTTCTTTAAAATGCATGAGGTCTTGATTTCCCCGCATTTGTTATTCAAAATTTATGAAAGAAGCCCTGAGATGCAAATGAGAAGAAATGATTTTGCCATAATGATTAATACATTTGTTTAATTTGTTGATTAGGTCCTCGCCTCACATTACGTTCCCTAATCTGGGTCAGCCTTTGCCAGAGGCAGCTCATTTTAATGGTCAGATTGCAGGGAAAATATTTGTTCGTGTCTAGTAGCTTAAAAAAAAAAAAGCTAAGGTGGCAAAGCAACAAAGCCGGATGTCATGCATATGGACACTTGTAAATACAGTCATGTTTTATATTTTATTCATGTCAGTAGATATTTTCCCCCTTGGCAATAGAACATTCCTGTCACATTTATTTTTTCTTTCTTTGTATAAGAAAATTCATCGGTCTGTAACAAATTTTGAACACATTCTGTATCTGAACAACAGTACAACACATTTATCGCATATAGCAGTATTCTCATGGCTAACATTTAAACCAGGCAGTGCATGAAACCAACCATTAGGAACATGTTTTCATCATTTCATATTTTGCTTTTCTCTCTGCTCTCACCAAAGTAAGTGCTTGTGCCTAATGTGTATTGATGGAGATAAATGCATGTGATTACTATATGTGCACCTAAGATTTCAAACATTGTAAATTTAGGAACCTATCATATCTATTATACATTGATCAAACCTAACCTAGGAATCATCAAACCCAACTTTGAAATTAGTAGCAGATGTTCTGGAGACATAGATTTTACTGTCATCGAGCATAGAGAATTAGGACCACTTTTACTTTCTGAATTTATTAAAATTCACAAAAATGTATAAAGGTTTTAGTAAACACAATATTATTCACATAGGGTATACCTCCACGTGCAATTGCAGTCTTACAGTGGCAAAGGGAGATAGCTTATAAGTAGATTTTTATGCAGTTCTACCACAAGAAATAGACAAAAACAGCATTGGGGTACTTTTCTTATGACAAGCCTTGAGATTAGCTGCAACGGGGTCTGCGGAGGCTGAAAGACTGGAGTGAATGGTGATGGTGTCTCCAGAGCTCTTGGCTGCAGTTAAAGACCTGGCTGTGAACGGCAGGGACAGAGAGCAGATTTCACTCTTCAAACACAAGCTCTCTCAGCCAGACCTAGACTGTGAGTTGCTGCCAGGCTCTCATCGCAGCCAGCCTGGCCACATTCACTGTGAAAAGCCGTTTTGTTTGTTGTGTCACTTTGTTGCTCAAAAAAAAAAACAAGATGGGTTTTGTGTGTGTGTGTGTGTTTGTGTGAAGGAGGGGCAGGTGTTGGAGGGTCTGCACATGTGCCCACACGGGAAAGGAGCCGTCCATCTCAAGCTGGGCAGGTTCCCCATCATATGGCAATCTTGCACACAACACATGGTTCTCACTTAATACGACAGCCACAACAACAACTACAAAGCCAAACCAGAGCCTACTGTTCAGCAACCAGCGCCATGTTGGAATGCTGGATTGTTTGCAAGGTGATGAACAGAGATGCAGGGCCTCAAATGTTGCAGAGAGGAATCTCATCTGAATTCTTAAGGGGAGCCAAAAGTCAGAGCACAAAAATGAAACACTGCATTTTTCTCTATCAAAAAGAGCACTGCAATATTAAGAACCCTGGAGTGATTCTCTCTAAATCGCTCTCTTTAATAATCTCTGTAATATGAGAAAGCAAATCCTTTAATTACTTTTTATGAGGACATCAATAATGCAGAGGCCCTATTGTCAAAAGGACAAATTGGAATGTATGTGGTAACCAAAGTGTTTAGGCAGCTATGTCTCTCCTTCAAGTAAGGATATGCATTCAATATGCAAAAAACATTCTTAACTGGACATCACACAGGGTCTGTGTAGAAATTTTAAAACTCACTAGTGTCACCATAGTGAAAGCCACCAAGAGCAGGTCAACTAATATATCATGACTAGGAATAATAGAAAAACCAGTTGGACCAACATAAAGCTTCAAATACCAAAGCTACCAGTAAGCCAACCATCCATAATGATCAGAGAATCATTAAACCCATGCTTCATGCAACAAAACAAATAAAAGATGACACTTTTGCCTGTATCCGGCCCTCTCACTCTGTCTGTCTATCCAGACGCTCCAGCATTGAGCACCAGATTGCCAGACCCCCTCTCCCTGCCACACATCAGTACCCAGCCTGCTGCCTGCTCCCTGAAGGACAGACCAACACCTGCTGTTGGCAAGCACTGCCTTCCCTTCCCAGCCTCCCCTTGCACTGTCTAAGTGAAGCCCAAGTGCTGTGAGGTGACACATGGAAAAGGAGTGTTGTGGATGGTATACAGTCACCCCTTTGGTCTTTGGTGAGCATGCCCTGTTCACATGAACTGGCTTGATGTTCTTCATCTATACTGGTTCTTTCCATATGATTCAACTTTTTTGGCTATGATACAACTTTCTGGGTGGCTCAATGATCTGATATACATTCACTTGGGGAGAAAAGGTGAATAGGAAAGGAACATAATACATATATTATATATCAGCATGATGTATGATGACTTGCCAATGAGTTATAACTCTAACTGACTAAGAATTATATTATGTGCACCCTGGGTTCCAGTCTCAGAAACTAGACATTACACATACTGGTCAGACTAGTTAACACTATGGCACTTAGCTTATAGTAATTAGGCCTTTTACAGCACAGTTAATTTACAAATCCAATCCTGTTTCATTTATACATACTGTATTGAATAAACTAATTATAAAGTCTAACTGTTCCCATCCTCATACTTACTGTATGTATATCAACGTACATTCAATAATTGCTTTGTCCTTGTCAGGATGGATCCAAAGTCTACCCAGTGGTCATACTGGGCATAAGATAGAAATACACCATGAATGGGGTTCTAGTCAGTCACAGGGCACCCTACACACACACACACACACACACACTTATATGCTCATTCACACCATGGGCATTTCACCTAGTGGCATGCTTTCTGGATATTGCTAGGAACCTGGAACACCTGAAGATAATTCATACAAACATGTGGAGAACACGTGTACACATAAAGTCCTCTGATGGAAGGACAGAACACAGGACCCTGTATCTACACTCTGTACTATTGCACCACCACATTTGAACACTATGCATTTACAGTATATTAAGCATTTGTTCACACAAAAACTAAACACATTGTTTCAGGAAACATCATCTTGTGAATTCAACGCACAATGTCATTATTATTATTTTAATTATGTTTATGTCACTTTCTCAGGTTTAGGTGAAAAGACGAGGAAACAACTCTTGACTCAATTTCTGTTTAGATCAAATGTAAAGTGGCTTATAGTCAAGAATAGTAATCAGTTTAACATAAAGTTCATGCAAGCACAAGTTTCTGTGTCCCACATAATTTCTAGCAAACAATTTGCATTTTGTTCATCTCAGTTCCTCAGGCTATACATTCAAAAAGGCCACTGAGCTCTCATTAAGAATACCAGCTGGTTTATGGTAATTTCAGGTCTGAAATTGTGAGGTTGATTTTAAAAAAGCCCTTTGCCTGTAAATAATGTACAGTGACCATTTGTAAGGACAATATACATCTATTGAATATGATGTTGAATATTACATTAAATTACATGGTAACCTGTAATGTTAAAGTTAATGCTAAATCAATAAACTGAAACAGGTGACTGGGACCACTGCAAAACTAAACATATAACTAAAAAAATTTTAATGTAGTTAATTTCGATCTAGAATTTCATATTATAATCTAAAAATAAACTAAGATATCACCCAATATTTTTTTCAGAGTTTGTTCAGTAAAAAGCTGAATAATCCTATATTTGATCCATAATAATCCTATGATAAAAATACATACATTTGGGTTCAATTAAAGACCATACCACTTGATAAAATATTTTTGCAGTGAAATTCGGATTGCGGTTCAAGAGCAGGTAACAGTGTTTCTTTTATTCTGTTAATAGAGTTAACACTCTTCACTTGACAGGCCTCTTTAATCATCTCATTTAACCACTTATTACCCAGCATCTGTCTAAACACGCCCAGGAACAGCAGCGTCACCGCTGAGGTCTCTGCGGTAATAATGCTGATTCAGCTCGTTCACTTTAGATGCATCCTCAGCAAATCATGCCAATATAATTTTCTTATCTTTTTTCGCAAGACAATGTCAGTATAATGTAGTATTTAGTATTATGCAGTGGTTAACAGGACAAGCCTGATATAGTACTCATTATGAGCAGTAAATTATGTTCCTCTTGTGCCAAAGTCAGTGTCTCCTGCTTCAGCAATCATCGTTAATCTATTTATATATAATCATGCATAAACATCCTACCATCCTAGTGGTGCCACAACTAAGAAAGCAGCTCTGCAAAGAAGTGACAGTCTAGTTTCTGAGATGAATTTGTTGAAATAAATAAAATATATCCAATATTGAAACAAAATGGTTCATAGAGTGATAATGCCATGCCTTGTGCCAACAATCTGGTATGCCTGGTTTTTGTTTCACTCCAGGGCACATCAGGACTTTAACCAGAAGTTAAAGAAGTGCCCATCAGTGGCTAAGTTCCAGCTCTCATTCAAACCTACTATTTAAACACAATGGATTGCACAAAGATGACACCCAAGACTTAACGTTGTCTTACAAAATGATGCAAAGCAATATATCCATAAAGAGTTGGATAGACCAGTGCTGGTGGATTTACTTACAGACTTGGCACACAGGAAACTGTTTCTCATTGTGTCATTTGAGTTATAATGGGGGTAAAACTCTTAACTAGTTAACACTTCATTTGTATGCTATGATGAAAGGTGAATATAAAATAAAGAGCATTATTTATTTCATTATATCATACTTAAATCGTTTACTTCATTTTGAGTTTAATTAATATTGTAATAAGGCACAGAACACATCACTTAGAGCCCACTTCAGTGTAAGACTACATTTATTTTAAGGAAAGTATTGGCATGTTCCACACCTTTCCCCTAACAAGTCCTATTCCCTTCCCTAAACCAAAAACAAAACTACTGTATGAATGAATGATCTTTGAATCTTTATTTTAATTAAATGTTAAAATATCAGAAAAGTATAGTGATGTGTTGTGGAGACAATGCACTATACACTAGCTACTTTTCCTCCAGTATATTTGTTTGTGAAAAAAAGGTCATTTCTGTGGGAATGAATGATTTAGGTGAAATATGTCACTCTGAAAAGGAAAGCTGGGTTCTCAGAACAGAAGTGCGGGCTGCACGCGGCCAGTGTGACTGCCAGACTGCACTGCTTGTTTGTTAATCTGCACTTACTGGGAAAGGGAGTGTATGGACAGGGCTGCCAAGTGCAGGGTGTGCTGCAGATGGCAATGATAGCATATTCTGTTCCTGGCTTTTACTCTTCCTCTTGCTTTTTCTATATCCCGCAGCTATTTATACACATTGATATGGAATGGATATGATCATCACTTTGTTCTGTTCTGTATTCCTCAATATGTCAATATTTAAAATGGGGATGAAAAGCTTAACAAATAGATCAAATAACAAAAGTAATTATTTATCTTCATATTCCCACAACACTTGACCATTTGTGATCCTGTCTGTAAAAAAAAACATCAAAAGTATTTTTTTCTGATTCAATGTTTTCTACATAAAATCATCTGTATAATGTTTTTTTTTTTTTTTTTTTTTTTTAGAAAACAGTGAATCACAAAAAAATTACTTTAGTTGAGTTTTTACATACAGAGTCACATATATGGGTTGATAATGGTAACAATAATGCTGATCATGATTTCAGTATTTGTTTGGAACTATCACAATTAACGTATCTTTAATCCTGTATTTTTAACCTTCTTCACCAAACACAAAGGAGCACTGTACGTAACTCAGAATGTCTTTTGACTATCTGAAATTTGCACAAATATAAAATGCCTGAAGCAAGACGGACATGTTAGAATGAGAATAATGTATGCCCATGGCACTCTAACATAAAGGACTTGCTAATGTTCACATGCTTGCACTGGGTTTAAGCTTTAGCCCTGAGATGGACATCTGCTAGGGTTTGCTGAACATATGTTTCCACTGCAGTCTGTTTCTGCTATAAAAAATGTCTGTCCAATTCAAGACAAAATCACCATCCTTTTGTAAACACTACGCATACACAAAAGCAAGGCTATTTTTTCAAAGAGTGCCTAATATTAGATGATTAGATGATAGTTTGTGTTATGATTCCATTCACTGAAAATATTTGAACACAAAAATGTAACTCTTGTTCAACATTTCTGCTATTATTATATCTACATTCTAAAGTGTCAAAAAGTAAGAGGTGAATATTATGATTGCAAATGCTTTCCTATTTTAGCCCACTGCAATATTACAGATTAAATGCACGGTCTCGTGTGTCCAGCCATTATCATTATCACAGTTAGCACACAGATGTGATTAACAGTGGCAGAAGGCATGAAAGCACTGTGCCTTACTGTAGGCAGATTAAATTAATTATGTTAAGCAGCGATACAAAAATATGCTGCAGAAACATTGTTTTCTATGATCAGAACTTGGGCCAAACAAATCAGAATTGCAATAGAGCCAGAGAACTAAATACCACGTAGCCTGTAGAAACCTTTACTTTTTTGGTTTTCTGTCATGTACAACCCAAGAAAAAGGTTTCCTCTGGTCCTGTTTTATACACTTAACCCAATTAATAAACTAGAAACCTGAGCAGATGTCTACACATAATTATATAATGTATGGAAAATATTTCAGCTTATTTACTAAAATATTTACCGCATGAATATACCTGTACAATACATATGAAATGAATGACCCTACAGTATACAGTGTAAGGGTTAAAAATATCACTAGATTATTTTGCAAAAGATCATCATCAGTAGCCCTCTGTCTTATTTGTTTGTCTTTTTTTTTTTTTAAATAGTCTTCCTAGAGTCCCTGCATTATGTGCATTCTATTAATTCTTTTTTTTTAGGACAAAACTCTATCGAAGAATCTGTGTCCTCTCTTATCTTCCCACCATTTTTCACCCACATTCTCTCTCACTCTCTCTCTGTGTGTTGAGCTACACAAGGGTCTCCCAAGTTACCACTTATCCTAACTTTAAACTTGACTATATAATATACAATTATAAAATACAATTATTTGTATAATTAAATATAAATAAAAAATATATATAAATAATTTTATCTGGTGATTTACAGATTATAATAGGTTCCTGGTTTCTCTCAAGGTTTCTTCCTCAATGTCCTCTTTGCCAACATAGCGTCTAGTTTGCTCATTAGGGAAACATTAAAGATATATTAAAATTATCCTTATATAAAATTATAACTTGAAAAGAATCATATAGTCAACTTGGAATTTATGTGTGAGGGTCCTTCCAGGGTCGTGGGTTTGATTCCTTCCTCGGGGGGCTGTGTGCATGGAGCTTGCGTGTTCTCCCGTGGTACTCTGGTTTCTTCCCACAGGCTTTCCCAAATTGCCTGTAGTGTGTGAATGTGAGTATCGTGCCCTAAGTCTTCTGGGAAGGGCCCCAGGCCCCCTGCGACCCTGTATAAAGGAAAAAAAGGTATAAGGTAGATGAAGAATCAGCGAATAGAAAATTCTGGAGAAAAAAACTCCAATAAATAGAAAGAATATAATTGTACATTTATTATTTAAATTTTTTTTTTTGAATAAACATTTATTGTGCTAAAGGAGTATTTTTTATATCCATGTTGTAGTCTATTATATAGTGTATAGACTATAAGTCACTGATCTGGATGCGTACAGGGCACTTTCACCATCACCCTTGTCATTTATCCTCAATTGTGATTTCTAACATAATTGATCTAAAGTTAAACGTTTCCAATAAGAATTTAGAGAAGAAAACAACGTGAGATGATGAAAAATATATATACAGTGTTGATGAAAAAAAAAAAAAACTAATTCAGCAAGTGGGCTTCAAAATCGATTAATCTGTGTAAATGGGCGGGAGAGGAGCTGAATCGGAGCCGTTAATTTACGTTAGCTTCCTTCTGAACCCTGGAGATAAGTGGAAGGAGCCTAGGTAACACCACGCCAAGTTACTTTATCAAGGTAAAATATTTCTCTTTCTCTCGACACCTTGTTGCCTCCGATAATAATTATTGTGAGCTGTTTTTAACAGCTCACAATAAGTTACTTTCAGCTAATTGTGTGCCTAATTTTGCTGCCTGTAGGCTAACAGTTAGCCAACTGGATAGTTTTATGTGTATGCATTCACATATATATATTTGTGTGACAGTGTTTGTGTTTAAATTCGGTTTTAAATAAATTACATTTTTGCATAATCAATATCACCTCATATTTAACCAAACGAGTCGGCACTTTAAATCGATTCTTGTAGTCGAGTCTTTTAAGTGAACTTTGCGAGTCGGTTCTTGTATTTGCGGCAGGTTACTCTTGCAGTGTAATTCAGTCATGTTTCCACATTGCCATATTTTTACCATATAAGATGTGGTAAAGGTACTGCTGTCAAGTCCAGTTTGAAATAAACAGGATATAAGCAGTTTGGAAGTCTAAGTGTCGACTCTTATTGGTGAGCTGAACCCAATGATTCGGCTCACTGAACACTCGGTATTGCCATCAAATGTTATGTAAACACAGTTCGTTACATTTCTAGCTGAGTCAGATGTATTTTGCAGTTAGCATGATTTGTTGATTGTTGTTCATTTATTTATTTATTTTTTACACCCACACACACTCCATACAACACATATTCTCCACGAGGTAGTATTTCTGTAAGTGTAGCCCGGTATCATCTGTGTGCTTTGGATTTTAACGTAATAAAATTGTGTTGTAATAAACATTTGTTTCTTTGAAACAGTACCAGGCTCAGAATCAAAAGCAGCCCCACGGATACACATTTGACACACATCTTTGTAACTTAAATACAAAATACATTTAGTATTAAAATATTTATACAACTGTGTAATTCGTAAGATTATGTTAAAGACTATGGAAACCTGAACATTCAAATGTATACAGATGATTCTGCTCTAAACAGAACATGTGGAAATATAGGCATTAAAATGATAATGAATTCATTTAACGATGTCCTTATCTTTCTTAAACACTCACATGATGAATATTTTTTCGCATCATAAAATTTAATTGAATGGATTCTGTAAATATATTTAATATGTAGTACAAAATGCTTCGCTCTCTCTTTTTGTTTGGATTGTCAGAGACCTGTACATAAGCTTACAGCCTACACAATCTGCGGCTTATTATATTGGCTGTACTATAATACTTTCTTCAGTTGTTTCTTCAACTGTATGTGGTTGCTGTAGTATAGTTTATTTTAGAGGTTGTGGAAAAACATCCACATAAACACTGTTGTTTGACCATTAAAACCAAATTCTGTTAAAGTACAGGGTGTCACCGAATAAATAAATCATCCATTTGGAATTAAAATTTGATATTAAAATTTTATAATAAACAATAACATAAAAAGGTTTAATATAACTCATAAATAATGATGATGTATCTGTGCCTTGTAGTCCCGTATAGTTAATTCAACTTTTATTGTATGTAGTACTTTAAGTGTGTGTGTATGTGTACATACAGTATATATATATTTCAACAGACTGAGTCGACATTGTGTGTAATGTATGCTATATTTAATTATACTTTCATTAATCCCAGTGGGATGTCAGGCTTTTTGTTGAATATTAAAAGTGTGAAGTATGGCACACTAAAGGGCAGATGGGTGGAAGTAAAATAGCGAGAGTGGTGGGCTAGTGTTTAGTGTGATGAAGGTCAAGGGAACAGTGCGTGGGATGCTGCTGGCTGACACAGGACATCAGTGTGACAGATTTGGCCACCGCTCTTTGCCGTTCTCTCTGATTCACTCTGATGTGCCAAGATGGACAGCAGTGCAGCCGGCAAGTCTCAGGGTTACACGCTACAAAACTGTCTAACACCATAAATTTTAGAATGGCATCACATCTTATTTTGGGGGGGAGGATGTAACACTGTGGCATTTGGCATACCTCAGCGGCATTTGGCTGCCATTCCAAATATCTACAGGGCTTTTCTGAGGAAACATGCATCCCATTTTCATGTTCACACGAAAAAATTAAAACCTTAAGATAATTTTTTGATCCTCAAGACTTTGTTAGTAAGTTTGCCGCTTAGAAAAGTGATGAACGGTTTCTAAAAATCCATTAATATTGCTTTAAAGGTCATTGAGTCTAAAAAGCATTGAAGGGCAGTCAGGGATGTCCTGAATAAGGTTACCTGCCAGCCAGTTATTAATCTGTTGTTGTCTGGGTAATTGTTTCAGAGTTTTATTTACATGTCAGACATAATTAAGAAAACAGTATGGTTTTGAGGACATTTATCAACACCCTCTTTTTACTGGAGTCCAAGGGTAATGAATGTGTTGTGTCCTCACCAAACCGTCCCTGGTAAAAGAGTGAATTTGTGCACGCCTTGGCAAAGTCTTTGCAGTGAGAGCAGATGGTACTTATGGCCAGGGCTCAAACCTCTTCTCTTCGCTCTCCTTCGTCTCTACCTTATCTCTGCCAGCCTCTTGGTGTAAGACTGCTGCCTGCTGGCACTTTGCAGACAGACCTACTATTCAGTTTAGTGACACACACTGCACATCCATAGTTATCTATCATGAAGAAAAACAGATTTATCGTCTTTCATCAAAATCCTTATTTGTACATATTAAGAAGATTTCTGACGTACTATTTGATTTAACTGTGTTTTATGCTACTTTAAGACAACTGATATTTAGCATATCCTGCATTTAGATTTTTTTTGTGTCTTGAGTTCATCTTTATCTGTTTAACCATTTACTTGGATAAAGCAAAGATTACTCTGGATTTCATTCTGCTTGATTCCAGACAGACTTTTCAATTTTTTGCTTATTTTTGAAAACAATGGGCTTGTTATTGTGAACGTTTTCCTCGGGCAAATTGAAAGATTTTGAAACACTCTGAAGCTGCATGGCGTGTTTCTAATCGCAGGAGCACACTTGCAGCAGGTCTCCATTACCTTTTTTCACTCTGCATTTTCTCCAACAACAACAAAAACAACAACAACAACACCAGAAAAAAAAACATCCTAGGCAGATTCCTGATGTCTGTGCACAAGCAAATTACCCGAACGTGGAAAAATGGCTGTTTATGTGATTGTTGCAATTCACCCAAATGTTCACATCAGAATAATTGTTGCACATGGCTCATTAACGTCTCAGAAGCTTGACAGACACTGGATGCTTTCTTGCTCTCATGGTCCAAAGACATTGTTTAAGTAACATTCATACCTTGTGATATGGATGTTGACACGGACGCAAATGTTGAAGACATTTATTTTGCTGCACGCAGATCCCTTTACAGTTTAATCATCTGTAACAAATGGCATCTGTCAGCAATCGGAGAGGTAAAATGCATGGACGGAAATAGAATTTTTTGTAAAGAAGTAACTGGGAATCCAATCTCAGCCTGTAGTATTTTTTAATCCCTCAAAAATCAGATCTGCTTGTTTTGTACTTAGGAAGTGCTGCTGGGATTAATATTGCTTGTATGGACAGAGTGACTTGTATGTGACTAGCCATCAGTTACTGAATTTGAATCAAAAGTTCATAATTTTATTGTACTGCATCATATATCAGACAGTATGTAATATATATATATATATATATATATATATATATATATATATAAAAACTAAAAATATGTTGGGGGGGATAATTTAATGTGGTTTGGACTGAGACAACTGGCACCATGCTTTCCTGCTGAGAAGGTAATGCGGTGCCAAAGAAAAAGAAATGAAAACAGATGTGGACAATAGTTTTTGAGGCATTTTAAATGAGACTATGATTAGGAAGAGGAACTTACTTAGGAAATTACATACATTCAGTTTAGTTATGGAATTTATGAATAGATGAAAAAAATCTGTACAATTTTCCAAAGCAATTTCAGCATTCTTCGTTGTGTGAATATTTTACAGTGAAATGTTTTAAAATCAAATTGTATTTATGATTTGTGATTACTTGATAATATAGCTATTACTGAACTTTGAAGAATACATTTATTTATAAGTTTTAAGGTAATAGTTGTAGTTTCTAAAGGCCCTGTATATAGTTTTATTATTCTAAATATATTTTCCTATTTCCTCTGATTAGATCATATCACCGAGGCACATTCTCTGTGCTAGCAAAAACATTTCTTGTTGAGATGAAGCAGTCTGCAGGACGGAGAAAGCAAAGGTGAGCCGAAAGACTCTTGATAGGCATCTTTTTACCTGAATCTGAATGCACAGTAAATGAAAATGGTGCAAGAGTGCCTTCTACTGGGTGATAAAGGAACATTAAAGTTTAGAAAACTACAAAAAGGTACACTTTGTCTTTGGTGTTTTGGTCTGAATTTAAAATATTGGAATGAGCACATACCATAAAAGCAAATTATGTTTTCTGCAATGTTGTTTTATCGTTTCTGAAAATATTAATATATTTCTATTTAATTGAAATAACTATGACTTGTCCAGTGCAATAACTCTTGTTAACGAAGCTTTAAAAAACACCTTAATTAGGAAAGCTTCATCCAAATCTGTCATAAAGGGGCTATAATTATAGTATGTTCATTTTATGCTTGGTTAGTCCAGTACAGGGTGAATGTGAATATTTCCGGACCCTGCTGACCATTGAGAAAAACTGTATGTAGTTAATTATTTTTACTCAACATGCCATAACTTTTATGTTTGTAGTCTGGGATTGTGTCTGGTGTCATAGCAAGACTCCTACATGTATGAAATAGATTTAATGCTTTAACTGATGAAATGAGTTGTGAAAATGTCGGGTTTAAAACCTGCTTATTTGAATTAGAATTTTTTAGTAGATCATTTTGTATTCATGGTAGAAATGTAGTTAAAACATTATAGTAATGCAGTAACATTATACATAATTAAATGTGGCAAAAGGATAATTTTTAGTTTATGTCTTTAATGAAGAGTTATCTAATTAAAGATAAGTTAGCTAATAAATTTAAAAAGTGAATGTTGATCAACAAATAATATCCTTTATAATAATTTACTGATTTGACAGTTTATTAGGTACTTCTGACATTAAATACTGGGTGGGTATACCTAATAAACTTGAAGTAAAATAAAAGCAAATAAAAGCCTGTTTCTTGTAACGAACATGGATTTGCCGTTCTCTCGGGAACCGACCCGAGTACTTACGTCCTTGTTACTTTTTGGTATAGAATTAATGAAAGCTGTGTACCCTCTTAAGCGTACCAGAGAACAGGTCTTTCTGTATCTCAGCCCAAATCACATTCCTTAGGCTAGGTCACAATAGGAGAACTGTTTGATGCTGGAGCTCTCTCTCCTGCCCCTGGCTCAGGTATTCCCCTCGCTCAGCAACCTGAGCTGCACCAGGCTTGACCACAGCACTCATAATCTCCTGCATGATGTCGGTGAAGTACACTTGAGCGCACAGAAAAATTTGCTATATTAAATAAAAAGCATCTAACAGTTTTGTGTCATGGTGACACATTTCAAATATATTGCAATAAAATTAACTTGACTTGGATGTTGTGTATAAGGTAGGAGAAGTCTCCTAGATAAGAAAGCTGTCACTTACAGTAGTTTACACCATAGCATCAAGTAGGAAAGGTAGTTGGAAATAATCTCATGGTCAGTGCTTTCTCTCTCTCTTTCCTCTGTGCTCATATTTAACTTGAAATAAAAGTCATTTGCAAATGCCCAGCAGTGAATATCCATGAGATTTTTGTGCAAATATATTTCCTGAGCATTGTAAAGTAAATTTGTTACAAAATAGACTCTTGCCAGAGGACAGAACGTGAATGGGGAAAAGCTCAAAAACAAAACATTGCATGATAGTCTTTAAGCAGTTCCATCTGTCCGGCAAAAATTTCAGGCTAATAGCCTGTGGCGCTTTAGTCCGCTGCCCTCACTCCCTCTACCTGACTCTGTCCTATTAAATCTCTCCACTCCTCCAAAAAAAAAGAGTTGAAAGAAGGAGAAAAAGAAGAACTTGTACAGATCTAAGTGAACTGAATAGTAGTGATGATGAGGATGCTGATATCAATAAAGAAAAATCCCTAATTAAAGAAGAAAAAAGACCAAGGACCTGAGGGGCTCAGTGATGTGGGCTCGTCATTCTGGTGTTATTTTTTTTTTAAGGACAGCTCGCTCTGTGAGCAGATGACTGCCGCTCACCTTGCCACGGGGTCTGCGCGAGATTGGTTCATTGTCAGGGATTTTTTTTTTTTACCCATGATTCCATATGGTATGGAGCGGGCTACATGTTGCCCAACATGCCAGTGCAAATGTTTTCTCAATTAGGTGTCTTATCTCCGGTGAGTGCACTAGCATCAGATGAAGCTTGCTGACAGCGTAATGGCAGCTAAAACCTCAGAAGGCTCCATCAAATGGCAGCTCTGCTACGACATCTCGGCCAGGACTTGGTGGATGGTAAGTTGGCAGGAGCCAAAGCAGTTTTTTTTCTTCCTCTTTCTTCTTTCCCCTCTTTTTTGAGGGACAAAACTTCCCTCCCTTTCTTGCACATGCAAAAAGAAAGACAAAAACATCTTTGTTTTGTGAAAATTCCTTTTCTGCTTCACATTCAGTTGCTCGTAATGAGTGCTTTGTTTTTGTATTGTTTGCTTGCCTTACATTCAGATAATGGTGCACTGTTGGTCCTGTGACTTTCATCCTCTTTTGTGTTTTCTTTAATGTTGTCCTCATTGTCCACCGAGCTGAAGAATCGAAGATGAAACTTAACATGAAGTTTGTTCTCGCTATACTCTTGTTTTTCTTAAGCTACTTGAAATTTAGATGTCCTTGCTACAACCAATACTTTTACCACTTTTGCACAAGAGGTAGTTCATTCCTCTGCTTTCGTCTCCTTTCTCAACTTCTCCGCTGTCACTCCGCGTGAGGAAGCTGCTCCCATGTGTGTTCTCCTTCTGCCTTAACTCGACACAGGAAAAGTTCCACATGATATGACTTCTAACAAGGAAAAAAGAGCTGCATGTATTTGCTGTGATCCCTTGTTTACACTAAGTTAGTGTGCGTGCACGATCGATCAGCGTGGTGTGTGGACATGCGGTGGGGCGCTGCTCCTGAGCGTTGACACTCCGCTTCTGCAATTAAAGCAAGAAAAGAAAAAAAAAAAGCTAGCAAAGAGTGCTGGGATGAGTCGGGCTGATTAACTTGCTTGTCGTGGGCAGTGGGGCCAGGCAACCTTTGACATCCTTGTCGTTTCAGTAGAACTGACGAGAGGTGAAAGTGGAAGAGTGGCAAAGAGGAGAAAAAAAGAAAAGCGTTTAGCGGATTTTGCAGTGAAATGAGGAAGGGCAGGGATTCACAATAGCCCATTGTGGCTGGCTGATACAAGCCCAGTTGGGGTGGATGAAAGAGTTTTAAAAAACCCAGGCATGATGATATGTTAGCCCAGTGCTATTATCTTTATTATTGCTATCTATTTTACCATAATGATTATTATTATTATTATATCTTGTAGTGCCGGTGTGATGCCTGCAACTTTTTATGGAAGCAGAGTTTCTTTGGCGGCTTCAGTAAAAAGATGCTTATGTTGTGAGAACACAATAGCTATATTATTCCTTTCACAGACGGTTATGAACTCCAGAACTCAGCCCGAGACTCCCCCTTACTCACACTCTCCCCCTGATCCAGCCTGATCCAGGCTTCTCGCTCCACAGCGGCTCTGCTGCATGAATTTGCGTGGGGCGCCGGGGAGAAAGCATGAGAGAAACCGCAGTCCAGTTCCCAGCTCGTTTTACCACTGGTGAAGAAAAGATTAAGGAATGGGAAATTAATTAGTTACACTGTGGTGTCTGATGGTAAGCTTTAGTGGTTACTTGGTGGATGTTTTTGTGGAACAGGGGGGTGGTGATGCGCAGAAATGATCCATTGTGGCTTGCTCTGGGGCCAGAGCCGGACACCAGCAGTGCGGGAATGCGAACCTGCAAGCAGGAATCTCTAATCTCCATTTTCATGTGACAGCTTTTAAGTTTTAGTGAGTTTTAATTATTTATATTTTTATTAAAATTGAGAAATTCAGGAAATTATTATTATTATTATTTGTAATAATCAGGAAGACAATTCCTTTAAATAAAAATGATTAAATATGTGCTATAATTAATCTAAAAAAGGTATAAAGCTCTGCATTTATAATGAGCCGGGTAAAATCTCTCAAAATTAGAATAATAATGTATTTTGAACATAAAAATGATTGCCAGATTGTATAACTTTAATACTGCTTTAAAAACAATTTACAGCAGAAAATTGAAAGTGTCATAATTAATAAATTGGCAAACATAAGTAAATATATTATAACTTTAATATGTGTAAATTAGGTTTTATTTGGACAATTTTCAAACAGTCGACAAGTTAGTTTTTATCTGTTTATAAATTTATTATTGTTTTGAAGCAAACTTACGATCCCATTTATATGGTAGTTAATTAAATTACAGGGAAGTGCAGTTATGTAGTTAATTTTTAATTGTAGTATTACATTTATTTCAATCTCTGGCCAGGACTGATGAAGACATAATAATATTATTTTTCTTATATAAATTTATATGTAATGTTTTAAATGTTTAATTGGTGTTTTATCATTTATAAGTTTATTGTATGTTTTAATTTAACTCTTAAATAAAGCTTCAATATCTTTAACAAGTATTGATTTAATAGCTATTGAGTACAATAACCAATTGTAATATAATTATTATTTTCAAACTGGGCAAATGTATTTTTCTACATTTTAAAATAGTAAAGTTTTATTTTTAGTGTTTTTTTTTTATTTATTCTTCTAGATTTGTTTTATGGAGTTGTGGGTTTACATTTTTTTTATTTAAAGATTATTGATTGTTCTGTTTTTGTTTAGTGCATTTCAAAATGTTCATTCAAAGATTTAATTATCATTCAATATTCATTATGATTCAATTTGGATCCTTCACTTTATGTTTTAGAAAAAGATCAATATATGATCAAATAGTTTAATTTAGTGATTGGTTTGGCATTGTAAATATTGCTTGCCTTTTTTAAACTTTCAAAATACCTTCTCTGTTTAGTTTGACAATAATCCCCAAAATACCCCAGACATTTTTACTAAGTCCATAAACATTGTAAATATGATCTTACAGTGTATAATTAAATGTAATGTTAAGTAAATCTTAAGTATGTAAACCAATGTCAATGCAGTGTTTAGTTATCGTAAAGAACTGATGTGTAAAATTTAACGTGTTGTCTTTCAGTGGTGTCTGTATATGTGCAGTTAAAATCAAATCAGATCTTTATTCGAATACCTGACTTTAAAGGTTATTTTGCCCGGTCAATAAATTTGTAAAACGTGTGATATGTTCAAGTAGACTTTACAGAATGAGCTGTTGCAGTCGACCCTGATTGTCTCCTGAAGTGCTTTGAAGTGATAGCGATGGAGAGTGTGCGAGATTATTAGTGCTCAGCGTTGACCATTGCACTAAAAAACATTTATCCAAACATTGAGCCTCCACTGCTTAATGAGATTTGGTTTTTCATATATGTGCATCTCATATAATCTGCTTGTCATTAATCGGTTTTCCCTAAAAGGCAAAGTGTGTAATAAGTGTGTGTGTTTGTGTTTATTTGTGTGTGTGTGTGTGTGTGTGTGTGTAAGAGTTGATTTTTATATGTGAGTGAATACCATGTGCTTCTAGCAATAATATCAGCCATGTGTTTAGAACTCTCTTGTAAATTCCTTGTATACACAACGGTCAAGAAGAACTTTAGTAATTTAGTTATAGAAACAATCTTATTTTGAGTATTTTACTCAGTTAAATTACTCTGCTACGTAAAAACCAAAAGAAAGTCTATAATCTAAATTCCCACTAATTTGATCAATCACTGATTGACTGAAGCATTTCGTTTGTTGTTGTACGGGTTTGTTAACATGAAAGTTTAAGGATACATTAAATGAAACAAAGGCATATGTTGTAACTGAATGATCTTAAAAGGTTCATTAGGTGCTGGAAACAATTAGATTATTTATTTGTTTAATATGTCTTTTTAGCCAATACTCTATTTTGTCACTTCAAATGTTTGCAGCTAGAACATAACTTTTTTTGGTTAAACTCCCCCCCCCCCATCTCTAACATGAAAACCCATCCAGTTCAAACAATCCCCAAAGCCGATATGGTCATCATATGGCAGATTTCTGTTTTTTAACCTATCCCGCCTGTGCTTTTACTGCTGGCTGGCTGTGCATGGAGTTTTACTGTGTGTTCTTGTCCTGTCGAGTGGAAGATGTTTCTAATTTGCCCTTCGCCATGGACTAAGGGAGAAATGATTAGAGAGGAGGAAATTGGAGGATTAAAATTGTCTGCTTGAACTTCCTGAGCTCCGCTTGCTCCCTCATGGTGTCTGTGTGCTGAGGGACTTACAGCCTCAGGCACTGCAGGCTGAGCAGCATCTCCAGCCCGCTCGCACACACGCACACACACACACACACCTCAACATCAGGGTTTGTGCTCGGTGTGGGAGTGATGAACACACACTGAGCTCACAGTCAGACTCAATTTGTTAATGTGTGCCGTATTACCAACCCTGGGTGACTCATCACTCGCCTGATGGAGTCAGAATTAATTTGTCAATGAGTGACAGAGCAACATGTCTAAAAGTGCAGTTTAGACTTGTAAAAGCAGGAGTTGGGGTTGGTCATTTTGATTATTTTAGCAATGCAGTGAGGACACTTTATATTAAAAAACTGTTTGCTTAATATGGAAGATTTTCCACAATTAATTATTCATAGCTTAAATTGCTGTAGAATTTTTTTTTTGCACAAGGAATGCTAAAAATATATTTATTTTTTTTACTTTGACACATGCTTTCAGTTTTTCAGTGTAAATGTGACTGTTGGTTGTCATACTAATAATATTTTTTTATCCCAGTCTTAATACAGTACGTCATACACTTATCTAATATCCTTTTCTGATTCTATAGTCCATATGTTTTTCTTTCACTTTCGGGAAGAAATTCTGGGAGACTTTAATTCCAGGCTTTAATATTCGTTCATATGTTTAAGGTTTTTTGTTGTTGTTGTTGTTGAGAAACTGGCGCCCGAGGGTGTTTTTTGCCAATTTTATGTTATGATATATATCTGAGAGGGAAAGAGATGCTTCAACAGTCCAGCATCTGTGCTTCACTCATTGGAAATTGGTTATGTCTTGCATCGCCATACAAATTAATATTATAATTCCTCATCTATTTTGTAAGAATATTGATGAGGCTGAATTTAAATGTGCTGTGAAGCACATCTTAGTTGGCACATTATTGTGTTGGCTCGTGAACAAGGTAATTTGAAGGAACAGAAATCAGATTTGGACTTCGCTCTGTGTTAAAAACAGAGGAAGTGAGGAAGACGAAATTTGGAGTCCATTCAAGATGTTAACTGCAAACTTATAACAATCATGTTTTACATTTTCTAGTGCTTTCCATGACAAACTGGCTTAATTCAAATTAAGGATTTCACACACAAAATATGAACACACCTTTATTTAGTTTTATTTAAAGACAGATGGTTTGAAAAACATGAATGAATTCCTGCTAAGATTAGAATGTAGCATTCAAGAATGATTTAGAGGCAGATATTGCGTGCACCCTGAAAACTATATAAAAATGATAAGAATGCTGGAGAAAAACTCTGGATCATGCAAAAGTTCTGATGTTAGAAACAAACATTCCTGTTTTTTTTTGGCTAATGTAGGATTTGCTTGCCATTATCAGAGATAATTGGCAAAAATTTTTTTTTTCTTTTCATCAAATCCTAACTTCTCGACACAACGGTTTACATCAGTGTACAGTAGTATGGGAGCACGGCTTAAATCACTGAGAATATGTACACACTGTCTGCAAGGATGGACGAGAATTTTTACTCATTTTTATTTTGTAACAAGCTGCTTAATTTCTTTTTGCTCACGGTTCAGTAAATATAACAATAATGTGATACATAAAGTTATATTAATAAATATTGACAAATCTCAATATTCATGGGAAAGGAACAACATTTTCAATTTATTCATCCTTCTATTAACTGTAATAGCAGGCAGTGTAAGCAATCCCTTTGTTTATTTACAGTATAATGAAACTGAATGCACATGAACTGAAATGAGACGTTCCTGTTGTTATATGTAGTGCGATTTTGATTGGTCTGCATTTCAGCTGCGTGACCTGTTAATATTTTCAGCCACACCGCACTGTGTGACTAATGTACCTGTTTTCTGTTTGTTTTTGTCATTTTATAACTAATTATGAAATGACCTAAAGTAAGTATATATATGGGAAATCTCCAGAGAGACTTATAGATGCACTCATCTATAGCTGAACCTCTGCATCATGTAAATAAATGCAGGTGATGGCGTAAAGAACAAAAAAAATATTGTTGGCCCACTGAAAGCAGAGTTTGTTTACGGGTGAAACATGCTCAGCTTCTATGTGGACAGTGAATCTCATGAGATAGCAGCCAGTTAGTTCAGGACCTCAGTTTTTTTTCTTTGGTGTCTGTCTCTTTTCCTCTGTGGCACTTTTACCTTCTGCCATCTCAGCGGCACTCTGTGTCTGTGCTGTGGTATGAAGGGATCAATTGTGTGGAAAAGATGCGTGTGAAATCCTTGCTGTCTGGAGCGGGTCAGGGGTCACTGTGTGAGAAAAAGGACCTCTTTCTATTCCTGGCATGGCTCTGTAAGGAACGCCACTCTCGGCAGGAGACACCCCCCCCTTCACTGGTTCTCTAGCTCTATCTTCCTATCCTGCTTTCTTTGGGCTCTCCCGAGAGAAACATGGCTACCGGCCAAGACAGCTGGCTCTTTGGGCTCGGCCTGGTGCTCTCTATAGCTTGTCTTGTTTGGAACAATGAAAGTGAAGATGCTCTCTGTGATAGAGAGCTTATGAGAAGAGAGATGTGTTGTCTCAGCTCTGCAGTCGTAGAATTGCTCATCGTCAAACTTTTATAGTTTCACAGCTGACACTGTCCTTAATCCTGCTTAGCCTTCAAATTTAGGGAAGCTGGTTGATTTAAAATAATTATAATTATTTTAAAATAGTATAATAAGAAGCCAAATAACTAAATTTATCAGGTTTGCATGGCTGGAAAGTTAATAGGTCAGTCATTATGATGGAGTTTAAAATCAAGAGAAGCTCAATTACAGCATGGCTTGTTCTGTGCCATGGCACTGTGCCACCTATGGCAGCTTCTTCAGACAGTTATGGACACAGCACTGCAGGATCCACACAGTTTTTTTGAGCTATAATTTTATTGTCTTCTCTCTCCTCCTATTCCAATCCACAATCATCACTGTTTGTTTGTAAAGTACTGGCTGTCATGTCTTAGTTGATATTCATTCTTTCATGAACGTGTATTCTGTGTTTTAAATGAGGTGTGTGAATTTGTATGCAAGTATGCATAATGTGTGTTCCTTGGGAGTTGTCATTTTTTTAATAGACGTGGAAAAAATGGAAACAGATTCCAAAAACACCATCTGGTATTTGGAGGAGTGTATTTGAGCGTGTGTGTGTGCGTGTATATGTGTGTGTTGGGGGGGGATAGTGGTGGTGGTGAGAAGTGATCCTTTTTTCTCTATAGCCCTCTTGGTCTTGAGCCACCCGCCACTCTGCTGCCAAAAAAAGGTGTCAGTCGCCGATGATGGGGAGGCAGAAGGGGTGTATGTGTGGTGTGTGTTTGTGGGTGTGGGGCTTTGCTGCTATCACTGGAACTTGGCCAGTGCTATTAACTCCTCTAGTCCACACTCACCTGCTCCAAAATATCTCACAAAATAATCTACAAACTTTTACCATTTTGGAGTACAGTATTAGCATATATATATATTTAAACATTTGATCGAGTCTCAAATTAAGTTTTCCACATTAACCTTTCACAGGGTGGCCCACGGTGTCTTTTCCAGCACGTTACTTAAGCTGTGTATGACCATTTATCTGTCTGAAGTAGAGTTTATAAAGCTGTATGTTTATACATTTTATTTGAGTCTGGATTGCAGTCATTTCCGCAGGGAACAAGGCATGGGTCATGTACGTTTAAAGCTCTGACCTTTTGCTTTTATTTATTTATTTATTCATTTTTTTATTAATTAAATGATAAATAAATACATTTATTCATTCATTTATTTATTTATTTATTAGTTTGAAATGATTATTTTCTGTTTCTGTGCTGGTTGGAAATCGTCTTCTGCAAACAATGTTAAGTGCGGATTAAGTGAAGTAGTTTTGAAGTTTCTCTATTATAAAGTAATGTAATGACCTTTAATGGATATTCCATGGGGAAATGGTGGGCATTAGTCAAATAGACAGAAAAACGAATACTGTAACAGAGCCTGGGTTTCATGCTAAGTTGTTAGCTGGCTTACAACCAACTGGTTAAAAACTGATTTTATTTTCGTGTCAGACATATTTGCCTCTTCTTAAGATCTTGTTGAGGCCCCACACACCCTCAGGCCAGCTCTGCTAACTGTCTAGATCCCATGAGCATGTGCTTTCTCTTTAAGTGCCACAGTAACTGTCATGTGAAAAGAAAAAATCCTCTTTGGGCCCCCACATTTAAATCATAAATTGGTAAAGGCGTGGTAGAATATGGATTGCATTTGTGGAGTGTACAGCTGGTTAAACTGGTTAAACTCAGCGTGTAGATCTATGACAGAGTGAGAGAGAGAGAGAGAGAGAGAGAGAGAGTATCAGAGAAAGTAATGTATTATTGGAAAATAAGTTTCAGCCTGGCATTTTTTATGAAATATCTTTTATGCATTAGTTGGTAAATTTTTTGAAGTTTCTGTTTTTAATATGGTTATGGTGAATGACCTTAATTGTAGCTGATTTGTCAATCATACTAATGAGATGGTGACTCCAGCAAATAAAGTAAAGCTTGTCACTTAATATGATAATAGTCAGGGAGAGGATTAGGTAAGATTATAGTATAATAGATGATTTATAATGAGTGTGTTTGTTTGTTGGGTGCTAGTAAAGGCAGGAGTGAGTGTGTGTGTGTCTGTTTGTCTGAGTCAGATTGAGAGCAAGACAAGATGTCCCTAAATAGAATAGATTTATAAATTTCACTGTGTATTTGAAGGGCTGCATATTTTCAACTGTAACTCTTTGCTTCAGGGGTGTAAAGAGAATTCAGAAAGTTGCTCCAACAGGGTATAATACAGCCACATCGGTGAACAAGCCAAGATCTGGTTTACATAGAAAAGAAAAAAAAAACTTTTGAAAATCAATGCACACAGTAGTGAATGTGTACCTCCCAGTTTGTGCATATTTGGGAATGTACGTGTGTATGCGTGTGTGTGTCTGTTTGAGAGCATGGACGAGAGATAGAGGGAGGGAGAGAGTGAGAGAGAGAGAGAGAGCGAGCGAGCGAGTGATCCCCTGCAGTGTACCGACAATATAATCAAAAGTCAAAAGTTTTGAAATACTTTAGTTTAAACTTAAGCTCGGCAGGAAATCTCAACAAAATCACTACTATATGAAAAACTTACAACACTATCATAAAACACAACAAGGAAAAATAAGTTCCTGTAATTGCTAATAAACGGTTGTCCCCTCACCCAAGCTCTCATTTTCTCTCACGTAAAGTTAATAAGACAAAAACCAAGGCCTGTCATCTTATTGAGAAACAAAGCGTAGTCTCATCTGTGTCTGGAAATCTTGACTTTAACTCAAGTGATTCACATTAGATCAGGCCTGAATTTCGTCATATCGGAAAGGAACACAATTGCCTCTGATGAGTAGTGAATTGAAGTGTATCAAGTTGTTTTTACTAAACTTTACTGTTTTTATCTACTTTTTATTGGAACGTGCATTATATTGTCTGAAAGGAGGAGATTCAAACTCAGGCTTACCTGCTCCATGGTACATTAACTCATCTATGTAACCACACAACCACTTGGTTTACAGTTTACCCAAATAAGCAGAAAAAAGACTATCGTACTATTTACGGTATGTCTTCTTAAATGAAGATGAAAATGGAGTTGTGCTGACAGAAAGGGTTTTATCTCAGCAGTGATCACACAGTGACTAAATGGATGAAAGAAATACTTTTGCGGGTCGGTTGTGCAACCCGGATTTTCAACCGCCATGTTAAATTAGTGGCCACATAATTTACATGCTGCATGCAGTAATTCTAAGCCCCAGTTTGTCCTATCCTCCTTACCCCTCTCTACCCAGTTCTAATTAGGTTGATTCAGAGCAGTGCCTTCTTTGCAAAGAGACCCCATTACTTATTCCTGTCCGGCAAAGGGCACACCATGACCCACAGAAGCCTGTCGCTATGGTACACATGCCTACAACAGGGGAGCTGCTGACCCCTGACGCTGGGGGAGCTTAGCAGCTGGCGGGGGCATCTCTAGAGGCCAGCATCTCCATTGCCACACACAAAAGCAGCACTGGGTTTCTCAGACGGACACATTCTGCGTTTTAGGTGTGCTGAGATTAAAAGAGAGCCTCAGTGTTCCATCAAACCTCATATAATCGGTCAAGTGACAGACATTCAGGCTGTAAATTCTGGGTCATGTAGTCTTCACACACGAGAGACAGAGTGTTCCTATAGCTGCCTCCCTCCCTTGCTTGCTCTCCAGCTTTCCCCTCTGTGGGCAGATTAAATGGAGAGCCAGATGTATCCGGGGACAAGCTGCCACAGGCCTCTCCAAGGTGACCCCTGGCAAAGCTGGCAGCACATCTGTAGCCCTGACACATCCAGGATCCTATATGCCCCCTAGTGGCCCAGGTTGCTGGCAAGGAGGCTTTAGCAGAGGGCTTGGATGCTTTCGTTCTGCAGTCTTCCAGTCTTCTGCAGTGCTGGAGGGCAAAGGGGATACAGCTGGAATATGCTGAGGTTATGGAGCACATAAGTGCATTGTTTGGAATTGGCATGTTGGTGATGGTAGGTAGTATTTCATGTGAATGCAAATTGCGATGATAGTGTTTAATGGTGAGTTACTTCAACATCTGTCTGTCATCTTTTAGTTATCTGTCTGTTGTTCTTGTATTAGTACATTCCCCTATTGCTGTTTGTTTGTTGTAGAAGATCCGATAGGTAGGCATTTATGGAAGGCAGGTGCGCACACATGATTCACATGGCCTTCCTTAACTGAGCTTTTTTTTTTGGGTCCTTTTGGGTCCTGCCATGAAGTTGACTGGTGGACATGCAACTATTTATATATTGATCACAGATCTTCCTTCTGGGTGTCAGCCAGAGCTTGAATACTCCAGCATGGCTGGTAGAAGGTGAACCCATTGTCTCTATAAGTGGAGACATCCTCTTGCAATCAGTGCTGCCAGTCGGGATCCTCTTCATTGCAGATCTAAGCCATCCACCAGTCAGCACAGGACCTAAGTATCTCCTAATTGTTTCCATTCTTCAGTGCCTGGGTGGGCTTCCCCTGTAACTCAAAGCCGATCCACTTCCATTTATATCACTTTCTGGCAAATCCTGCATGTCAGATTGTCCTTAGTGCCTGAAATGGTAAATGGGGTATCATTTCTTTCACAAGTGGCTTTCTCCAAATGAAAAACTGAGGAAAACTCTTTTTATTCTTGTTGTGTGATGAGTAACGCAGGCAAGTTGTGCTTGTACACATCTGTCCACTCTCCACAAGTTTGCAATAACACTTCTGTGGGACATTTGTGTATATGGCGCAGGTATTGGCACAGGTGCAGCATGGGAAGGAGAGACTGAAATATGAGCTGGCTGCAGGAGACCAGCCCTGATGGTCGACTGGGAGCATTAATGGAGCAGATTAGATATCCCTGCATTGAGGGAGGACGGAGGGGGTGCGAGGGGAAACAAGCATGAGCGGGTCTCTAAGTTCATGCATTTCTCCTTGACTCTGCTGGGAGGAAATGTAGGGAGAAGCCGTGGAAATGAATGAAAACGATCCCTAAACAATAAGAACCAATAAAAAGGGAGACAGTCAGGTTAAGTAGGCCTATAAATGACAGTCTGAGCTTGTATCGGTTCCAGCTGGAAGACCCTGGGTGACCTATTTGCTGACTGTCTGGTACTGTCTGTCATGTTTGTGTACTCTCACCCACCACATGCACATGCTTTGCCAGTTGATTAGGGTGTTAAGGGGAATAGGCTTGAACTCTGGCATTTGGTACCACCTGCTGGTGCATAAGTGTAATTGAAATAAAAGTAAAAACCTGACTCTTTTTGGCCCAGATTTTAATACACATTTTTTGTGAGCATAAGCATAGATTATAAAAGATGTATAAGGAGCCCTAATCCTAGCCCACTCTTTAAGTAGTGGGCTAGGATTATATTTACATCATGATAAACAATGTCACAAACTTTCCTGTGTATTGGGAGGATTGTTTGTTCTATAAATATGACAAACTGTGTATTTTTCTTCTTTCTTTTTTTTTATTTTTTATACTTTTTTCAAAACATTTATTTTACTTTTTTAACATAAGTGTTAAAGCACCACATAATGGACACATGATGAGAGTCTTGTGCATTTAGGAGTGTGACATCATTATTAGCTAACACCTCAGAGGCTCAGCCTCTCTGCAAACTTTGCTGACTTTGCTTCCATCGAAACCTTGGCCAGATGGCATGTTTGCTCTCATCTCTATCGCCTGATTTTCTATGCTGCCAGGGCTCCCCCTGCCTAACCCCCTCCTTCTGAATGTGGTGTCAGGTAGACATCGTTGAAAAGGTGCAGGGGGGATAGCTTTTCACCTGCTCCTTCTGTAGGACCCCTGCTGAAAGCAAGCTGTTCCCTCTGTGCCCTCCTTCGAACGACACCGGCACATGAACACACCTGTCCTGCTTCTTTCATGCTTCCCACCTTCCCTGCACTCAAGAGGCTGTACATTAACAAACAAGCTACAGGACTAGTCATTAGGGTGAACATTACAGCTATTAAAAATCATTATAAACCCCCTGAGGTGAAAGAACGGTTCCTCATGAGTGAAATTGGGGGGTTGGACTATGGTAATTTGCTGTTTTAGTGGCACCTTGAGGGAGGTATTCTCCACTGAGAGGATGTTTATGGCCTTTAGTGACCTGTCTGGAGTTGAGGCGTGCTGGTCCAGAAAACGTGCAGGCAGCTGAAAAGGGAGGAGGGGAACCACTCATTGTTTAGTATCTCTGCAGGACTGTAGCTAATAAAACTAAACTAGACCTGAGGGGAAGCAGCTGAACTTCCTGTAGCGGTTGTATTTATTTATTTGGAGGGTCCATTTCAGGTCTCTTGAGCAGCCCGTAAACAAAAAAGAGCTTTCCTCTCCTCCAGATTGCCTGTTTTACTCTTATTTATTTATAATTCCCTGAAACCACTTTGTGTTGCAACTTGATAGCTCCTTCCTTGTGAAAATGCCGGTTTCATCAGTATTCCCAAAAAAGAATGACCCCCCTGTACCTTGTTTTTTTTTCCCTTTTCTTTTTTTCCTTTTTTTTGTCTCTTAATTATGGCCCCTGGCTACTCACGCAAATAAATACCTTTCTACTTAAATATACATTGGCTAATTAATCTATTCCATCTGCTTCTCTCTCCGCATTGCCTCCATGACACAGAAGTTTCCGAATCAGATTTGGATCATATTGTGTTGATAAGTAGAACTTTATGAAGAAAAGCTGGAAAAATACTATTGAAAGGGAACAGACTGATCGAATAAACAGAAGTTAATCCTTTCTGATTTCACACTCCCTCAAATGGAACTTGAGGATTTTGTTAAAATGTAAGACAGAATTTGCTCAGGCTTAGGTATTAAAAAAAAGAACTGTTAAAGAGATGTGGTAATTGTAAAAGTAACTATAAATAAACCATAAAAAAGTATGAGCATTTAATACATATTTTGTTTGTAAGACCTTCTCAGCTTGATCATAAATATTTATTCAGTGTGGGAACAGAGAGCATCATCTCAGCTACATCAGGATGAGTATGTAACATTAACATATTGTTTTGCTGTTGGTGAGAACAAACAAATAAATAAATAAATAAATAAATAAATAAATATATATATATATATATATACACATATATATACATATGCAATCTGTGTATATCTCCTGAGAAATGGCAGGTTTCACAGACAGTTGCTCAACTTTGAACATCTGGTTAACCAACTGGGGATTTGTCTTTATTCCCACTGGTGAAAGAGCATGACTGTTAGACTTGTAATATTTAAGGAAAAAGGTTGTTTATTATTTATTTAAAAAAAAAAATTGTAGTACTTTACTTAACCTTAGTAAGCTGCATTTGGGAAATGACCGCAGGGTATGTTACAGTTCGGAGAAGGAAGTTCCCCCATAGAGGAATGTAGGATCTTTCCTTTGGGTCTGGTTGTTGTTTTAGAATCTGATGTTGCTAATTAACATGTACATATATACTTATTCTTACATAATTTAGTACTATAAATTATAGTACTAAAAAAATGTATGCTAATTAAATTGTAATAGCAATAGATTACATATATCCTATATTCGACAATTTGTTGAACATTTTGTTAGAAAAATATTTTGTTATTTAAAAAATGGTGATAAGTTTAACAATTACCTGTGAGAAATTAAATGTAAAGTATAGCCTGATGGTATTGTGAGGTTACTGGACAGGAATGGGAATGAATAATTAAATTTTATCATTTCAAAATGAGAGAAAATGTGGCAAATGATTACTATGATTGCATCTGTTTACTGATCAATTCAAATATTAGTATAAAAATACTAAACTACATTGGTGCTAATTTATCTCCTGTTCACTATTTGAAAGTGACAACCCACTGCTTTACCAACGCAAAAACTCAATTGCGCTTTGATAAATTAAATATGAATACATCATTAACTCCTACTTTTCCTGAGCACTAGCGACAAATAATTATGTTTAGTCATCTCAATCATAAAAGAGTTTGCCCGTAAATATAAATAGAAACATGCAGTCTTCCCAGTGGAGATGCTTATGGTAGATAAGAGAATTCAGTTCGGTTGAAATTGTGAAATCATTGAATTCTCTTTTTGTGAAAGGTGTAATCTGTGCACACTGTTGTTTGACTGGCCCTGCTGAATTTCCTTTTTAGTTTTAAATTTTAATTGTGGCAAACCAGCCAAAGTATTAGCTATTTAGACTTTAGACTTCTTAAATGCCATTCTCTGTAGTGGAGCTGGGGGATACTGATATTTTTATGCTAAAAATAAAAAAATGAACTCTCTCTCTCTCTCTCTCTCTCTCTCTCTCCCATATTCTGTAATGGTGGCTTCTCCAGAAGGTCCAAGAAGTGGCCTTGCACAACTGTTACAGCATGTGAGTCCTCTCTGACAGCTGTTCCTTCCAGAGGCTCGGTCTGAATATTCATGATGGTTGTATTCCCTTGGCCTGTGGGCTGCAGCTGTCCTGCACACACACATATATATTCTGTATATATACACACACTCTTAGACATGTTTCATTCTACTTTTTTTTACGTGGCTTGACAAGACCCTTTTGAAACATCCATTAGCATAAAATGTTTCTTTTAAGCTTTTGTATCATTGTGTGCCGAAATAAAACATTGATATTTCCTTAAATATTGATGTATGGAGCTGCAAGTATATGCATATCAGTTTTGGACCTTTTATGTTCTGTCAGCATTCATATATACTTTTCATCATTTCACTTTTTATTTTATTTTGGTTCCTGTTCATACATTATACACTGTTCCACTCTTGCAGGTCTGTGAGGTCTTACAGAAGTTCTGGGATGTAATCAGGTTATAAGTGATGGGGCCAGGCTGACAGATGGTCCTGAAGCTTCAGTCAGATGTGCCACTTCTTTCACTGGTTCTGTGGGGTTGTCGAATTCCTCCAGTGACACACAATGGGCTCTGCATTCTTGTCTTATCCGCCAGGGATCTAGACATGGTGCCAGTCAGTGTAAGGTCTTGATCTGAAGTCCTTCTCTTTCATTAGGTTGCTATATTAGTAGATCTCTCAGAGTGATCTGAGAGAAGAGACTGAAAGTATACCTCAGGATGCAGTTGTCTCTTTGTTTGGTTCCTTTCTTTGATTATTGATTGTTTTTAGACTGGCTAAGGGCAGGTTGAATAAAATCATGATTTATATCTTCATAGTCAAGAGGAACCACTCTTTATGAGAGCGATGGAATGCCGTGTGTGTGAGTGAGAGAGAGAGAGAGAGTGAGTATGTTAAAATTAGAAAAGAAAGATACACCATAAATATCAACATTTTAAAAGCTGAGGTAAAAACTAAACACTTCCTTCAACATTTCTTTCTGTTGTGTTGGGTACCTTATAAATATGGTTTTCATGTCTCCCAAGCCTTCGGTGCAACATCACACATAAGTTTATCAAAAGAACTTTTGAAACAATACAGAGTACTGTTTTCAAGATGGAGGAAAAAGGACAATAGGGCAAGTTTCCTGGAGCGGGTGTGAGGCTAATGAAGGCATACTGAAGGATGAAGACAGAGTACACACCCTGTTGGACCTCTCTTGCCCCTTGCTGGCCATTTGGTCCGAATGATTTGAGTGATGGTGTCGCTGTGTCCCACTTCTCTGCTCTACATCCATCCTCTCTACCTGAAGCCAGAGTATGTGGTACTCTCTCCGTGTTCATCACTCACCTCTGCTGGCAGGCTGCTCAAAAACACCTCATTCATTTCTATTTGAGAACATTTACTGCCAGCCATCAGAGGCTTCAGTGCAACACATGGTTGTATTTAAAAAAATGGAAATTACTTAAATATTTTTAATGACAAAAATGTTTTTGTTTCTCTTATATGAGGGGCATCACATAATATGAAAACAGTTTAATTTAACTATTTAATATTAGGATGTTGTTTAACTGGAAGCATATATGTCTCATATAGAAGATGACATCTTTTCTCAAATGCAGTTTTAGTGCAGGGTGAATTTGTGGGGTTCATTCTGAAATCCAAGTGACCCCTTTATGACCCTTTTGAAGGAGGCCTGTTTGGAAAGGATGTTTGAAAAGGATCTGATCAGGAAAGCCTTTTATTTGGCTGATTAATGGAGTGTGTATACGTTTATATTTTCGCTAATATGTATTATGAGTTATCTTTCAGTCAGTGCAAGAGAAAATCGACTTGTTATATGGAACTTGGTAGTTTGCACACTTATCCTGTGATCGCGTCTCTAGTGAAATGTGTGATCGTGACGCTTCTTTTAGGTAGATGTAATTGTAATTGCAGACCTTGGCCATTAGAGGGCGACGTTGTTTTAAGCAGTAGTTCTTTATTTTATAGCCATTTCAATTTCACAGCCATTTTCAATGTTTTATGCAGTTTTATATATATATATATATATATATATATATATATATATATATACAAAGTTGGTTAATAACTGATAATAAATTGTGATAATAAATAATAAGCTGCTCATAAATAAAAACTATCATTTCAGAAATGCTATATATATAGGTCTTATAAGAAACCACTGCAATTTATTCCAAAAAACTTCTGGAATGTTGTCCAGAGGAAGATAGATGGTCACAAACCATCAAGCAAAGCTGAGAGTGGTATAAGGTTAACCAACAGCAATGTGAAAAACTGGTGGATTTTTTGGTTTTCAATGCCAAAACGCATGAAAGCTGTAACTGCAAATCAAATTAAAAATTTATTTGTCACATACACAGTCATACACAGTATGATATGCAGTGAAATGCTTATACGACCGCCCGTGACCTTAAAAA
>JAOVVB010000004.1:14494538-14520750 GCA_028570985.1 Heterobranchus longifilis | reverse complement strand
AAATAAGTTTTTACATACCGACTTAACTAATTTGTCTTTTGTCATTTAATACAGTCTTATATTTAAGTGAAAAGATATTGCAGACAAATAAAGCTGCAAAGATGTCTTTTTAGGAATCCCTGTGAAAACTGGTTCTTTATGACGGTTGGAAAACCGTACAGTAGTGAAACAACGTGATTGTTTGGAGCGATACAAGAGCACTCGGATTATGTGATGTAGATGAACCCATGAGGACGGACCTGTATTCATTTGATCAAAATTGCTAAAGAAAAGAGACACATTTAGTCTTTTATTATGCTCACAGAATAAAATAAATAAATAAATAAATAAATATCTGAGATATGAGTATCACAGATTTCAGAATTTCACTAACAATTAACATCAATACATTTGCAAAAGTTTTACAGTGAACTCACTACACTGTAGTTGTAACTCTTTTCTTCAGAGATTTTGAATTCTCAGTTTTAATGCTTGAAGGGTCTGATCCTGCTAACATCCGATTTGTTTAAGTCTTGGAAAGTAAATGAAAACAAAAGTTTTACAGCTGTCTACCTACTTTTACTGCTCTGCTGCTCTCTCTCTCTTACATACACACACTCACTGTGTCTTTCCCTCTTTTTCCTCCATCTTGAGGCACATACAAACTGATCAGGTTTCCTCCTCTGTCTTATTTAAAGCAGCGGTGCGTTGCTGAAGCCGCCGTGATTAAAAGCCACTCTAAAAGAGACGGACCTCATGCTCACATGGCCAAAGTTGTGGGTTTCGAGGCACATGGAGGTAGTAATTTAATCTGCTTCCGCTGCATTCATGACACTCATAATAATCTGAACAGTTATTGTTTTACACCATATTTCCTCTAGTAAGTTGAATGATGGAATTCTATTAGTCATTCAGCAGCCTTTTTAAAATGCATACTGATCATTTGCCCTTGTTGCTGTTAAGGGTTTAATAGCTGTTGTCCGTCTCTGATGCACGAACTTCTGAAGGTATCGCCGAGAAGAAAAGCAAGGCACCCTCACTCTGTGTTTGGGGGGTTCAGGCTAATTTATAGCCAGAGGGTATCACAGGAGCGCTCCACACATGGGAAAGGTCATGGCTTAAGATGTTAGGGTCATGACACTATTTGGAGGCATTTGACCTCTTAGATAAACGGCCACTCTCATTAGCGGCAAGTCAAGCGGGGGTGGTGCTTTGATTCCGTCATGCCCTTTGACCTCTAGTTAAAACAGGTGTTTTCGTTAGAAATAGACTGTAGGCCTGCTTTTAAACCTTTAAGCAGTAACTAATATAGCCACATAGATGTCGGCTTAAGTTGCAGCCAAGGACCATTTTCTTTTTAAAGAGTCTGGTTCATTGCTTGTGCCACATTATGAACTTTTTGTTTGCTCAGTGCTAGAACGCTGATTAGCAGTCAAAGATTCTGTGGTAGTTAATGGTTAAAGCCGCACTAATCTAAACAGAAATCCTGATTGGATCGATCTGAAGGTCAGGTTCAAGTTGTAAAGCTTCACCTGTGTTGTATGTGTTGTATGTAATGAAGTGAACAAAAAAAAAAAAAAAAATTATTGTAAATGACTTGGTAATTTATTCTAAATTATGTAGAATAGAGGTTGAAGGCCACGTACATAACTGCCTGTCTTTCTGTATAGTAAAAAAATCCCTTTGTAACTTTTTAATGCAAAGAAATAAAATTTAGTATGGTTGAGTATCTTACGCTTTGTTCATCATAAGTTGTATTTTCTTCGTTCGTATGCCGAGGTACCAATGTTCAATTAAATTCTGTCCAGCGGTCGATTTAAGACGAGCCCCCAGTTTGATGCTTGTGTCAAAACTTGTGGTTTATAATCTGGAACATAACTGCACATAACTTCCCTTCTACTCAACAATATGATTTTATTAAATTCTGTCCAGCCAGGTTTGCGTGATGCTGTGACCTGGCTAGACAAACATACATACAGTAATTTTTCTATGAAGACTATGAAACGTAAAGATATCATTGAAAGAGCGAGTTCTGACCAAAGTACAGACAAAACCTTTCTTTTATTCATATAGATACTGACTTTAAACAGAAATATATCCTACTATGTGGAACAGACAGCAGTGCTGATCAGTTCTCAGCTGACCTTAGAGCAGCTGTAGAGGAGACTTTACTGTAGGTTTGTCCATGGACTTAATCGCCGACTGCAATGTAAACTAGACTGTTGCATAAGGTATACGCAACTGGCTAACTCTTGGCACATAAATGTTTGTGATTATGTGACGGTGTATGATATGAATGAGATTTGTTTCTGAGAGCTGTTGGCAGTTTGTAAAATGCAAATCAGTCTTTTTTAGACTTAAAACATTGGTGTGCTTGTTCTTGTAGTATTACCTGATCAGTAAGTCAGTAACTTTATTTAATATCATTTTCTTTAGGAATTTTCAGCGCACAAGAGCAAAAGAAGACAAGCAAGAGAGAGAAGTAATAAATAAGCAAATTATTTAACTTGATAAATGTAAGTAGTCTATTTTTAGATCAGCTACATATAGATTGTTAAGGACAGATAATAGAGATATTACTTAAAAGATTAAAAGTTAGTCATTGGTGTGTTGCACATTCATCGCTGAGTTATATTAAGTATGAAGGAAGTCACCTGTCTACAATGTAGACCTCAATAAATGTCCTGTCTGCTTTACCAGAAGACAATTTAAAATGCAAGCGATAAAGTCTTGCTTATTTGTCTTAGCGCGACATGGGAAACCCTGTACAGTTTCAGTTGTATATTGAGCGATATTTCCATTCGATTCATGTCTGTTTTCACCCGTGCTCACACAATGGAAGGATACTGCTGATTTTAAAAGATAACAAAGCACAGTCAGTACTTATGTGTACATTTAGAGGGAAGTTGATATGTTTTTATATTGTCCTTACCTTATCTGACCTGGGAGCTGTATGCGTGGTGAACAGTCTCGTATACGGCCGAGCCACCTACTGCAGCTCACAGTTCTTAGAGGGTATACGGCTTTTTAAACTAGTTAACTTCAGTGATTTTTGGTTGTGTATTTTCAGTAGTCTTGTTTTCTGCAACGGCAGAAAGACACGAGTGTATCTGTACGTCCTGGTCTGTATTGAGTTGCAGCCGTTTCGTGTTTCCTTTTCTTTCCACAGGCGGAGGAATAATAATAATTTGGATCTATTTAAGGCTATTGTGGGATGAACCACAGGCTTTGTTGTGGTTACTGCAGTACACATTGTGGGAAGGGACCCCCTACCCTCACTCGGCTTCACTCACTTCTGTCTCTCATTCTCTCCTTCCTACTTGCCACCAACCAGCATGGTTATTGCAAAAACCACCATGCCATCATACTGCTACACACACATACACACACACACACACACACACACATGCACGCACATTAGTCTTACTATCCTTTTAAGGACCTTCCTTTAAAATAAAAAATGAACTAATATTGTATTTACACCTAAATCTAATCCCAACCTCAGTAATCAGGAAGAAACCTTTTAGGTTTGGAATAAGATTTTTGTTAAATAATAATAATAATAATAATAATAATAATAATATAATAAAAAAACACTTACTCAGATATTCTATCCTTGTGTAGGGACATTTGGTTCCTGGCAAGATATAAAATCATGCCCACACATACACACACACACTCACACACTCAAATATTACCATTCATTACAAATGAGCTTGGGTTCATTCATAAAAATAAATTCTAGGTGAGCTGAGTAGAGTGAGTGCTGCGTTCCCATCGCGGCAGAGAATCGCTTGTCTGGCACATGCCCAGGGTTAAAGAACTGCCCACGATCAAATGATAGGATTCAGTGCCGCCGCTTTTAATATACGTGATACGGTCCCCATTCGAAACACTTTTCCTACAACACGGTTTGATTAAATGAAGCAGATAAGGTTCCAGCGGGGAGGAAATGCTGTAAGTTTCAGTGAGCAGAGCGCACTTTCGCTGGGTGAATTTCTCATAAGCCTGATTGCATGGCAAATTTGTGTAATCTGTTTAATGTCTATTGTCAGTGCTGATCGCACTCTGCAGATTTGGACCACATTCTCTGGCTCCAGTCTGAACGTTTTATACGTCAACCATCACAAGACAAAAAAAAAAAAAAAAAAAACCTGCTGAGGGTTTTTTTCTGCATCACTTTTAGACCACTTTTGTGATTACACACACAGAGCTCACACACAGATGTTCCCTTCTTTCTTTCTTTTTTTCTTTCTTTCTTTCTTGCTTGCTTTTTGAAAAACATTTCCGCACTGAATTTTCACTTCATGTTCCAGCATGTACACCCCCCATTAAGTAAGGAGCCAGCTGAGTATGAGTCCTTTACATATCTGTGTATGGTGATGAGTGATGAGTCAGTGTCCAGTGCCGTGAAGTGTGAGAGGAGGTGTGTACCCGCACTGTAGGGCTCTTTCCCGTCCCCCTGCGCAGTACTCTTCTGCTAATTAGTTCTGTATTATCTCCTCTGTCGCCTTAGCACTCGGATACCGAGAGAGAAACAAAGACTTAGACTTGCACTGCTAGATCAGAGGGGTCAGAATACCTACTATTTATATAATTTCTCTACCTACATACAGTATGCTTATAGAAGATGTACATATTACTGGCACAAGCAGTGAAGAATGGTGAAGGGGAACACCTTGGTGAGAGAGGCCAGACTGGTTTGAGCTGATAGAAAGGCTACAGTAAGTCAAATAACCACTCTTTCAAACCATGATGAACAGAAAAGCGTCCCACAACAACGTCAGTCCTTTAGATCAGCAGAACAGAAGACCAGCATATTCCACTGTGACTAGACATAATCAGGCATCAGTGGTTCATTAAAAGCAGTACATGAAGCTGTCGAACATATCAGTCTTATTTGACTGCAGCATTTACACAGAGAGCGAAGTGAGATGTAGCTCTGATCTAAGCTGGAAAACTAACAACAAATGTGCGAGGGCAACTGGAAAAAAAAAAAAAAAAAATTATAATAATTTTGAGTTTGGTCTTGTAATGTCATTCTGTTATGAACTACTATATAGAATAACTCTTTAGTACTATACTGTATTTAGTTGTAAAAGTGTGCATGCATGTAATAAGTGTATTTCTGACCCACTTTATCCACCGCTATTTTTTTGCTGATCAGAGGAAGTCAGTCCATCTTGCTGGATCACTGAGAAAGTCTTTTAGACGCTCAGACTGTCCTAGTCTCTCACCAGACATGTCTTCCATTTCAGTGCAGCAGCTTTGACTAACTTGTGAGAATCGAGCCTTTGTGCTCACATGCCATTTAACGAGAGGAACAAGAGTCTTAGGTCCTAGTAGCGAGAGATACATTGCCGAGCCTTTACTGCAAGAAAGTTGGATTGTATGAGGACTTGCTGAGGACTTCACTTGAATAGTTCCTCATGTGATGTTACATCCCAGAGCCGGAAAGGAAGACTTTGCATAATTATTCCGATCGATCTTCTTTTCTTTTGTTTCTTGATTATGTTTTTCTAACCGTTTAACCTGTTTATTGAGACTTCAGCACATAAACATATATGTATATATCCTCACCCCAGCTAAGCTGGCAGCTCAAAATGTCCCTTCATTTTTCTCCCTCCATGGGTTGTTCAGATGGATTGATCTGTAACATGCACATCATTGCCTCTTCTCTGTAATATCAATGCATTCTGTCACGTGTGAGTGCTTTCCAGATGCCTGATGCTGTTGACTGTCGCTCAATAGATTTTTCATTACATAAGCACTGTACATACTGGTTAGCCTCGTGCACAATCCAGCGATCTGAAGTTCATTTTTCACAGCCTAAAGCATTTCAGAAAGGGTAATACATCAGTTTTAATACAGCATATAGATATTTTAAATCCCGATCAGTAGCCCTAATATCTTGAAAGGCATTTCCTGTCTGGGCACCATTATGTAGCAGAGTCGTTTTGGACGGGAGTATGAAAGAGAGCACCGACATGAAGCGGCGGGACAGCTGTGGCTGTCTGCAGGGGAAAGTTGCTACAGATGGTGAAAGAAGTGAAAAATAAACTACCGTATGGCTGGTGGAATATAAAAGAAAGACTGGGGTTTGTCAGAGAACAGGACCTTCTTCTCGCGTTCTGTATCTGCGTCTCTGTGTACGTCTGCATTTGATTGGTCGAATAACAAGGAATATGTTACCTCATTTGCTTTTCTGTCCTCATAGCCTTTATTCCCATCTGCTCATCAGTTGCAAACAGACTTATTTCTCTGTGCTGTAACTGACATGTGCTTGTTTTTGAAAAATTCCTTTTAGCGTAATTAAATTTCATGACCTTTATATTTGCATTAGCAATCTTGACACATTTATGTAAGACATAAAAATATCTCACTTGTTGGATCATTATGCAGATATAATATTGATTAAGTAGCTTATGCTTGTTTTTTTAATAAACAACATTCTGCACCACACCAATTCTTTCTCCTTTACCCAGCATCTTAGCTGGTTTAAATGGAGGCCACATCTTTTGAGCATTCGCTTCCTGGTTACTCCGGTAACCTTTTCTGCGACTGAGCAATGAGGAGCTGACCTGTTCTTCTTTGTGATATCTGGGGGGTATATTCGCATCTCAGCAAGAAAACTCTTTAGATCTCTTTGTTCCGGCGCATGAAGCTGTCGAACATATCAGTCTTATTTGACTGCAGCATTTACACAGAGAGCGAAGTGAGATGTATTCTGGTTTTAATTAAACCAGCGTTCATTTCTGAGCTTCAGTGTTGAAGAGCGAGTTGGGATTAGAGCAACGCTCTGCATACGTTATGAAATGATCCAACCTTTCTGGGCTCTCTCTCCAGATGGTGGCCACTACAAAGCACCCATTTGCTAACAAAATGTTTGTTCTTTAAGCAAGGTTATTTGTCATCTCTGTTAGTTTCTTTTGTTTTCTTAGTGTTTACTTTTTTGTCAGATGTTGTTTTTAATAATTAAAATGGGTGAGGGTGGTGATGGGGTTGCAGGCTAAGTGTGGAACTGACTTTAAATTATTGAACTATTTATCCCCAGAAATGCCCTCAGCCTCTCCATCTGTCTGAGTTGGAGAAATATAAATAAATAAGTAAATATGGTTATTAAGGCTATGTTTGAGTCCAGGCCTTGGCACTGCTTTTTAATTCTGTGGCAATCACAGCTCAGCTTAAGGATAGCACTGAGTTACACGCCGCTTCCCATTGGGGTACAATGCCAAAATCATGTTTTAAGGGGCTGGTTAGTGTTCAATCGTAATATTTTTTTCAAGTTAAAGTGTAGTAACAGCCTGGCTAAATTCGTATCTCGATATATTCGATTAGTATCTTGGGTCTCAAAACTGACCCACTAATCTGTTACCATGGTAAAACTGGATGGGTGTGGATTTTTAAAAAATATTTTAACTCAACCAAAGCACAAATGTCTTATAATGAAAGCCTTTATTTTTGGGTAGAAAATAATACACTTGAATCTGTTGGTGCTTTTAATATGAGTACTTTTTTCATGGAAAATATTTCGCTCCACACTGCAGTACAGAAAGGTGGTGGAATTGTACTAATTGGCCATAAACACAAAAGAAGAAGAGTAAATACTCTCACAAAAAGTGAGTATTTGTGGAAGATACGAATGGTTTCTGTTTTCTCCAAAAGTTGTGCTATATTTTTTAAGTCTCTATCAGTTTTTGACCATTTACTGTGTGTAAATCAGGTTTGTTAGAGAAGGAAGCAGTTTAAAAAGTGTGTATCAGTTCTGAATGGAAACCTGATCTTGATTTTGACCAGCAAAATATCAACTAACTTATGTAATAGATTAAATCGACAGCACTAACCAACAGACAAAATATAGGCTTTTTTTTCTTGGAAGAAGAAGAATACAGGAAAAAGAGTTTGTGTGAACTTTAACGTTATTTGTGACTCTTAAGAGCATGACTAATAGAAAATACAAGAGTGAGCCACGTCTCTTTGTTCCACTCGATACCTACAACATCATAAAAGAAACTACACTTTCTACTAACCAATAACAGAACTTTTGCAAATTCTGGCAATGAGAGCAAAACCTAAAACCTTAACGATTACTTAATTAGTATTACTTAAATATAATTGCCTCCTATTATGTTTCATTGATATTTTTAATGTAAGTAATAAAATACATGTTATACCAGCCTAGTTTAATGAGGCTGGTTAAACTTAATTTATTTAATTATGTTTTCTTAAGAATAACAATGAGGTAACATCTATGTGAATTAGTTCTTTTTTTTAACCAAATTCCTTATCAAAAAAGTATAGTAGTTGGTAAAAAAACCCACAATGTGATAAGTTCTTCATAGTTTTTGTTTTACATTATATTAGTTTTCAATGATATGATAAATAATTTCCTGTTTTAGAGTCATGGCCTAGATATCCAATGAGTTCTTTATGGAAAAAAAAACGTTTGCTAATGTTTAAACCCTTTTTTAAACCGTTGTCATTTGCACTACTGCCTCTGAAGCATCTGAAGGTTCACGCTGGTCCATTCTTTCTAACCTTTCAATATTATTGAGGCATCAGTCATAAACAGAACAGAAGTTGTTCGGATGCTGGTAGGAGGCGTCACTTCACCAGCTGTGAAGTCATCTGAATTCCATTTAAATGGCAGCTTTTTTGTAATCAATACGCTTCCTCCTGTATGGTGCCCCATGAATCTTGAATGAGCCCTGCTTTTTTTCCGCTTTTGTGAAAAAGCGCCTTCTTCGTCAGCGGCCGGCGTGAGTCTCGCCTATCCCTGCACTTCAACAATAAAACTGTTTTCACAGACGAAACAAAAGCGACACTTGATTAGCTGTGAACCATCTGGGAACGCGGAGCTGTGTGACGAAGCTAATTGGTTAAATCTGTACAAGAATGGGTGAGAAGCCTCTCTTCGCATGCGTGTTTTGAATGAGTGGACTCCTCAGTGAGACCCCTAATCACACTTTCTGAAACACCCCCCAATCCCACTGCTCCCTATCTTTGTTGTGTGGGCTGAGTGATGAGACCAAGTCTGCCCAATGGGCTGCAGGGGGATCGAGATATTTTCACACATTTGAGATAATTCACCTACTGGGACGTTGGATAGACTTTTTTTTTTTTTGTTGTTGTTGTGAGAATATTGAATTGAGATTCATTTTTAGGAACTTCAGGAAGGTGCAATGTGCAGAGATGCCATGAATAGGACATAAAACCCCCAAAACTTGTGTAACAGATGCAGCGTTGACTCAAAACACAGTGCGCCCATGAGGGTTAGTTGGGTCCTGTCTTATCAGCAGACCAACTATACTGTAATTGTTCACTGATACCATATGTCCTTCTTCCTCTTTTTCTTCCTGTTAGCCAAGATTACAGCATATATCTACCAAACGTTGTATGCATTCTATTGCAAATACTGGCTGCCAGCCAGCCACACACGCTAAATATACATATAAGCAGATTAGCTTAGAATTTTCTGAAATCTTGCAGGTAGGAGTCTTTTCCTAGAAAGTTGCAGCTGCTATGGAGAAGGTCAAACATTGCCCTCCTACCCATGACCACAAATAACGTTGCAGTAAGGTCTGCTTCGCCTCACTGCTTGAGAGGGGAGTGAAGGCACAGTTCAAAGTCAGATGTACTCAGATATGGCAACAATCACTCATAGGACCTCTGTACTGTGTGAGCAGTGCAGACGCGCTCTCAGTGCGAGCCAAAGCAGGCGAATAGGAACAACTCCCACTTAGTCTTCCTTACTTTCTCTTTCTATTTCTGTCTGTTTCTACTCTCTTTTTATTTTCACTGCTTTCTTTATCTATGAATTCAGTCCAAATCACAATCTGGATCACAATTCAGTGAATTGCGCTTGTCTGAATTTAGATCTGGTTAGTCAAACCTTGTGTTACTGAAAGATAAAATAGTGGAGCTTCAACATTCTGGCTGAAATTGGCCTAGCCAATAAGTTTGTAGTTGCAGCCTCAGATGCTCAGCTTGTGAGCGTCTGACATATTTTTCTACACCTTTCTGGCCACAGGCTTCAGGATATTGAATGTAACTGAATCTTGACTGACTTCCATGTATGGTACATGTATATACAGTATACTTATATACTTCAGTTCTCATAGCAAATGTTATTGATGCAAAATCAAGGTAACCCTGTGTGTTTACTGAGGGGCTTCAGGAAAAGATTTACGTTTGGTCATTTATTATGTCAATCAAATTTCCTCCTTCAAATTGTTTTTGTCATGTTTATGGACAAAATGTATTATCCTCTCTAATGAATGCTAGAACACTGACTTTTAATGGGAAGCAACATTATGTTTGGATACTGTGGACCTTTAATTCCTATGTCACCTGATAATGCCTGAATCTTCTTAGAAACTTAAAACACACACAAAAAAAAGAACAGCGAATGTTAAAGTTATCTAGCTAGTTGCACATTAAAAATGTTGTTGTTAAGGCACATTGCTCGCATAGACTGCCTGCTTGGAAGCTTTCACTTTTGTAAATATACAGTAACAGAAGCTTCACAGTTTCATAGTTTTGCTCAGACGTTAGTAGAAACAGTATTCGACTAAAAAAAAAAAACTTTTGACACTTATTTTAGAATAGAGTGCAAAATATCGCATTGAATTCAAGAGCATCTAAATTGGGCTGTGATTCTTCTGCGGTTCACCTGATATAATTCAGAGAGCCAGTGTAAGAAAAACTGCGTCACTGTCCAATTACTTACGAAATGCACTGCAACAAAAAGGGCATTCAGCTCCATTAACCTTCCCCTTGCGTCCTCAGAATAGATTAATGCTTATTACGCCTTATATGCACGATCCCCTTTATATAATCACATGGATGTTCAGTTTTTGCTTGGCTGTTATGAATGCTAGAAAGATGCAAGCAAGCAAGGGTCAATCTCCTCAATGAATCCAGTCTATAGTTGTATACACATCCACAACCACCCCCCCCAACACACACACACACACACACACACACAAGTCAAACGTTGGTGCTGCGTCGGGCCTCATGTCCCGGGTAATCTTCAGGCCCCCACTCTGCGGCTTCTCGCTAATTAAATTCCAGCGCTGTCCATTAGACGGATAGAGTGAGCACACTGCTGACTCAACACAGGTAGGGCAGCCTGCTGTAATGGCGAGAGGAGCTCAAGTGGCTGAGCAATTCATTTGCCCCCCATTTTACACATTCCTGGGTCACCGCAAGCTTTCAAGGGTGGAGAGAGAGAGAGAGAGAGAGGACAGAAGAGATGTGAGGAGGACGGATGTGAGGGGAAGAAGGTAATATCTGTAATATTTCCAGATGCATCCATTCTAACACTACGCAACACTGTGTGTCCTCTAAAGTGGTTTTGTTGGGTGGGTCAGTTGTGAAAAACTGCACTTGTTGCTATTCCATCTTTAACATTTAAGTTGACAATACCATATAATGCCACTTCAGTTAAACTACATGAATTTACTTTTTTTCCTGAAACATGGCCTCAGATCGGAAGTGTCTCTCATCTATCGAAGTTGAAATGCCTATGAGCAGAAGCAGTAGGAGCATGGAAACCTAACCCAGTCTGTATTACGGTTGGTCAGTGTTTGGATGCAATCCCAGTCTGACTTGGTGAATGTTGTAGCGTATTGACTTCGCCAACGTTCAGGTAAAGTTTCCAGTGTTTTACACACCAGAGTATTTCACCGTTCCTTATATCATTTGTATTACTGGTAGGCAATTGTAGCTAATTTGGATTTAAAAGGTACAATCTTCTCCATGATGAAGTCCACTTCTGTCCATGTTACTACCTCATTGTCAGGGTAATGTAAAAAAAACAAAAAAGCAACATACACCATGGTATTATTTCTTAAAAATTTTCACCTTTAATTCTAATGAAAGCGTTATCTGGTAAGAAAGTGACCGAGCATTCCACAGCCACGCAGTTGAGAAACAATTAAAAAAATTAGAGCGGAAAAAAAAAATCCACCAACAACAAAACTTCCCGTTGCCTCCTTTTCTCTCATTACCATGTGAATCGCCATTCATTCATTCATTTATGTTCCATTATATCCTCATGAGTGGCTGTTACTATGGGTCCTGCTCAGCAAGAGGCACATAGCGAAACTTCCGCGAAGATTTAATGTCCGGCAGAGAGAGAAAGAGAGAGAGGGGGTTCTTTCACATGTACACTTATTTCCGTTTAAAAGGCGTCCGTTGGACCGGAGTGAAGTGCGGGTAGGTGTGTTAGTGGCCTGCAGGGCACAAGTGAGCTCGGGGAGGCGGAAGAGTGGAGGAGGAGGTGGGGGATGATTAAAGAGGGAGAAGTACAGCTGGCTCCCCCAGCCTCCCATTCCCACACTCTCATTCCAATAGGCTGGTCTGTACCGCTAGATACTAATTCACTATTTGCCTAATTAACATCTCATCTGCATAACTTGTTGCGCTCCCCTTCCTCCTCTTTCCTTCTCAAAAACAATGCAAGCCCAATGAAGAGGCTTAATACTAAGCGTCTCTGTCGTCAAGATAAAAAGCAGTCTGCACTTTTCACAACCTCTTTTCTTTCCCTAGCAAATTAAAGCAGCCCTACAGGAACAGGTTTCAGTAATGGTGCACAGTATCCCAAGTTCTGGATTTACAAAAAAAAAATACTAATAAGAAATCTGTATGAGTATGGCAGGATTATAGTAAAAATCTTAAAATATTATTTTTCCACGGTGCTACCAAGAAACAGTTTTTCTTTCATACTGTACATTACAAAACTTTATTTATTTAAATGTAGAAACATTCAATTCAATAAAATAGAATTTTGTTTAATCACAAAAGTTTTAAATGATCTTTTCATTTCAAAACTGAAATCCAGAAATAGTCTGCAAACACACACACCACGTCTCAGTCAGTTAGCTTTTTTTTTTTACCACATTTTTTACTCGCGTTTAAAAGAATTTCAAAGTGTATATAAATTCAGAATGCTCCTGTGGGCTTAATAAGTTTGCATAAGTGAATACAATGAAAAGCGATAACTGTACAGAAGGCCTCAAACTCCTGTTATGCATTTTCTGTGAATTCCATTCTCAGTCCGTTTCAGTGTTCCTATACACATCATTCTCGAATACAGCCCTAATCAAGTCGGCTTTTATTTGCCGTGGCGCCACAACAAAAGTTTTCTGTGGCCCCAACCTTTTTTTTTTTTCTTCCTTTTTTTGGTCATCAGATACCAGAGGTGGCTTTAGCTAAAGGGGGGGGGGGGGCAGAATATGAGTGGTGTGTGTGCGTTGCTGAAGATGTAAACCAGATGTGGAGTCCTCTGTCGCTGGCATGGTGTCATATCCTGCCTCGACTTGACAAGACCACAGTGCTTTGGGCTCCAGTTCCTAAGCTCTCGCTTAGATAAGCCTTCTCCTTCTTCAAGCAGCATGAAAAACACAATCACAATTTTAAAATGCATATGGAAATGTGAGATGTAAAGAAAATCCCACATAATCATTGTTCTTGGGAGAATTAGCTTGAATAAGCTTGTGTGTGCTGAAAGGTTGTGTGTTCTTTTTGATCGAAAGCTGGACAGTCATCCAGTTCACGGGACAAATCAACAGGCACAATTAATTTGATGAAGTTGTGTTTTGCATTATGTTATGTCCACCTCCTGCTACAGTGATCATATGGTATAAATGCTACTGTAATATTTATACACTGGAACAACTACATTTATTCCTTTAAGAACTGCACACAGACTTGTACTGCTCGAGGCTTTGTAAATGAAATAGAAGAGACAGAAGTTTTTTGCTCAGGCCTTTCCCCTATGTTTTAGCAGCCTGCGTGCACAAGGCCTCTACCACAAAACATATGGAGACAAGTACTTGCTTTTCATTCTCATGTTAACCTCTATCTTTTCACATTTCTCTTTCCTTGGTCCCTGTTATTCAGCACAGGCCAGTTAGCTGGAGCGAGGAAAGCAAAAAAGGATTGACATTTCTATTTTTTGAGCAGACGTGAAATGACAGGCTGCAGACTTTATGATTACCTTTGCTTGTTCTGGCCGTAGCAGTTTACAAGAAGAGGAAAAAAGTTAGAGGCAAAGAATGGAGGAGGAGAAAAAAGTAGACGGCCATCCGCAGCATAGCCAGTTCTGTCCTGTGCTCCTCTCCACTCCCCTAACAACCATAACTCAGGCAGCTTTTTGTTTGCTTTTCTCCATGGAGAGATAGCTTTAATTTCTGAAGCATACCTTAGTGGCAGTTCTAAGTTATTACCTTGTCTGCTTGAAACAGCTCCACAGCATCTTCTTCCAGGCCCAGTTAGGCGCAAACTTTCATCTTGACTCTCACAGCAGAGGCTGGAGCACAGAAAGCCTCCAAACCGTTCGCTGCTGTCTTCAGCATCACAAATAAGTGTCCAGAAATAAGTCCAGAAGTCAATCATAAGCCCTTAAACTTGGTTACTGGGAGCTGTGGTCCAGTTGCAGAACCAGCAAATGAGTTGTTTAGTAGAGCAAATTTGAGTAAGTGCAAAAATAATGTATCATAGTGTAAACGTTTGAAAAGTGCCTAATTTTCACAACGTGAAACAGATTGCATTCAGGTTAGCGGGTCCTCTGTTGCAGCCAATCACATGCATTGATGGAGCTTTTTGGAGCAGAGAATAACTACCAGGCTTGATGCATTAGCTCATTGGGAGTTTTCACAAACTTTGATGAAAGACGTTTAAAGACGACTAATACACTCTGTCTCATGGCGTTAGAAAACGAATCAAACAACACATTTAAATATTACAATACCAAACTAAACACTTTATATTGTCCTATTCATAGTCTTAAATATTTATATTTATAGTTTATAGTTCAAATTTATAGGTATTATAATAATAGCCAAATGTTAAAAGGTAGCCCTTTTTACACAGAAATCGTGCAATAATGGCGATATTAAGAACACCTCAATGTTGTGCTTTCCCTTACATTTTGTAATTCGCACAGAACTCGTGAAATTTTAGCGTCCAAGCAGCTCGCAGCTTTCTGTCTTTAGATTTATATATATTTATATAGGCATCGCGTTCATTGCAACAGCATCTGAAACACCACCATTGCGCATTTACACCACCAAACGCAGTGCTCTGCTCGTACCTCGCTCTCTACGCAGGTCCCAGTATTCGCGCACTGAACCATCCATGTTAATGGGGCTGGCGACTATTCAGACTATTCAGCCATGCTAGGTGCTTATCCAGACATTTGTCCTTTGTAAGATGAAAAGGATTATTATTGAGTTTTTTTCATCATCGGTAACCGACTTTAGGTCCATATGACAGATTTCCAGAGGTTTCAGTGTATCGGTACGATGTGTTGCTACATCCGGAACAATCAATGGGATGACTGAGCCGATGTGTAATGTGGATGCATGTATTCAGTTATCAGAACAGCATGAGGCATTGATCTGTTTATGGCTACTTTATTCTGGGTGGTAGTCTCCGTGGGGGAGGATTGTACAGTAAATACTGTTCGACTCTCCAGGGAATCGCACACGCAAGTGCTTTTCGCCCTCAGGGAACCGGATCAGCTTGTCTGGCTGGTGAGAAAACAGAACGGCAATTTTCTCTAAAGGGGTCACAGATGGTATAAAAAAAAAGACCTCATTGTGGTACAGTGTATTGTTTCAACTGACACATTGATGTATATGTATATTTTGGTAAAGTATTAATGTATAATTAATTATTCCAGATGCCCTTACCACTTGAAAGAACCATCTTTAGAAATCAGCTGTAGCTGTAAATCTTTGAAAGGTCTTTCCATGAGGTGTTTTTTGTTCATTCATTCAAGTGGACTCCATCTCAACAGTGAGAGAAGTTATACTCAGACAGATCGAGTGGGCGCGCACCATGGCAAGTTGTGTGCTGTATTATTATTATTATTATTATTATTATTATTTTGCCTTCTCAGAGATTTAACGCTTTGAAGAAAATAAAAATATTACAGACTTTATATTTTCTAAAATGTCCATATATGGTTGGCTTTAAAAATGATGAAAAGTACATTGTATATCAAAATGTATTAGTGGAAGCCTGGAATAAATAGTTTAGACTGTTTTATTTAACATTTTAACTGTTTATTGATACTCCTGCGCGATGGTTATTTGCCCGATTGGTAGTCAAAACTTTTGTGACTTATTATCTCAAGCACAGTGTGAAAACTTGTTAATCTATGCCGTTCGGTGGCATTTAAAATTTTGTCTGAATTTGATCTTTCCCCAAATCGTTCCTTTAACTGTCCCCATTTGCTTTTCTTAATTATGCCTAATGTTGTTTGAATTAGTGGTGGCATAAAAAATGAAAGTGTTTGTATAGTGAAACCCATAAATGGAAGCATGAGGGCATAATTTGAGTTAGTCATTAGATTACACTCTGTAATTAAGCAGAGTGGATTGGTGGGGTTCGCTGGGGATGTCACCAAGGGATGCTCAAGAGATGATGGCAGTGTATTTGTGTGTGAGGGTGTGAGGGACAAAGAAAAAAAAAAAGAGAAACAGAGAAACTCACACTCAGATCTTTCCACGTCAGGTAAGGACCTCAATAGCGAGAAAATCCCCGGTCCACTGTCATGGATTGAACCGTGTTGATTGAGGAACGCAGAACGATCTTCTTCACTCTTCTGTCCCCTCTGCGCTGCACATGATATTTAATCCGTCATCTTTGTTTTCAACAAACACAGCACAAGCTGTTGCTGGCAGGGCATGAGGCTCAGGGCCCATCTGGAGAGCGCGCTGTGTGCTGGGGAATTAGAGGAGAATATAAGTAGGGGCTTGCTTGGGAAAGCCTGATAACAGCCCAGTGTCCTGTCCTGCTTGCACCGGTTGCTGCTGCTCTCCTTATCTACAATGTATTATTGATGCTCTGAGCTACACACAATTGGGAGGTGGGGGTGCATGCGTCATTTATGTTTTTGTTTATTGTTGACATTGTGGTAGGTCGTCATGTCATCTTGTAACAGGTGTTTGGGAAACTCTGAACGTACCTGTCCCGGTCTTATTAGGCCCACATGAAAACCTGTTTGTTATTATTTTTTTTCATACAGGGAAGTGGATGGAACAACCAAACATTGTGTAGGCATTTCTGCAAATATTACATCACATTATGCATGCGCGTGAGGTAGTCGGAGGTGCTGTACTTGGTAGACCAATATAAATCAGTCCCACAAAGGAATTTGTCAACTTGTAAAAATGTAAAATAAATAGTGAAATCAAAATTTGTTTTAGAGCTGTTTGTGTGAATCTCTTCTTATTGTGACCACAAACAAGTCGGTATGATATATAACCTATATATTATGCTGGGTGGCTCAAAAGTCTGGATGCACAGGCAAGCAAGCTGTAAAGATCCGGCAGCAACTTCTCTATGTGGAGAATCGTGCCTTGCATACATATGGAGGAGTTCTGTTCGAACTTCTGTGGATAGTTTCAATAAAAGTCAACTCGAGTTTTAAAAAAAAAAGATCATAATCAGGCTGGTGATTAGTTTGCACTAATGACTGCTGAGTGGTTGGAAGAAAAGAGAGGGGAAAGGAGGTTGCTGCTGAGTTTGTTACATAAACAACCAATTTTAAAAGGTGTCTTTAAGCACTTTACAGGTTCGTATTTATTTATTTTAATCTACAGAATTGAATTTAATATGAATAAATGAGAGGCGGCTAAAGACTTTTACACAGTACTGTCAAGAGAGAGAGACAGATAGAGACAGAGAGAGAGAGATTTTGTGCCATCCTTTTGTCCGGCCCTACATGTATCACTCAAGCACCAAAATTGGATCCAGCGTCCTTCAACCAATCCTTGAACATTAAAAATTATGTTAGAAATGCTGTGATGTCATACACTGTACAGTATACAGTATAAATGCAGCTAACGTTTGTATTCACCGACACACAAACAAGCATTTCGAGATAATAAGGGCACGTTAGTGTGAGTGTGTGTACGTCTGGGGTGCCCAGTAATCATGTTCGTCATTTTGCCTCCATGGCGTTCCACAAGCGGTAATGTCTACTGTTACCAGACTTATTTTTTAATTTTAAGAAACATTTTCTCATAGCATGACCAATCAAGGGAGAAGCCATTGAGACTCTCAGTTCAGTTGTATTTATGTTTTTTGTACGGTTGTTGTTGGGTGTACAGTATATAAGGTTTCGTCTTAATCTAGCAGTGCGTATGTGTGTAGCGCTCCTACAAATGATGCATCTGGGTCCGGGACAAACATAGTCACATGGATGATATCCAGGTCACAACAAAGAAATTTCCAGAGTAGCGACTACATAGCATGCTTTGTTCCATGTGCTCACAATTTTTGATACAGGAAGCAGAGGGATAATACCGTGTAATCAAATCTCTGTCTACTGATGTCATTTAGTTTAAGGCCAGGTTTTAGTTTGATATGAGGATCAGCTTGTTAAAAGAATGAAACAGGACTGATAAATAAATAAATAAGAAAAAGAAATAGAGATAAGAATTCTGTTCTAGTTGATCCAAACATCTGTTTGTAATAGAGATGTGATTGCAACAGGATTCACTTTGTACTATTTTGTTAAATCATTTGAATGCTTCATTTATTTATTTATTCTTTGGACATTATGGTATTGGAAAATAATCTACGCAGTGGTGTGACGCAACCTGTCAAAAACTGGATTATCTCTACCATCCCTGAATTCAGTTTTTTTTTTCCTAATAACTACGTGTCTGGAATTGGTTTACTACACTCTTTTGGTTTACTCTTACTGTTACACCACACCACTAAATTACAGAAACGTCCTTTTATTTACAGAACGCTTTTTTTATGAGCACTAATACTGGGTAGGGCCTCTCCCTTTGTTCTCAAAATGACTTCGGTTCTTCATACCATGCATTCCACAAGATGTTCCTTTGAGATTCTGATCCGTGTTGACCTGACTGCATCACACAATCCCTCTACTGTAGATATTTCAGATGCGTTTTCATGCTGTGAATATCCGGGTCTACCACATCCCGAGGACGTTCAGCTGGATTCAGATCTGGTGACTGAAGAACCCCGAACTCATCGTCATGTGCATGAAACCAGTTTGAAACGACTTGCTTTGTCACATGACGCAGGTGGCGCGGTTAACTGAATGTAGAGAGTTTTATTAGCATTGATTAACACATAAGACTGTGGATAGTTTTTTTGCTCCGGTTAGTTGAGATGTAAGTCTTCACACAGTGATGGAGTGGGTTTACTTCTATACCACCAGAGCACTCGGCCGATTGAGTGCTTCCTACTTCTACCCTAATGTTAGTGACCAAGCCCTAGGTCACAGCAGCAGTCTGTCCTTTCAGATGAGCGCATTTTAAAATGCAATACACATAGCTTTACTTTAATTACAGGACACTGCTGTTTTATTTATAACTGCTTTATATGTCACTAATGATTGTATTGCCTTGTGGTCACATAAGTGCTGTCTCTGTACAGTCTTTTTCTAATGGTAACAGCACTGATGAATCCCCAGTCGAGAGAGCGTGTGTGTGCGTGTCTGCATGTGTGTGTGTGTGTGTGTGTGTGTATGTGTGTGAAAAACACATAGACACGTGGAAAAGTGAGGCCTAGTTGTAAGGGTTTCATCACTCCTGTCTTGGTTTCCCTTTGTGTGCACTCATTAGACCAGTGAAAGGTTCCTCTGTAAACATGACTGGAGAGAGTGAGAGGCAGAGATAGACAAAGAGAGACCAACAGTCTTTGCTATTCTGAAGACTCTTTGTTAGACTGTGAAACTTTAGATGCATACACACATAGACAAGCACGGTTCACACTCTCCATTCTGCAGTCATTTGTTGTTTTGTGCTGCTTTTCTCTCTCTCTTTCTCTCTCTCTCTCAGCACTCTTTCCATGCAACCCTGCGCACACTGACAACAGTTAGAGCCGAGCCTGCAAACTTTTCTGACCTATTAACACAGGACAGGCACTAGGCATGTCCCACTAACATGATAGTTGCTAACTTTTTAGCTGGATAATTTAGAGCGTCCAACAAATTTCGTTTGTTTTCATCCAGTTATCTTCAGTAAGAACTTTATCCAGAGCAAATCCAGAACCTGTGCTGGATGTACTGCGTGTGGGGTCAGATTACACCCACGGTGGGACACCAGTTCATCACAGGACACCATTAATACATATAAAGACTACTGGGAGGAAGTTTAGCGAAGTCAGTCAACCTGTAAGTATGTATCCTAAAGGGTGCGAGGAAACTAGAGAACCCAGAGGAACCTCATGCCCTGGAAGAACATGGGAAAGTCCAATAGTTGGGTTTTGAATTTTATGATATATTGTTAAACAGTTTATCAAGCACATTTCTATCTTAATGTCTCTCTCTCTCTCTCTCTCTGTGAGTTTATAGAACATTCTGCAACACAGAGCGTCCCTCAGTCTCTCTCGTCCATCTCTCCTGCCGTAGCTCGTGTATATGTGTTTACTGTATCACAGCTCCTGATCTCTGGATACATGGCTGCTTCTCACTCTCCGCTCACGGCCAGGTCTACGCTCGCTCTATCAGAGAAAGCAAAACCATGCTTCAATGCTGCCACCAGGGTTCAGGAAAAGATCTGTTAGCAGGAAAAATAACCACAGAGTCCCATGGATAACAGAGGATATCAGAGTCAAGTCCACCAAGTTTCCTGGCCTGTTAACATATTTCCTGTCTGTAAATCCGAAAGCGTGTTTGAAGAATTGGGTTCTGTGAGTAGGGGGATGGGGGGACGTAATGTAAAGGATAACAGGCCACAGAGTGTGTGCTAGTGTGTGAAGACGTTTTATTTGGAGGTTTGAAAGTTTGACAGAGTATTATATTTTTACCTGTCTGGATGAACGCACCCAACAAACTGAACAGTATTTAGTAATTATTTAAAAAGTTTTAGGTATAAAATAACGTGAAGTCTTTTTTTGTGGGTTAATTTTAAATCAATTCCGAAACTAATAATGCAGTCATTATATGACATGCAGTAATAAAAAAAAACTAAAAAAAAATAAATAAAACTTTTTACATTAAAAATTGGTATTTGTTTAAATTTGGAATTAAACATCAAAAAAGTCTAAAAATGATAAAAAGCTTTAAAAAAATTAACACACTTCATGTGATTGTTATGGACATAGCACCTCAGGAACTTATTCAACCGGTGACATTCTGAGGTGACTTTCTGTCATCACTTCGCTTGCACTTCTGTGTCCTGCTGGAAACACGTAGGGGTTCTGAACATGTAGAGAGAGAGATTTGTGTGTGTGTGAGTGTGTGTGTGTGTGACAGAGAGATAGAGAGAGAGAGAGAGAGGGAGGGAGAGCAAGAGAGCGAGAAAGAAAGCTGTGCCCAGCACTGTAACAGCTGGCTGGCCAATATTAAATGCCGTCTGTCCTCCTGAGTCCTGCTCCGATCACCGCTGTGATTAGTGGGCATCCGGTCTGTTCCTTAACCCCGGAGCTGGAGACGAGACTTCTCCGGACTCGCCTCGAGCAAAAAGAACGCCCCACCTTCTGGAAGACCGAGACTCCTTTCCTTCACACCATGGGTAGGGCCTGGCAAAGCCTGTTGAAGATAATGTGCAGTATTATCCTTAGCTTAAGAATCAGTGTGTTGATTGTTGAAGATGGTAGGCTGGTGGATGTTTGGGGTGGGGGGCGGGGTGGTGATGGTGTTGCACATCCACCCGGTAAGCTGATAAATATTTAAGAGTTTTCGGAGCCAAGGCATGGTAGCTACTCATCTGGGCTTCTTAATTAGGACGCATTCTGCTCTAGTGCCCTCTGCTTGCCGTGCCCAGGGAGGCGCGGGGTAGAGCGTGCTGCCCAGACCTTCATCAGAAAGAGAGAGAGAGAGAGAGAGAGAAGAGCAGTGAGTGGCTGCCAGCATCTGCAGGGTGACATTAAACATCACCAGATGCTGTGCACATATTGTGGGATGAGGTGCTCAGCTTTTCACAGAAGGCCACCCTTTCTTTCGTTTCTTTTTTTATTTGCTGTAATCACAAAATCCGTTCAAACAAACGACAAGGAGCCGGAGTAAACAATTGAAAACAGGTAACTGAAATGAAAAACAGTAACAACAAAGCTCTAGTGGCTTTCACCAGCTGGTAGTGCACCTCTCTCCTTGTGACTGCCATATTCTTCCTCGCTTCTCTTCTTGCCGTGTAGTTCTTTGATTTTACTTTGAGAGGCTGATGATTTAGGATTCTGTCGTATCACACAGCCTTGTGAATCAGCGACTTGTTTGGCTTTGTGATTAGACATTAAGATGTTCTTTCTATCCATGAAATATCTGAGTCCAAGTTGGAGCTTTGAATGTATAAACGTGTTTTTAATAGTTATTTAGTAGATGAACAAAGGCAGATGATAAGAGTGAAAGGGAGAGGATTATTAATTTTGTTTAAATATGAGCTCACTGTTGAGTAGCCTAGTGTAAGTGTATCTTCCTTTCGTTTTGCTTCTCTTTCCATCTTATTTGTACTATATGATTCAATTATAAGTAAAAATTTGTACATATAATAATACTGTGACTATTTTAAATTTAAAAAAAATGTATTCAGTTTAAAAATGATTTTTTTCAACAGATCGGTAGATCGGTAGTGATAGTAACAGTGACCAACTCTGTTGATTTTACAGTAGCTGACTAGACAAAATCTCTATGCTGTAACTTCTCCTATATATGAATAAAAACATCGTTGAAAATATAGTTTCCGATATATGAAAGACATGAAATTTCTTCAGGCATCAGAATATGATATTTGCTCTATCACCTACTCCTGATATCACAGATCGAAAAATTATGAGCTCAGACTTGCCGCAATGCATAACCCAGATCCTTATCTCTCAATAAGTCTCCTTGTTTTTTGAACTTGGTCATCACTTCACGGCAGCGAAATTCTGAAAACTCTTGTGTCAGCACCTCATAAATTACTACTCCTTTCTTATTACCTTTAAATGCATAGCATCCCTGCATCTCTGCCTGCTGTGTTTCATAAACGATACAGTTGGGGTGCTCGCGTCCTGCCTGACCTCCATTATTTAGAAGCCTTTGGAATCCCGAGCCTCCTGCAGCAGCAGCACTCAAACAGTCAGAGGCAGCCGCCGTCACACTGTCACACGCTAAATCAAGGCCCGTTGCTGGGACGTGGATCATAGCAATCTGATTGGATGCTCATAAAAATCTTCATTTAAAGTCGGCTGGGGTTCGTCTTAGCAAGAACTGGTGGACAGTGTTACAGGGTCTCCAGATTTCCTCCCCACTAGGCAAAAAAAAGTGCTCATCTTTTGCTATAGTGTATGTCTGTGTGCTAGTCTGTGCGAGCGAGGAGGTGAGTCGTAGCCGATCGACGAGCTATGTGGCACTTGGGCAGTAAAGCTATGGAATGTGTAATTAAAAACAAGTGAGCACAAAGAGCCCAGTCTCTCTCTCTCTCTCTCTCTCTCTCTCTCTCTCAGTCGGTGCTCTGCCTCAGTGGTGGAGAGAGAAAAAGGGATAGAGCGAGAGGGGGCCAGGTTAAGCTTGCATTACAACTCATGAATCTTTCAAGCCACCCAGCCTACTCATCCAGCTCAAAAAGTGCACAAGACCAGAAAATGTATTTTTTCCTCTACTTAGAATCTTCCTTAAAATCTTTGCATGAACCCCTCAGTCTGACTCTCTTGATTTTTTTTAAATACTACCCTGCAGAACAGAGATAGCACAGCAATTTAAGGACCTCTCGTAGGATCAGGGAGTACAGTAATGTAAAAATGTGCAAAAAAGTAAGGGAGGATGAGAAGGAAAAAAAATAAAATAAATGTGAGTGGTAGCCTTCAAGGCATGCCCCTGACCTCTCTGCACCACTGCGGTTGTGTTTGCCGCCTCGATCACTGCAATAAGGAGGCTTCATGCGCACTGAGCCCTGGGCCATAACGTCAGGAGCTAAGGACCTCTGCACCAGGAAATGCTTAAGGGATCTGCTCTTTCACACAGCTAGTCTCCCACGGACTCCGGGAGACCGTTTTATCTCCAGTTGCTAGGATAACAACTTTAAGCTTCCAGCAGTCAGGAGGCCTGCAGGGCCTTTTTTTTTTTGCACAGACTGAAAGAATGCCACTTTTTTGGGGTTATTACAAAAATTATTTTGGAAGATCATCACTTATCGAATTTCACTTGTTTAACTGTTCCATGGTATACAGTGGGGGAACACTTTCTATGTCTCCTGTCTCAACAAAAGCTGACGGTCCTGCACGCCTGTTTTGTCGCCAGGATTAATGAGACAAAGAAATCAAAGTTGCCGTGCAGTGCAAGGTATTAATGAAATGGTAAAATAGATAAATGAAAAGCACGAGGGCCTCCGCCGCTCTGACTGACTGCTCCCTGCGAGGATTAAGTGGACTCCTCCTGTTCTTTTGTGCCTGTTTCCCAGCAGCACAATCGCGGCAGAGTCACCGGCACAAGTGCCGCGCAAAAAGCCTCGCCGTGGCCACTTTTGCTCTCCATTCTCTACATCCACGGCAAGACATGCCGGCCTGTAATTACTGCGCCCATTCAGACAGGGCCCAGACGCCTCAACGACGTCAGCCTTAACAAAGCCAGAGAAATACTGCACACTTTAATGAGAGTGCCGTGTTAAACTCTGCCTATACTCCTGTGTCTCGACTAAACACTCCTCCTGTGGCTGGAACACCACACGCTGGCCCTGTCTAACCCCCTGCCCTGGGCAACTCTTACAGAGCATGGCCTACTTCCATGCTTGGTCAGGGGTTGGCTGTCCTAGAATGAACCCTTCCACTCTGTAGCCCCTTATGTGTAATGATACTTACAGGCTAATCACTCTAAACTCTCCAATTACGCCGAAGCTGCTCCTTTATCAGGCAGCAAGATACGGAAGCTTCTCGATCCTGCTTTAATCTGGTCCACTGAGAAAATGACGCACAAAACTTGTGAATATGGCAGCTGCGATGGATTTACAGTAGAGCACAGTACATCCCCCCATTCTGCAAGCCTGTGGGCCAGGATGATTCTCTCTCAGGGAAGAAGAGAAAGAGATCGAGAGAGAGAGAGAGAGAGAGAACTAAAGGCTGCTGTGAGCCCAGAGGGACTAGGGGTCATAGAGGAGCAGACGGGAGGAACACACGGTTTTGTGGGGGTGTTGTGTTCAGGAAGGGCAGCTGTAGTTGTCGGGGTGAGAGGGCAGAGCTGGGGAAAGATGAAGGATACGCCACAGGCTGACAGCCACACAGGAAGCACATCACAGTCAAACCACCCAGAAGAAAAAGCCCTTCTTCTCGTCTTCTCTCCCTCCCTCTGTATTGCTCCCAGCCCATGATGGGACCCTCTCAGGGAGGTCTCTGCACTGTATTCGCTGCTCTGGGCCACAAGGAAGCAAGGAGAGGAGATATAAAGAAGTCAAAAATCACAGAAGCCGAGAGATACTCTTCAATTCCTTTTGTTTCACTCTGTTTTAAATTTAGCCAAAAGTCCGTTTTGTTCACGATTAAAATACATGGTGACTTTTTGTTTTTATGATTTTTTAAAATTTAACCTTGTTTAATGTTGAGACTGCAGGCTTGTTTTTTCGCCTTTTTGTTCCACAGCCGCTACAACTAGCTTTGATTGTTTTAATGCTGTTCTAATTTAAGCCTATGATTTGGAACACCTGCACATCTGATCAGCCATGTTCTTACCACACTAGTAATTTACTGTGAACCATAAATATTTATGGGATCAAGTCGAGGGCTGTGAAAGGTGAAGCTTTCCCATCTTTGTTTCTGCTATGATTATAAGTATTTGCTTTTGTTATTTACTTCTACATGTTGATTGACTGACATGTGGATTGCATTTGGGCAGACATGGATGTGTTAAGAATAGCCCCATGGCACAGGCTGGCCTTCCTGTATATCAAGAGTTCAGAATGCCACTGAGTATGACAGCAATCTTCTTCCTGTCCTCATCTCGGCTCTCCTTTCAGTCTCAGCTAACACATTTACACACAGTGGAACAAATATAAAACCAAATGTGCATGCATATATATTTTATCTGTTTGTGCACGCATCACGTAAAAACTACTGAACGAATTCTAAAGGGGTTTTCACAGGTGCATTTGGCCAAGCTTGAGGTAACATATAGGCTTTGTTCCATTGCAATCGGCCCACAGGAAGAGAAGATATGCTAATTTGAAACTGAAATGGAAAACGTCCTTATATCATATAAAATCGACCCCTTATCTCAAAATTCAACAGATGGCGCTGTACATTTTTTAACACGCGCTTATGAGCGTGCATTGAA
>JAOVVB010000004.1:14482365-14493058 GCA_028570985.1 Heterobranchus longifilis | reverse complement strand
ATTATTTTAGGAACATAATGCAACATCACAACATTTATTTAAATCTATTCCATTTCCATAAATTTTTGCCTGCGATCTTATATTTTCGACGGCAAACTCGAACAACTCCATAAAGTCTTCTCCAGCACATTTCAAAGAATGGTTAAGTTCAGAGCTTTGTGGTTCACGTGTGTAAATATTTCCACTCTTTTACAGTTTGTGCCTGATTAATCTTGGCATTGTCTTCCTGCACGATAAGTGCTCCAATTTATCCCAAAGGTGATCAGTCTGGTTGAGATTAGGGCTCTGCACGTCCATTTTTTTTTTCTTTCATCTTAGAATCATGTACAACTGGGTGCTTTCAACTTTGTGGCAATAGTTTGGGGAAAAAACACATGTAGATATAATAATTAGGTGTTCACAAAGATTTGGTGTAGCTTTTTAAAAAAAAAATGTCTAAACACTTCTGTATATCAATTGGTTTGTATTTAACACTGGACCTTTATTTGGTTAATTTGTTTAAGTGATCAATAATCCTTCCCAGGTGGTTCTACATAAAAACCTCCTTCTGCTCGTAAGCAGTTGGTCATTAGGTTTTGAGGGGACGCAGTGTAATGTTCTCAGCTGTTCGCAAAAATATCATCCTACCGAACATAGATAGTGGAAGAATTAATTAATAGACTCTCATTAACCGTGTGTCCACTGCATTGGGATATTAAGACTTCCGTAACTGCTCACTGATGTCTAAGTAAATTTTGGGTCTGCTCTGGTTTGGAGGAAAAAGTTGGCTGTCAAGAAAAGATGTAAATAGAAGTGAGTTTGGGGGTGATGACAGGGTAGGAGGCGTTTTGATAACATTGAATTGAATGACATAGCTTCTACATCTGCTGACATCATCAAACCTGAGATGTTTTTTAAGCTATTTTTTCAAGATGTGCTTCAGCAAAACTGGTTTGCCTTTTGCTTCTCCATAGAAGAAGCCCCAGCTAAAGCCTGTGATCCTTAATGGGAGGTCTCCCTGCCTTGACTCACTGCTGCTTTTGGCCAGTGGGGATATTTATTATTCAGTGAGAGCTATTACTGTGGATAAGAGGCTCCTCTCAGACCTGTATCGATTGTTTTAATTGCCCCAAAGATTGTCAACTTTTAAGATAGATATAAATGCAGCGTGCATGGTATTAAAATATGTGGACGATTGGAGTAGACTAAGGAGGAGGAGGTGCAGGCCAAAGCACGGAAATGTTTGAAAAATATGTCCCCATGCCACCATATATCTCAGATAGAACAATCAGTAACATCTTGTGAACGTACATGTTGACTCTCATGAGGTCGAGGACTGGAATGCTTGAATGGTGGGTTAAATAGTCACATCTTGAACATGGCCTTGAAAAGAGACCTTCCACAGGAATCTGTTCTGGATTTAGAGATGGTTCAAAGATCCCAGGAGCTTGAAAACGTCTTCAGAAGTAAAACCACCATCTTACGGTGTCGCGAATAAGCACTCTTAGCAGCAAGCTTACGCTACATCATAGTGGTCTAATTCTTCACGCTTTAGTCCATAACTTCAGATTGACTAGAGTCCAGAATTTAACTGTAAGCATTCCTTTGCTTGTGTTGTGTAGCTACAGCAGACATTACTGCTTTTCACAAGGTACAACTGAATGAATGTAGTGTTTTCATTTTTACATCATTTTCTCTTTGCAAAGTGTCACAAATGAACACTGAAATCCTATGTATGATTGCAGATGCGCCATGTGGATTAGAATGGTGTAATTAAATAGAATTAGCAAGGTGGAGATTAGCAGGGAGCTTTAGTCTCTTCATAAGTAGCATAATACTTAGAAATCCTGATCCGTCATAGTTAATGTCAGGACAATTTAAGAGCAAGAGAATCATTAGTGGAGAACCGGTGGATTATTCCTAGTGCACAAATCTCAGCTCACGTGACTGTGACTACACCTCACAGTGCTTTTATATAATTCTTGCCTATTTAGCCATAAACATTAAAGTTTACCAGAACCACATAGAGATCTCTTTGTTTAGTTGATACTAGATAAAGCTCTAGGAATGTGTAAGAAAGGCCTTAGATGATGATCAGTGCATTTTGATGGCACTGTCTGCCTCTGGGGTGGAGTTGTGACAATGTCATGGCAGGCTGTTGACCTTAATTAACCTCTGGGTTGAGTATTGCATATGACCATCTTGTGCTGCTCCTCCAACTGGCTGCTAAACTTGTGTGATTACAGAGGAAATCCGTTAGTAATCCAGCGATCCTGCCTGATTAAAGCTAATAGGGAGACTGCTCAGGTTACTCTGTTAGCATTTTGCAGCATGTTAGCGTGTTTTATATGGAATGCTGGAGTGTTTATTTCTTAGCAGTTCATTTAGACAGGTGAGACACGGTCAGTCATAAGCTGAGAGCAATGTGGTCAGCTCCAGTTTATTTCTGGCACAGTTTGATTACAACATTTCAGAGCGAAACAGTTGCAAGAAGTGAAATAAAGATGCCGTGCATTTGGTGTTGTGCAGCTGTAATTAATGTGTAGATCTGGGCTACTTTACTGACTTGCAAGATGCTGAACTAAGTCCAAGTATAGAGCTGAAGCACTGCAGTAATGCAATGTGTTCTGGATAATTTGACTGATAAACCATGTTGTTCTTGCTTGAGTGATATTTTTTTGCTCATACTTGGTAAAGGTTTGTTTTCCTGTACATTTTCCCCAGATTTCTTACTAATAAATGAAGCAATTATGCGGGTACGTTTAAGGCCTGGTTACTCCTAAGGAGATACATTTTTCTTTTTTGGTTTCTTGAATTCCATGCAGTATAAAAAGTATCACAATTTGCTCTGATTTAGACTTGAGTTTCTGTGGCGCTCGCACTTTCTGTGCGGTTGGATGACATTCTTAGGCTGCGTTCAACATTACAAGCCCCACATCGCTCAATTCTGATTTGTTGGTCAGATTTGCATCCCTTTGCAGTTCACATACACACCTCAGGCTGGTAATGTGAACATAGCCTTACATCGTCTAGCTTCTCTTTGACCCTCTTTGCCATCCACATGCCCACTCTAGGTCCTGTAGTGCACACTACATTATGGGGGAGTGGCAGGTCAGTGGTCTCGGGTGATGTCTGACCTCATCTGGTTGTGGTGTGACCTTGCTTACACTTGGATTAGCTGGTACAAAGCAGAGTTTCCTCTCACTGAATGGTTCTTGCCCTGCAGCACCCCCTCCTATTAGCTCTCAATCATATGGTCTGTCGGTCATGTGATTAACTGCAGGTCAGCAGCCTTTAAACGGGCCGGTCCTCTAGAGTGTCGGACTCTGGGCAGCTCGTAAAGGGTGACCGGATGGGTTGAGGGTGAAAGACACTTGTTGTGTTCTTCGTCACATTCAGATCCTTGTGGTTTGTCTTTTTTTAGCATGTCATCAGAATGATGTTAAGTGGCCAGGCCTGTGGAGCATTGAGGATAGTCCAGGAGCAGCTTCCCAGACAGTTTAAACAGCTTTAGCCTGTGTCTGGCCACTGCACTTTGCCACAGTGATTGCTCTTTCAAAACAGATTCACTCTGGCTGAAGGGGCTCTTCAGACCTCCAATAAACTGTGGTCTTTGTGGCTTCCTTGTGTACAAGCTTGGTGTGTGAACTATTGTGTCCTGCCATTTTTAAATTCACCTCAATTCAGTGTTGTTCTGAGAGGGATCTTAGGACATAGGAAAATGAAAGGAAGTGTTGCAGAAGTTGATTACAATGGCATAATTTATGGATGTAGAAGAAGAAATAAAACGTGTTGTACATGTCTTCAGGAACAACCTCAGAAATAATGCGGAGGAACCAGAATTTTTCCTTAAATCATGTCCGTGCATTATCAGTGTGCACTAAAAAGCAGACTGTGCCCTTTGCCCAGGCTCAGTACCAGCACTAATACTCACTGTCCACAGCTCTCATATTAAAGCCTCCTCTTCTAGCTCAAGGCATCCAAAAATATTTGAAAATGACCTTGCAGTGTTCCCAGCTCCCCATCTTGTGCAAGGGCTGAAGATAATTTATATATAAAATGTAGGGTTTGAAAAATTGCCATTTCCATCTTTAGGTGGCCAGGGCTCTCCATTACCAAAATGGGCTGAGTCACTGCACCATGTGAATCTTAATGAGGAGTGCACATCCAGGACAGCCTCTCCCTCTGACTCTCTTCCCTCCCTTTTCACCCCCCCCCCTCTCTCTCCAGATCAGATGTAGCTGACCTGTTAGTTTTTGTTTTACTTTTTTGATGAATAGTTTTGCAGACATCCAAACAGACATAATTTGCTTTGAAAAATACCAATCGGTTGAACGTTTTGTGGGCTTTTTGGGCTCCGTGCCCTTCATTGTATCGCTCATAATAGCCTTATGTTGGCGCATTAATCAATTTTTTTAGAGTAAGACAGTGGAAGATGTCAGACTGTTATGTTGATGCATATTCTTGTTTATTTAAAAGGCTTTGCACTGTAGTACACTCTGCAAATTGCTTTACAGATCTGAGAAAACACACATTTGCACCGCGGTTTGAATGAAGTGTCTCTATGCTCTGTGTATGTGTGGGTGGGTATGGGCTTGCGGAGGGAGTCAAACCAATATAAAGACGAAGAGCCCTGGAAACATTTCGAACACAAGCTGTGGTTTTTCCCTGGTCTCACACTTTTTCTTTTTCTACTGCGGATGCACTGGGCTCGGCTTCCCTGACCACACGTTTCCCCCCATCACCGCAGTCTGAGTGCCAGCTATGGCAAGGCCTGGACCTCTTACAGCCTCACAGGCTGCCTGGAAGCCCTCACACCCAGCCTCACTGCCAACCCACGACATGACACACTATCCACACACACACACACACACACACACACACAGATGAACCCTAATGCCGTTCTGAACTGTTTGGTCCTCGCTGAAGTGGGAGAAACCCAAAACATCCTACAGTAAATGCAACATGTCATCTTTCTCGATCTGTGTCTCAATTATTTTTTATATATCTCTCTTTCTCTATCCATTCTGTTTCCAGATAGGAAAAGCTACTCTAAATCCTCTCTTGCTATAATGAGCCTAACGCTGGTGGATCAGCCGTCTTATCCTTGCTAAGGTCATTAGTGTGCCAGAACAAGGCGTTCTCTGCTCTGCGAGTGCTTTACGAGGCAGACCAGCTGTTTGGCAAAAAGTTGAAAGTATTTACATCGCAAGTCTTAAGTTCCCATTTTGATGAATAACGTGAACATGCTAATATCCGCAATTAATAGCTAATCGCATCCTATTTCCTGGCGATGCTGCATTATGCACATCTGGTTCTTCAGCTTTGTAAAAATTCTTCACCTAACAATGATTAACACATTTATTGTTTAGATTTTAAGGCCTTAGGGATATACCTCTTGTAGCAAATTTACTAAAAGGCATGTTATTCGTATGTATTAATGCCCCGGGTGTTCAATCAAGAAACACATTTATTATATTAAACAGCACAGGCATTTGTCATATCATTGATCTTGTTTGCTGTGGTACCTGGAAAATAAAGTGGTCACAACGGCAAAGAAGAGGTCAAAAGAAGGGTTTCAGGACGTAACATGCATTAATTAACATAATTAATTATGTAAGGTGTCTATGTGTTACTAACTGAATACAGTAAATGCCAAACGTAATAATAATAATAATTATACTCATAATGTTCTTCCAGATGCAGAATATCAAATTTTATTAGATTTTAATGATGGAAGATTTTTATTTTCATTCATTCATTCATTCATTATAGTATAATTATTAAAAGGGAGTTTTATTTGGTGTAAGATGACTTTACAGCTGTCAAATCACATTTTGCATATTGTGTTTTTTGTGTATTGTTTGATACAATCTCAAAAATGTGTGAGGGAAAAGTAGATTATTGAAGAAGAAGAAGTACCTGTGGATTCTGCTTCACATCCTCCCCCTCCCCCCCCCCCCCGCCACTATGTATCAGCTTGTTTCTTCTGTCTCAATCTGTGTATGTGTGTGCGTGTGTGTGCGTGTGTGTGTGTGCGTGTGTGTGTGTGTGAGAGAGAGAGAGAGAGGTGGGTGGGATCTGAGTGTATGAGCTGTGTCGAGGCTTGGTCAAATTGCATAGCTCAGTATGCAGCCTGTTATTGTTAGCTCCTGTTGTACAGATGCAGCTGCAGATGGGACTCCTGTACCTGCCTGCATAGCTAATGAAAGCGAACGATACCCTCCTTATAAAGCATAAATATGTAATTTGTTCAGCTGGTGTAATGAAATATGTATGTGTGAAACTGCGATTGTTCGGGTCATTAAGAGGATGCCACTGTGTATTAAGAACCTTGGTGCTCAAAAATAACAGAAAAACTAATAATTTGTGAAAAAAAAAATTCAGAAGTGAAGGTGTGCAGCTGCTTTCTCATTTATTTGAAGTGTAGTCTGTCTGTGAGAGAGGAGAGAAAAAGAAAAAGAGAGAGAGAGAGAGAGAGAGAGAGAGAGAGAGATCCTGCCATCAGATGCTATTACAACTACAGTGAGTGATAGCTGAATCTGTCATGGAGGAAGATGACACTGATGTCCTCTGGAGCCAGACTGCACCGAGACCAGACTGCGCTCACTGTGTTCCCTCTCACCTGTCCAGCATGCCTTGTCAGCATTTCACACTGCTCAACCCAACGTACTTTCTTGAACAGCGCAGAGAAAAGTCATGCTGGTGCCAGCGAGCGCGGTGCAGTAACCTCTCACACAGCAGGACCCAGAATAAGAAGAGGGAGACTCCACTTCGTATTCTTCCTTTGTCCCTTTTTGAACAGCACAGGTGAGAAAGCAGCAGTGGGAGGAAAAGGAAGCATAGTGTATTTACAGTGTAAGCTGCGTCCCTTTTAATAGCGACTGTCCGTAGGCCTCTGTGAAAGCTAATCAGTTTGACCCGATGGCGCGGCTTTGGTCAGTGTGCCTGGTGGTAAGAGCCCCTGGCAGGGTTAATTCTATCGGGCCAGGCCTTTGGGAACAGAACATTCCACTATGATCCTCTTTCATATGACTCACTGGTGTTTGGAAAGCCAGCTGACATGATACGATTAGCTCCTGGGTTTCTTAGCTCCCACCAACAGTCTGACAACAACAAAACAAAAACAAAAAAAAAAAAGAAAAAGCATCACTGATTTGGACGTAGCCATCTTCCATAACGGCATTGAGCTGCTCTTTGTGCCATGTCAGAAAAGTGAAAATATAACTGAATCTGAGTCAAATTAAGCAGTTAATCAGACGCTTAGTATCCTAATCCCACCTCGGTGCATAGGCTGCGTTAAGACTTTAGGAGAACTGGAAACTTAACAAGGTTGTGATTGTCAATTTGTCATGCACTTAGAAGATTATTTCCTCGGCTCCCTCCAACCTAAGCTCTCAAGTGTGTTGTTTTTGCCATCCTTCCAGTTTCTCAGAGCTGGATGTTGGCCGGAGTGAAGCTATTCTTAAATCTGCTGAGTCGCACAGTTTGATTTATTTAGTCATAAATTTCCTCTGACAGACTATTTGCATGGGCACCTACCTGTGAGAGAGGATTATCGAGGCCTGGACTATTTCAAGATCTTGTCATTTTTAAATACATATTAATGTTTTAAAAGTCAGCAGAAAATCGTCAAGAATTTATCAAGAATCAATCAGAAGCTATATTAGTGCAAGCCCCTGGCAGTGGGGAAAATGCGTTGTGATGATGCTGAGTGGTCTGCCTGATTTCTCGAACCCCCTTCGAGGTAATGCACAGTTACCTGGAACAGAGGCAGCGTGCCAGCGTTGCAGCAGGCGTTTCTGCTCTCCCGTGAGTGCAGACCGTGAGCCGTCACTGTCCCACCATGCTTGTGGAACTTTAGCCTAGAGGCAAATATTTGTTGTATTCATGCAGACAGCAGTGCATTCTGAGTCAATGCAGGTTGGGGTTTTTGTTGGTTTGAGAGAATTCAGCACTGAAAAGGGTCTTGGTACCAGAACCAGTACAAGCTTTGATTCCCCGAAAATGTTGTGTTACTATAAGTGCAGTATTGTATATGTGCTGGTGTGTGTGTGTGCGTGCACACGCACACTGGTCTCTGCAACAGCTCAGTCTTGTCAATCGTTGAGTCACCCCCCACACCTCCACCCCACCAGAGAAACTAAGCCTGTTATCCACCATGACTGCAGCATGTCCCAAACAAAACGCAAGCACCGTCCCTCCGTCATTGCAACTCCGCCGCTGGACACGGCACGGTTAATGTTTTTTCCTGGCCCGCTGTCAAACTTTCCCCTTAACAGTCTGTATCCGCCAGCGCCGAACTGAAAAACAAGCCCACTTCATCTGTTTCTACTCAAAACGTTCCCTTTCTCTCCCTGTGGAGTTTTTTTTTCAGAATGACAAAAAACATCTTTAAAACGTAGCCTTTAAAAAGAAAAAGCGTACCCAGGTTTGTTCCCATTTTGGCGCCCTTTCCCTGGCCGCCATTTTAAGATTGGAGGAAGAGAAAGGTAGGAAAGGGAGGGAGGATGAGACTGTCGCTTCCAGCCCTCCTTACATGGCGGACAAATTTGCTCCTGTTCCTGACCAATAAGAGATGGCCTTGATCATGTGATATGCCACGATTGCAGTGAGAGAGAGAGACAGAGAGAGAGAGAAAAAGAGAAAGAGGAGTGGCCGCAGACTCGATCCCTCTTTCTACCCTTTCAACTCCATCCTGTTTCCCCTTGCCCTTTTTTTCCTTTCTTTCTGCTTTTAAGCACCCATCAAACTCACTCTCTTGTTTTGTCAAAGCACAATTAGAGGAGATTGTTTGCACTGAAGAATAATTAGCAGTGCTTCCTCCAGAGGCTGGGCCGTCACCGCCATCCCTACACAGTGGAAAAGTTTTGTGCAGTCGCGCCACTCTTGCTCAGCTCACATTCTTCATGTTTCATGGATTTCCCTTCCTGGCCTGTATCCAAGAGCAGGGGAAGAGGCCAGGGTGGCAGTGAGAGAGGGAGGGAGAGAGAGAGAGAGAGAGAGTTCTCTAGAGGAAGGGACTTGTGCCCTGACACACCAATTGTCTTCTTTCTCCCTTTTCCCCCCGTTTTCCCGTATACTACTTTTCCCCTCCTGGCTTGTAACCAAGCATAAAGATATTAGTGCCAAACTAAAACAAAATAACAGATGATGATGTAATGAAGGGCCAGTCTGGTGAACGCCACTATGCTCTGGAAAAGACAGAGAGAGAAATTCATTCATGTCCGTGGCAGATTTACCTGGGCTCTCCCTCAACAGCCATTTGTCTCTATCTCCACTCCTCTTCCTCTACATCTTTTCCTCTAATACGTCTCCCGTGTCTGCCTTCTGCCACCAAAGGATGTTGCATACTTCCCAAAGGATGTTGCACAATTGGTTGGGGCTAAGACACAGTTTCATTTGGAGTTTAATAGCTGAGCTCACATGTACTACACATGTACATAATGCAGTATTAGCCTACGTTCACATTGCATGCTACATTGCTCAATTCCGATTTATTTATTTTTTGATCAGATCTGATTTGCATGTCATAAAAGTTCAGACTTTAATCTGAATCTAATGTGGACGTGTCTGTCCTCTGAAACGGCATGGAATTGTACATCTCTGGTTGAGTCGTCTGGGTTAAAACACGTCATGAGTTTACGCGATCACTCATTTGTTTAAAACTGATGATTTTATCAAGGACTATACTTGGGATTTTTCTTTGAAACTAAATAAATCTGAAACTAAAAAAACATACAGGCAATACTAAGTACCCCCATGGCCCAGGATTTAAGAGGGATTTAATTGAGCATAAGCAGGTGTTCAGACCTCTATGAAAGCACAAGTTTAGGCAGTTTTCTGGTCTGGAGCATTCAGGCCAAAATGGGGAGACATTGGTCTTTGCTGCAGTTGTTGCTGCACATCAATCTGGAAAGGGTTTAAAAAATTATTTCCAGACAACTTGGAGTTCAACAATTATTATTTTTTAAGACCAATCTACCCAGGAGTGAACACACTAGCAAATTTACCCTTAGGTCAGACAATTGGATATATGCAAAGGATAATGATCTAACGAACACCAGTAAATCTACATCATCATGGCTGAAAATAAAAGAATCAAGGTTATGGAACGGCGTAGACAAAGTCCAGGTCTTAACCCAATTAAAATGCTGTGGTTGGACCTTAAGAAAGCTGTGCATAAGCAAATGCCCAAAAACCTCAATGAGCTGGACACTGAACATCTCATCTCCAGTTTGGTTTTGTGTTCCCACATTTTTCACAGATATATTGTTTGGAAGAAAAGGCATTGTGGTCACATTGTGATACTTTTATTTATTCATTTAGCATTGTTGAATGACACAGTAGTGGATATGTCGCACTTCTTCTTTTTCTTTGCTTTGTTGTCTGCTGTAATTCATTTAAGCTGTAGGCAGACTTCCTGTCTACCTCCAAATTTCCTTCAAAAGTTGTACTTGTTTCAGACTATATTATAATATATCCAATTTATGCCACCTCACTGAATGTTTAATTTAGGACATATACATTTATTTAAAAGTTGTTTTTAAATATTAACACTGTATATTGTACTTGAATTCATTTAACTCTAGGTTTATATGACTGCAGTCAGAGAGAGTCTCAGTACTACTACACAAGGCTCATCACACTGCCTGTATGAAAGGCCTAATGAGCAACAACAGATGATTATGTAATGATGATGTAATGGTACATT
>JAOVVB010000004.1:14418510-14449728 GCA_028570985.1 Heterobranchus longifilis | reverse complement strand
CGTGGGTGATCCTCAAACTGCTGCTACAATGTAACATGCGGACAGTTGTATAGACCGTCCTTGTATGCTATAGCACCTGGTTGTCCAATCTTATCTACAAAAGACTAGTGGGGGGAGCAGATTTTCTTTTTAATCAAACAGGAAATAAACCTGATTCCATCTGTGTTTAATCTGCTGATCTTAGCTTTCAATAGACTGGTGTGCCTTCTGCTCGGTTGGAATGAAACCCGGCACCGACACCGTCCCTTTCTGGATGAGTCTGAACAAGTCTGCTGCGTCGTTTAAAATTTCCAGAACTGAATAAAATACACCCCTGCCTGTTCCACCATGACTGCCATCAACACATGGTTTGCAAAGGTCGGAGTGGACCTGACCCTAACCCCACAGACTAGTGGAATCACTTTCCGGAAGAGTGGAAGCTTTTATAACAGCGAAGGTGGAACTACACGAATGTCAAGGCTCATGGATTTGGAATAAGTACATATGGGTGTGATAGTCAGATATCCACATATAAGTGTATGCTTTAAATTACATCCTGGTTGTGCCACAAATTTTTAAAGAACGTTAGCTTGTTCTACATCTGCACTAAGAATTTAAGCATCACACGAGTGATGGATATCATAAGACATTTGATATCAGGATGTAAAAATTGAATTATACATTCCTATAGAGATTGTCTGAGATTACTGTGCTGTATGTTTATTGGGGGGGGGGGCTAATATAATTAGCAAAAACAACTACTTACTATGATTTACATCTAATACAAACTGTATTGGTTAGCACTACACCACCGTGTAAACTGCCTTGAGTAAATTGAGATGAAGGTTCGATTCCCACCTCAGGTCTGTGTGCATGGAGTTTGCATGTTCTCCTCTTGCTTGGTGGATTTCCTCAGGGGACTCAGGTTTTCTCCCACAGTCCAAAGACATGCAGATTAGGCTAACTGGTGTTCCCAAATTTCCCATAGTGTGTGTGTGTGTGTGTGTGTGTGTGTGCCCTGCGATGGATTGGCGCCCTGTCCACCTTGACTTGCTGCTCAACCTGCTGCCCTTCATGTTGATTCAGGTCGCCACACAGTTGACGGAGCTGTTGCTGAGTTCTCTCATGATACAGATAGTTCCTCAGTCAAGGTGATGGAGGAGAACACAAAAGCCTTGTCATAGCTGGCTTGCTTTAGATCAGCTCAGGGGAAGCTCCCATCATAAAGATCATGAAAAGTGTAGAGGGGGACATGGACAATGAGAGGCTGCATGTCCAGGGTTTTGACTTTGATTGCTGCTTTTGTTGTCAGCTACTCCAGTTATAAAACTCTGCTAAAGTAAAGGCACTTTTTTCTCTGTCCTGCTCTTGCACAGTTTAAAATAAAAAGACCCTTCAGCGTTAGCAGTGTCAGCATTAACCCGCAGTGTGTGGGTAGTGCATGCATGTGTGTGTGTGTGTGTGTGTGTGTGTGTTTGGAGAGAAACTGTCACCTGCATAAACTGGCCTAAGACTTCTTTACTCTGCTTATCCTGCCATATTTATCTGTTTCTCCTAACAGATAATTTATAATAAGACAAGTCTAATAAGTCTAATAAGACACACGCACACCTAAATCTAACCCTAACCATAACCTCAAAAGGTTACCTCCTAGGACTTTTATTTAAAAAAATTTTTATTTATGTATTCTATTTTAGTATATTGTTTAAGAAAGAAAGAAGGAATAAAAAGGCAGAACTGTCATATATTTCCATGCTTGTAGAGACATTTGGTCCCCACCTAGATATCAAGACATGGCCACACACATACACACACACACAGGCATGTTTCAGTTTGAAATTCCGAAATTCATAACAGCGTTTGTTTAGCCAGTTCTTATGTTTTTGTCTCTTTTAGTTAGACGAAAGGATTTGATTGACGGCAGCGTTTTGTTGTGATAACTCATGTTTGACTTGCTGTTGTCGAAACATCATTTTCTTGCAGGCTGTAAGTCATTTTAGAAGCAGGCCTCGAGCAGAGGAGGTTTACATTGTAGCCTGAACAAATGTCATAACTTCAGCCTCCACAAAATGATCCAGTGGTTTCAAACTGACCAAATTGATCAAAATGAACCCAAATTACGCAACATGAGACGTTTTGGATTCTTTTAGGCCATTGTTATATACCCAGAAAGGCTTTTGCCTGTAAAAAGTAGTATGTGGACATGCTTTAAACTGGTCTAGCAGAGTTGTATTTATTTTATTTTTTTAGTTTTTTCGGCATGGCTTCTCCCTGTCTTCTTCTCCCTGTCTTTACATTTTTTTTCCTTTTCTTTTTCGCCCTGTCCTAGCAGTCTTACCTCAGTCCCTATAACGTAACCATCTTCTCTGAGTAGGCAAAATAGATTGAAACATTCAGCTAATGTACTTTCTGCACTGGAAGCTCTGAAAGTAGTGCAGGGGAGATCATAGCTGGAGAGAGAGAGAGTGACAGAAGAGGAGGGAGAGGGGGAGATCAATGCTGGCCTGATAGCCACAGGCTTCATTTGGAATCCTGCGAGCAAAAGCACTTGCTAAAGCCCTTAAGAGGTAGAGACCGTGGATTACCTTTATGATTGATTTCCATTCCAGTCAGACAGAGTGCAGCGTGTTCATTTTTCTCCCCAAACTGCAGCACCATGGACTGGTCGCTCTCCCCGTCTGCGTACTGTATGTGTGCGAGTGTGTGTATGTGTGGGCGTGTGTGCAGGTCGGCTGAGTTACTGCAGCTCAGTGCCCAGGTTAGCTCTCACACAAATTACTTCATGTCCCACTATTAGCCATGCAAATGCGGTTGGCTTTAGTGTGCCTCGTAAATAACTGGCTCCGGCACTTAGAAGTGAGAGCCAGGCCTTGGAGGGGAAAAAAAAAAAAAAGAAAATTAAAATAAAGGCATGACTCTTCGAGATGAAATTATCGAGCATTGGCAACTTCCATGGCTTTACTACATGTGGTCAACTTTTGCACCTCTATTTGGCCCGAGAGCCAGAACCCACCCTCTTTCTATCACTCTGCTTTCATCTCTCTCTCCCTCTCTCTCTTCGGGTCCAAGTTTCTCCCATAACCGTGTCCTCTTCCAATGTTAATTAGGAGGCCCATTACCGTGTCTATCAGGCTCTTCCGTGCTGTCGTCTACCCCCTCCTTCCATCCTTGGCCGGGCCGTGGGGTATTATGTATGCAGGGCCAGACCTGCTTTCTTACACGTTTACGCTGTCCTCATCAAAAATAGTGGTCTCAGTCACGATGAATATAAAGAGGCATCAGAGCTTTATGGAGTGGATGACAAAGGCGTTCGATAGAGCAGAGTGCTTGCCAGTGATCTACATGAGCAGGGACGGGAGGCTCTGCGGCTAGCTGGACTGGGGAGGAGGGGTCGGGGGGTTTTGAGACGACCTAATGCAGTTTGGCAAAACAAGGTAAAGGCTCGTGTGAGGCAAAGTGCTTATATCAGGCCTGGTAATGGAGATGAACAGGGCTAAACGGAAATCTAATGCCTGGTTAGAGATTGAAGCTTTTACCTTAACTCTTGTGTTCTTACCTTTCCTTTTTCTGTGTGTACGTGTGTGTGTGTGTGTGTGTGTGTGTGTGTGTGTGTGTGTGTGTCTGTGTGTATGCAGCCCCAATTGCAGCAGGGACAGGACCCAACTTCTCCCTGGCAGATTTGGACAGCTCCTCTTACTACAGTATGAGCCCAGGGGCTATGAGACGGCCCCTACCCAGCACCTCTTCTAGCAGGTATCTTTCTCTTTATATCATATTACTCTCTCTCTCTCTCTCTCTCTCGCTTTCCTTCCGTCTCTCCCCTCTCTCTCTCTGTCTGTCTCTGGGTCTTAATTAATCAGTTCAGGCAGAGATCGATGTGCTGGCCGAGGGTTGAAGAGAATCTGCAGGAGTTGGAGGTTCATGAGCCGCCAGCATATGTGTGTCCACCTGGAGCCTCCATTGAGTACCCGCCCGCCTGACCGCACACCCACACACACATACACGCACACACATGCACACACACAAAATGCCTCAGTGGAAAGCTTCACTGAGTGCCCAGCTCTTTCATTTAGTATGGCACAGTCTTATACGTGTGTGTGTGTGTTTCTGTGTGATGTTTGGTTTGAATAGCGTACAGACACAGGATGCACTGAGAATGCTGATGTAGCAGTCTTTCTTGTCACTTGAACAACGTACAGTCCATGTACAGTATACACACATAGTTATATATTTATATTCATAAGTGCACATGTACACTTTGAGATTCTTATGTTTGATAACAGTTTATTCACTGTTAGTTTAGCAGCACAAACACAATCATACATAATGGAAATTAAACAAGGAATTTGTGAGTAAAGGACAGTGAAAATGTTCTCAGATTCTAATCAGTGCTTTATTAAAAGTAGGTACATTTAGAAGGTAGTACTAAAAAGAACTGTAAAACACACACACGCACATATTTTAGTAGGGATCTTCAGCTGCAATCCTGGAGGGCCAGTGTCTAACATCTTTTTTTGATTCTTCTGCTACAACACAGATGATCTGTTAATTAGTGGATGTGTTTAGGTGTGGGTGAATTACAAACTGTTCCAAACACTGGCCCTCCAGGACTGGAGTTGAAGATCCCTGGTGTACAGTATATGCTGTAAATATCAAGATTTCAGCCTTAATCCTGACAAAATCTAAAATCACATAAGCAATTCAGAATTCAGTTGTAGAATATTTTTAAAGACTTGTTTAAAAAAAAAAGATAAAATATAGGGTGTTCGCAAGGAATACATATACACTCATGCACATTTCGCCTTTCTAATCCAAATATATCGGCGGACGAAGTGGACAGATTTCAGATGTTAGCGTCTCGCACGCAGTAGGCTGTAAAAGTTTCAGGAATTGAGTTATAGTGCTTATACTTAAGGTGAGCATGGTTTTTGTTGGGCCATGAGGGGTGTGTTTCTACATGTGTAGTTTATGTTTGTGTGTGTGTGTGTGAGAGAGAGATCTACCCACATGCTTCAGTGGCCTCTTTAGCCAGGCCTGCCAAAGAAAACATCTGGAACAAGAAGGCTGTGTGTGGCTGCATGCTAGAGAGTAATTAAGTGATTATGAGTGAAAAACACCAGTAGGCCCTACATTAACAAATAAATGTCAAAGCCCAGCCTTCAGCAGATCAGTGATTCTCGTCAGCATTCACATTATGTAGAGCACCTCCGCCCACCTCTGGCCTCTAACAACCATAGGCATGCAAGGAGCGTGTTGTGTGTGTGTGCGCGTGCGTGCGTGTTCATAAGTGATTGACCTTTGTTCATGGCACTACACCAGAGCTTTTCGCTCCCTTGAGAGGTGACTGTGCTGCGTTTGCACCGCTCTAACACACCCGATCCAGCTCATCAGGTCGTTATTATTATTAGAGGTCCTGTAACAGTTTAGTCAGGTGTGTTAGAACAAGAGGGAAAAAAAATCAGCTGTTCCATCCATCAGCACAAAGGACTTACGTCATTAGCGTTACAGATGTCGTTTATGAGATTGACGTATAATTTGCAGCTGTGCTTTTAAATATATTATCTTCGCTGAGAGATGCAGATTTCCTCCGTCCTGATGTCAGCGCAAAACAATGTAAGCCCGAGTTTAAATGTTTTTCACTGCTCCCAAGCGGCCCCATGGTGTAAGGTGTTGTAGAAGTTGAAATTAGTTGATATTGTAAAGTTTCGCGATCATTTTTTTTACATACCGACGTTAGACATTGACGAAAGTGCATTACACAGAGTTCACACAAAATGTCATGCAATAGAACGAAAAATTAGTTTTGGCAAAGATGCGTATTTTCACTCAAAAATAGGAAAAGCATTGTCACTATATAGTTACTGGCTTAAGTGTTAGTTTTGTTTTTTTGTTTTTTAATGAAAAGCAGAACAGGGGTGGATAAAATACACTTTCTGAACATACATTTTCAGCACTTGTGTAGGACCACAAAGCACCCCATGTATTTTTAGCATTTTTAAAATGTATTAAAAATAGATACCAGTTTATACTGTATATAACAGTTTGGGCAAGAAAATTGTCTGAATTGTCATGAAATCCATTTTAAATGAAAAGTAGTTTTATTTTTATTTAAATTGTGGTGCCTGTGTTAAATATTACTTGTTAATACTTCTTAGTTGTATTGTGTTTTTTATATGATGGAAATCAAAACAAAAAATTAATTATACATTATTCCATATTCTCCTTAGTATTGCCTAGCCCCCACAGAGATTCGGTCGTTGTACAATGTGTGAATGAGCTGGAACAGTGCATATAGAAAGTATAAATGCTCTCACTTCATATATTGCCACCTGTATCACCATCTGCCCCACTTTGAGCGTGAGATGAATCGTGATTTGGTTCGAGGATTAGCACTGACCCGTATCTGACCATGCTCTTGGTAGAGATTAGCCGGCTACCACACAAACTCACCATACAGATGACATTAGCATGATTACCGTGTATCTGACGTAGTGTAAAGTAAGTCTTCTCATCAGTCTATTCCTCCATCACTTAATATGTACATGTGCATCTCTGTACAGTTCTGCAAAGCGGATTAAGTGCATGGAAGAGGAGGTGGACAGTCCAGGTGAAGAGTCCTACTACCCTGGTCAGGGCCGATCCCCGGGCAGCGGAAGCCAAGCCAGCAGCTGGCATGAAGTAGAGCCAGGTAACCCTCTTCACACACACACACACACACACACACACACACACACACACACACACACACACACACACACAAAGCCAGCCAAGCTCTTAATGCTGCTCTGCTCTTCTTATACATGCTGTAGTCCACCAAAACATATACACATATGCACATATTCATTCATTTCCAAATGTATTTACACCCACACACACAAGACAGAGGAACAGATGCCGAGGAATGACAGAACATGTTCATGTATGAGTATTCATACATTCGTCTACGAGTTTGTCTCTATGTGTGTGTATAGTACAGTATGTGTTTAGGGGTGTGTGGTATTGGTTATGGTTGGCAGCCAGCTTTTTGTTGATGAGTTTATCATCACTGTCCTATATGATACCGTCTCTGATATGCTTTTTTCCTAATGTTTCTCTTTCTTGTTTATATTTGGATTTGATTTTAATGTGTGTGTACAGAATTTTAACTTGTTGATTTCCTCTCTGATGCATTTTATTGTAGCGCAAGCCTCTTCGCTGTTCCAGAAGGAGTAATAATGACAGTGGAGGGTTTTGTAAAGTAATGTTAGGATCTAAAAGGCAAATCCCTCAGCATTATGATTGACTGCAGTTATGAGCAAGACATAATGCTCTTCGTGTTTTGATTGCTGTCCCATTGGTTAAAATATTTTTGGCTGTTTTTTTTCTTTTTTAGTCACGTCTTCTCAAACTGTCCAAATCATCATCATTTTGGCCCTGGAACTAAACCATTTTTCCAGTTCTAAATGCCTTTAAAGTTGTTTAAAAGCTTTTTAGCATTTTTAGCAAAACAATTTTTAGCATCATGAACATTGGGCACAATTATGGCTAACAGTTATTACTAATATACTGTATTTAACATTGGACACTGACCTCAGATTCTGTGGGTAAAGGAATGTGCACATGTATTTTCATGTTCTGTTGAACCTGCTGCAATGGCTTTTGTTGAAGGACTGTAAATCTGTCCTGACTCCCAACTGTCCTCTGTCAGGCTCTCTCTCTCTCTCTCTATCTCTCTCTCTATCTATCTATCTCTCTTTTTCTTTTTCCCTGGTTCAAACCCCTGTGTATATCCATAACCTGGCATCATGTACAGGGCTTCCTACCTCACACAAAGGCTGTAACGGACAAGGCCATGCCCAATAAAACCCAGCCTTCAGCTCTGACAGAGACCTTAAATTCTCCAGTCACTCAACCAGCAGAGCTGACCTCTACACTGCTTTCTCTGATCTCTCTTTCTCTCATTCTCTCAATCCTTTGTCTAAAATTTATCATCTGTAGAATGCTGGCTAATCAGATTTTCCTCCCGATTATAGCCACTTTAATTAAGATGACCCAGATATAACTATGGTAATAAACGTAGTAATAAACAACGGTCTGTTCAACATTTAGACTGTATGAAACAAAAAAAAAATTGCATGGATATTCGTTATTTTTGTTACTGTTTAAATGGCATCAGAGCTGAGGAGAAAAACCAAATGGTTATGAAATAATGAAACAATGATCCACATATCCAGCAAAGACCAGCATTTTTGTATTTATGGACCGCTCCGTCTCTCTAAAATCCCCATGGGCACTAAATGAATGCTTGATTAAAGCCAGGTGCATTTGTTTGAAGAATTAGTTAGGTCTGTTGATAAAAGACTCAAAACCAGTTTTAGTATCAAATATATCTTACTTCCTACAAGAGTGTAATTAGAGTTGTCAATATTTAGGTCTTTTCCAATTCTACCTAGATCATTTACAATGACAAATAAAACAACGTTCTCTTAGTCAGCTTTTCACTTGTACCCTGTCATACATCTTGCTTCTTAATTTAAAGTTTGGAATTAAGCCTGTTACATAAAGTTTAATCAAAAATACAAACATATATTGGGTTTACAAACATTTTTAAATTCTTTTATCGATCTGTCTTTGGTTCACTATTGCCAGAGAATTGTATTTTGAGTTTTGTCAGCATTGAGAGATGGATGACAACAAGGAAAAAACTCCAGGAAAAGAAAGGGAAAGGGATTCGTACTGTACAAGCATGTGTGTCTTTCTGAATATGTGTTGGTCTAAGTTTTACCATGTGTATGGAAGTGTGTGTATGTGACTCAAGCACTGACTTTCCAGGCTTTGTCCAGTCTGGAGGAAAACTGACACTAATTATCTGACATAAATAGCTAAACTGCTGACCTATCACTCACTCTGCTCTTCTATTCACCCTACCTCTTTTTTTGTTTTGTTTTTCTCCTCCTTGTTTATTTCCTTCCTTGTCCTTCAAAGCTGGATATAAACTGCGTGGCTCGCTAGCTAGTTCGTTCATCTCAAGACAAGGTAATGCTCCGTCATTGTTCTTACACTCTCCCCACCCCGAACCCCAATCCCCCTCCTCCACCTTCCCGCCACCCCACTGCTCATTTCCTGTCCCGCAGGACCCAGTATTGTTGTGGTTGTACAGTTTGTTGTTGGTGTTTGGGTGTGTTTTTTTTTTTTTTTTTTTTATGTCCAGATGAGTTCTCCTCATGTCCCTCCCACATACCTCCAGCCTGATATGACCCCTTGCGACCTGTATTTTTGCATGATGTCATTTTCACCCCGTCAGTGCATTTGAAATTGTGCATTGAATATGACGTGTCCATATGTGTTGTGAGATTTGTTTTGGAAAAGTGCCCTGTTTAACATGAGCATGAAGGGAGAAGGAATGGAGACCTGGAAAGACTGTTTTAATGGCATAATGTGGTTGTCAACTGTGTGTTTGATTCATGTATGTGTGTGTGTGCTTTGTTCTGTTTGTGTGTAAGTCTGATGTTTATGATGTTGTATTTGGTGGCTGTTAGAGGTCATGTGTTAAAATTAGCCTGACCTCATAAAAACTCGAGCCCTGTGGGTGCACGGCTGTCGTTACTGGAAATGTCGGTGTTTTGTGATGGACTGACTATAGTGATGGCAGCCATGTTGACCTGCCTATACTCTATAAACCCCATAATACACCTCTTTCTCACCGATTTCATGTGATCAGAGCTATGCCTTTTCCCAAATGTATCTTTTTTTGGTATCCAAGCTTTGTTTCTTTTGTTTTTACACTGGAGTTACAGTGCAGCTCAGGTGTTATGGATGATAATAGCGTGTTGGTGACATATTAGCATTGTGCAAACCGCACACCTTATTCATCACACACATGCGATAAAAGGCACTGTTTTCATACTCTTTTTACAGTACTTAATAATATAATTGTTACAGTTTTAAATAAAGTAATTGTAACAGTTCCAATAAGAAACTATCGTAGCTATATACTATATACGTAAACTAACTAAACAGATACAAACAGTATCTCCGTAAGGTGTATGAAAATTGATTGCTTGATTATGTACCAGGTCTTTTTTGGCAGCACAGTCTAGCTCTACACTTGCTCGAGGCACCAACAAGCTCTGCTTCTTCTTTCTACAATTCATCTTCCTTTCTTATCGTCTTTATATACATTTAATGAGAGGTTTTATTTGACATGATAAAGTGAAACCTTAGTTATGCGTTTCTCCATTATTTCTGTCCGTAAATGGGAATGAATTGCAGTTAAGAAATCAAGTTGTATCAGATCTATAGGTTGAGGACTTGTTCATGTCGGTTGTTTGGTTTAGTCATTTACTAAGTCGTACTTAATTCTCATAGAATTGAGGAAAATTTCAATTAAAATGACACATGACTCGCTGTCAGTTTTTTTATTTGGTCCCTGTTGCTGAGACCGTGGCTCCATGCCACACAGGAACGTAAAAAAAAATTGTCACTTGTCACTTTTTCGCCCAAGGCATGCTTGTGTGGAGTGATACCAAACTACGAGGGGCGATCAAGCCAAACCACAACTTGTGATGAAATTGCTCGTGAATGAAGGCGGAAAAAACGATTGACATTTACAGAAGACTTCAAGCACAGTACAGTGATGGAACTCTTGGCTGCAATAAAACATTCGAATGGTGTAACCATTTTAAAGAAAGCTGCACGCTTGTGAAAGACGATCCCGGTCTGGAGTCGTTCCCATGAACATTCAGCAGAGTAGAACGCCTGATCCGTTAACATTGACGGGTAACCTGTTGCAAACCTGGAGAAGAGATGCATGTAGGATCCGTACATACAATTCATTACGAACACCACTTGTACATTACATGAACTCAGCAGGAAGCTATTGCACACTCCTGTCCTCGCTCCAGGGTCCTTCGACCATTAAATGAGGAAAAATGTGATTCCTGCTTTAAAATGACTAATAATGTAGCTGTTCAGTGACTTTTAGTCTGTTTTTAAAATACACGTGCTGTGTGGGGTCAAAAGCAATTTGTGATATTAAATTATTGAGATCGGTGTAGCGCAAAAGTAAACAGCTAAATTTGTCTTAATGTTGACATCAATTACACTTGGATCACAAACAATTTCCCTTAAACTAATCACACTTAGGATCACAAACAATCACAACAGAAGCAGAGAAAAAATTATAAAAAAATGCGTGACTAGCAGTTGTTTAGATTAAGGGACATGTCAGTGGCAACTGTAGCCGTAGTCAGAAAGAGCGCATCTTGACGAGGCCATGGCGCTGTCGTGTTTGTTCACAGCTGAGTGTATGCTGATGAGGATGAAGTCGCAGAGTGTTCACACGGCACTGCTTGTCTGTCTTCTGCTGATTGATGTGCTGGACAGACTCGTGTGCTGAAGGATGGAAGAACTGGACACACTGCATCTACAATCACTCCCTTGTTCGTACACACCCTGTCAATTTGTCAGAGAGAGAGAGAGAGATGGAGGAACAGGCGGGGAGTAGTGCCGGGCGTGTAATAACGTCTCGGAACAAAAAATGCTGAGTGAGGCCAAGCTTTGATTCCATCTGACAGAACCTTTACAAGTGTTCATTACTCACAGACTCACAGACTTCAGGCCTCCTTCAAAGCATACACACAAATGCACACAGTAGCACACACAAGCGCAAACTGTCTCAAAACTGCTCGATAACCCACAGTGTTTGTTCTGTTATCTTTCTCTGGATAGCGTTAGACTTGACTCACTCTTGCTCCTGGCCGAGTCTTTTTTTTTTTAGTCTCACTCAGTCTGTGTCTCTCTTCCAGCCTCATGTACTTCACTTTGTGGAGAAAGAAAACATTAAAGTGCCAGTCTGCAGCACAGTTGTTTTGTCTGTGATGTGTGTTTCTTTAGCTGTTTGCTAGCGATCCTGTAAAACTGTGTGTGGTTCTCTCTTTTCTGGTGAGTAGGTGAATATTATTCCATTTTTTCTTTAACATACTGTACTTTATGCCAGTGCAGATTTAACACCCGATTACACCTTTGCTTGTGGTATTGTAGCTTGGCTCAACCGTTTTAGAATTGGAACCGCAGTATGTATGTATGGTTTGTATGGTGTCTTTAAGATAAGGTACAGTAAGGTAAGGTTAGTGATATTAAGTTTAGTGATAATTTTTTGACAAATTGTCCACACTGATTAATATAACATACCCAGAAATCAGTTTAGGCTAAACGTAAAATCTGTATAAATGAATGAAAGGTTTAGTCTGTACATTCTTCAAAACTCGCTTTTTCAACCTTTACGGTTCCAGTCTCGTGGGCTTCAACTTGTAATAATAATATCACTGATTACATTAAAGCCGATTAGCTTATTTTTACTTTAACCTCTTACCAACAAACTCTTTTTCCGTCAACAACGGGTACTAGTGAACTCCAAATGCTGTGCAGAAATTTTTTTTTTCATTTAAAAATGAAAAATAAAAAACACAAGAAGTCATCATCATGAGACATTTTGGGTGTCACAGTCACTGTTGAAGAAATGTTAGAACACTCTCATAATCATAACTGTCAAGTATCATAATTAGTGTTGTAAATCTTTGTTGATGTATGACAGAAATTCATAATGCACTAGTATACGTTTGTGTTTAAGTGTATGTACTGTAGCAGTTAGATGTTCCTATTAATCATGGTGTACAGAAAATGAAAAGAGTAGATGGTGCGGTTTAGCTGAAAGTCACTACAGAGCACAGCTTTATCTCAGCACACTTCTTTGATCTTACCCAGCATGGGATCACAGGATTCTGTGTATGTGTGAGTGTGCATGTGTGTGTGTGTGTGTGTGTTTGTGTGCTGATTCTCACTAGGTCTAAATTCCTTTATTTCTTTTCCTGTGTTTATACATCAGTTTGTCTGATTCTCTCTTTCTTCCTGTCATGTCTGTCTCACTGTATTAGCTGGGATTGGGACTGTGGTGTCAAGGGAATATCAGCACATGTGGTTGCATTACAGGGTTGTATGTGAGTGTGAAGGAAGAGGGCATGATGAGGTAATAAAGCTTGCCTAGATAATTACATGCGTATATTTTACCTTTTCCTCTGCAATTAATGTGTGAGTGATTGTCGCAGTGATGCATTGAGTAGCGTAACTTCCATGACTCTCCAGGATCCACGGTTCAAACAAGAGCTTGGGTTACTGTGTGTGTGTGTGGTGTTTCTGTGTATGTGCCATGTGGGTTTTCTCTGGTTTCCTCCCACCTCCTAAAAACATGCCAGTAGGTGGATTGGCTATGCTAAGTGCCCATAGATGTGAACGTGTTTCCTGCATTGGTCTGGCAACCTACCCAGGGTTTATTCCCACCTCACACCTTGTGTATCTTTGGATTAAAAGGCTTACTAGAGATGAAAAAAAATAAATGATGTGTATGTGTTAAGGAGTATGAGGAAAATGTGAACTGCTTTTGAGATCAAGAACTACTTTATAAAGCACTTTATTTCTATAATATAAAATTATGATAGTGTTTCTTCGTATTTGTTTCTTCTACTCACTTTCTCCTTGGGTTAGATTACAGGATACAGTTTATGTTCAGAATAATTTACTGAAAAACAGTTGTTACATATAAACCTTAATAATAATGCCCTTTTTTATGGTAAATTTGGTTAGAAATCTTATTTAAAAATATTTTTCTCTCTTGTAAGTTCTCCATGTAAATGTAGCACAGTTGCTCTAATATTTACCTTTAAAATTGCTTTCATCTTGCCGCCCTGATCCCAACGCAGGACCTGTTTTTGTTTAACAGTCAGATAAGAAATTAGAGCTAGTGTGTCCACGCTGTCCCATCACCACTCATCCATGCCTACTACTGCAGTGACTAATTCGCTCACACCAGTCCCTAATTGCCTCCAGTGTTGCTTTCTATATTCTCATCAGTTTGCATTGCAGGTGTTAAACTGCAGTAGGCTTATCCTCATTTGTGTCTGTTATGATTCTCAGAATGAGGGAGAGGCAGTAAGGAGTCTGAGCCTATTAGGGGATAATAAAGTAACATCATGCATGTGCTTCTGAAGTGTTGCTCTTATTTAACCCCTGCTAAGCCAGAGCGGCCAGAGACAGTGTGAATGCTGTGCGCCTCACTGCCATCTTCTCAAAGGAGCACTTCAACCAAAAAGTAAACACATACAGTACAATTTTCCCCTTATCACAAAGAAATTCGAAGCGTTTATTAAATTCAAAAGCAATTACAGCCTTATACTGAAAACTAATGTTGCTACCAGTAACATACTGTAGTTACCATTTTACTGTTTTCCACACAAGCCTCAAAAATTTTCCACACAAGCCTAATTTTTTCTTAACTTTAGTAACACCATTGTTCTACATACATAATGTACTGTGCAAAAGTCTTGAACCCCTCTTCATTTCTTTGTATCAAATTACATAATGTAGATTAAATTAAAGAACTTGGACACTGTGTTAAATACTATTTAAAATTTGTTCATTTATGTAACAACCTCAGCAGCAGCCTCATTTCCCCTTTCATCTGTTCCAGCCACTCAGCATTCAGCATCATCAGTATAAGTTAGATGTTTGTTTGTTTGTTTTTTACACTCGTATGATTCGTAACAAACAAAAACAAACAAAAAACATTCCTATGAAACTAGTCAGGTCTGTAAATAAGAGATAAAAACCTTTAAAAAAATGACATCTAAAAAGTCCTTCATGAAACCTGGAGAACTATTCATCAACACTACATTAAATAAAAGACAAAAATGTCTGAATCTTTGGAAGCAAAATATTAAGAAATGAGGCATGGCCCAAGACTTTTGCACAGTACTGTGTATATTTTCAAATAAATAGCTAAATAAATCTTTAATCTACCTGTATATTAAATGTGCAGATACAATTTGAAGCACTTCTTTGAACTTTGGAGCACATCTCTGTGCCTAAGACAAATTTTGGATACTAATTTGTGTACTGAGAATGAAATGAATCCTTTTTTAGTTTAGTTTTAGTTTTAGGTTTCATTACATTGCGTACATAGTCGCATTAACTTGTGGTGCCAGTACACAGTTTTTTTTTTTTCTAAAGAAAAAAATTGCAGACTGTTGACTGATGGGCTACATATGGGAGGGAAATCTGTGAATTAAAAATTTGGCCGAACATCTGCTGTTTTTTTTTCATGCTGCTCACCTCTATTACTGACTATATTAGAGTTTCCCTTTTGCTTAATCACTTATGATAATAATAATAATAATACTAACATTGCATGTTATTTTGTGTAATCGCTTACATGCACACATTACAATTTCTGTCATGATAACTTTCCCATGGAGCAAAACTCCATGCTCACTTCAGCTGAACTGAATCATTTTGAAAAATCAGATCTTATCAGTGGTCAACTGAATCAAGTCAGATATGAATCAAATTATGAATAAGATTGTATTAACTTGTTGCTTATTTAACTGGATAATGTTTTCATTATATTGCGTTGTGTATTTTATCATCCGAAAGAGGAATATACTAGGGAATATTTTCAGTCTTGGGTCTGCATGATTTACTGTTTATTCATTGCAATATTTTAGAGAAACTGAATAAAGCTGTCGATATAGCTGATATAGTAATATCACCCATATAATAGGACCATATTACAGCTATATAGTTGTAGCATTGAAAGATGTGAATAATCTGCAGGAAATTAAAATATAATGTCTGACACAGGATCTACCAGAAAACTGTCACTAATTCAAACTTTCTAAACGTCTCTCTAAATGGTTCTGTGACTTGTTTGCCATAGGTTCTGCACCCTTTATCGCTGTCTTGTTCTTCTGCTACCTCCCCGCTATACACTCACACCCACACACACACACACACACACACACACACTCACTCACCTGCAGCCCTCTGTGCCCTTCTCTCAGCTGTGCGCCAGCCTGTGTCTTCATTCCATTGCCTTATTAAAACTGCACTTATCGATCATTCTTGCCAGGAATGCCATCGCCCACCACATTAAAGAAGTCAGAGAAGTCTGGTTTCAGCAGCCCTGTGCCTTCGCAGACCTCCTCCTCCCCCCGAACGGCATTCACACACCATCATCGAGCAGTCATTACAGGACCCAGAGGTGAGGTCCAAAACCCCCAACCCCTCCTCCTCCTCCTCATCCAAACCCTGCCAGCACCACCTTGAGCTCCCTGCAGAGCCCCTAAACACACCCAGCAGCACCCTTTTCTGCTCCTCCCTCTGCTCCTCCACACCTCCTTTTCCCAGGGTGAATCTTCCCGGTGCAGTGTACACATGTGGGGATCCCGCTTCTCTGTGAAACACACGGCTGGAGCATTAACATCAGAAATCATGCATTTATTTCTTATTCTTACACTTCTCATTTAATCTGAATTTTATACTGCTGGATTACACATCAGTCTGTTGTCTTTAATGTAAACAAACTTCAAACGTTAAATTTGCAAACAAACTTAATGTGAACAAATTAACAGCAAGAGTAATGGATATCTGAGCCCATATTTTGGAAGGAAGACTTCAGCATGCGCTCTCACACACATGCACACACAGAATCATAGACACTTACCTGCTCTGTGCAACTCTATTTACTTTTCATGACTTAAGGGGAAAAAATTAATACACTATATTGCAAAGCCAAAAGTCTTCACTCACCCATTCAAATCATTGAATTCAGGTGTTTCAATCACTTCCATGGTTACAGGTATATAAAATCAAGCATCTAGGCATGCAGACTGCTTCTACAAACATTTTGAAAGAATGGTTCACTCTTAGGAGCTCAGTGAATTCCAACGTGGTACCGTGATAGGATGCCACCTGTCCAATAAGTCCAGTCTTGAAATTTTCTCGCTACTAAATATTCCACAGTCAACGGTAAGTGGTATTATAACAAAGTGGAAGTGATTAGGAACGACAGCAATTCAGCCAAGTTGCAGGCCACGTAAAATCACAGAGCAGGGTCAGCAGATACTGAGACGCATAGTGCGCAGAGATCACCAACTTTCTGCAGAATCAATAGGACAACAGGACAAGGAAATGTGTATTAGGTACAGACAACTTCCTAAAATCTTAAAAATGTACAGTATTTATCTTGACAAATTCAACACAGAGAAACATTTGCTCTTAACTTTCTCAACCTTTCTTTTTGAATCTTGTCCATCTGCTGCACAAATACTGGACAAATGTATGAAAAGTGTAATGTGCTGACCTGAAAACAACCTGAATGTAAGGTTTGAAGGCTAGTGTGTGAGTATCACAGTCTTCCTGAGTTTCTGTTTTAAAGTTGTTGTTGGTTTTTAAGCCACACGCACAAAAAACCCCAACAGTTGTGGATGATTTAGTAAGAATTTGTCCTCATTTTTTAGTAGTTCCCTTTAGGGTTACGTTAATGAGTCTGCAGTTAATTTAAAGCCAGCTAGATGCAATTGCCTTTTTTTCAATCAGAGAGAAAGCATTTAGGGAGAACCTGGTGAGGTTTATGCGGTCAGCCTCACCAGCAGTGCACTCCACAACCCAGCCAAAAACCTCAGCGTCTTATTTTTTCAACCCATTATAGAATATTTAAAACCATCGAAATCTGTCCTCCCTTTCAGTTATCCGCATGACTTCATAAGACTCTCTCCTCCACTCTGATGTTATTCAAACACCACAGCCAGCACAGCAAGGACCTGTTGCTAACACAGCAACAAAATAATAGCCTGCTTTTTATTTATCACCTCGGTTATTATTTCAATAATCCAGCGAAGTGTATATCTTCTTCAAGATGATTTGCCCCAGCAAAAAGGGGCAAAGGGAAGCTGAGAATAAAGGGGGCTTGAAACGGGGAAAAAAGATCAGTGAACCAACACGATTTGCAAAGTGGAACTAATCCCAAGCCTTTCTTTATTCAGAGCATAGGCCACATGCAGGCACCGTCACAATGGCAACAGAGGAGCCGCTCTCCAGCAGCTGCCCGAGTCGGCCTTCTTTTTCAGCACGTCATTATCATTTCCATATTTGCTCTCTCAGATATATGTCAGATGGACCCCCCCTCAGATTAGCATCGGGGCCACCCAGTACCTCTGCAGCATGGTTAGACTGAGACAGAGAATATCCGAATCTCATTCTTACATTAGAGCAATAGAGAACAAGACCAAAGTTATATGTTAGGTAGCCTTTTAAATTAATAAATTATTGTAATACTTTGGGCTCTCGTTAGAAGATACAGTAAGGTCACCCAACCTTACTGTTTTTTTTTTTGTTTGTTTTTTTTGAGGACTCAGCATATTTAACCTCTTTTACAGAGAGGTGATCTCCTACAGAGCCTCAGGTATGGACGCTTTCTCTCTCTCTCTCTCTCTCTGTCTCTCTCTCTCTCTCTCTCTCTCTCTCTCTCTGTCTGTGACAGACCATCCCTGTTTCAGGCTTCATTAGGCCTCTCAACATGGAGGCGCCACACTCCTGACGATACTCCTGCTGTCCAGTAAAGCTAAAAGGCGGGGAAGCGAAAGTCTTATCTCAGTTTCCGTCTCCTCTCCCATTGCATCCTCCTGCTCTCCTAGTGTTTCCTTGTCTTTGAGGCTTCTTTCAACATGAGAATGGAGTTTTTCCCTTCATAGACACTGTGGGAAGCTCTGTCGGCTCAGGGGCGTCACTGAGACTATCAAGAAAAGCTTGAAAAGCCTACGTGGAATTATGCTGCCTGACCGCCTCGCCAACAAGAAACATGGTCAGAATATGTTTACTCGTGAATTTTTCCAAATATCCATCATTAAATGAACAAGGCTATGACATGTGAGCAAGCCATTTAAGTAATTGGTAATCGTTCCAGAACGCTTAGAAACCATCGGCGGATGGAGGGGGATTGGGGGCTGTATGGGAGTGTATTTTTTTTCTTAGGCACGCTAATTGACTAGGACCATTTGCATAATTGACACAGGAGGTCTTTTGGAATGTTTGGCTCCCCTTGGCGTTAGCTGGTGAGCAGCCAGTAATGTGGCCTCAGAGGCTGTAGTGAGAATTTCAGAGATTTACAAAACACTCAAGAATCTGCGAGGGTTTATCCAGCGATTATTGAAATTACAGAGCAGGTAAGGCGGCCCATAACCTCAGAAAGGTGAACGTTTTGACGGATTGTTTAGTTTGGCCACGAGAGAGGACTGAAGCGATCCAGTCTCGACATGTTGCCTCCAGATAAATGCAGCAGTGCCAATTGGACCCACTTCTTAGAATAATGGAGGGGGAACCATATGCTGCTCGACTGTTTCATTAAGTTAACAGTTGGATTATGGATTGTGCTGGTGAAAACGGCTGCTTAATGCAGCTTCTTGTCATTTTGGCCTGGTTTTGTTGTACTTCCGTCTTGTTTCCGTACAACATGTTCTGAATATTAAAAAAAAACACATAACAGAATAAGTGGTTTCATATGAGGGTCAATGTATGGTTTGTGTGCATGTTGCTTTAGTGTGTGTGTGTGTGTGTGTGTGTATTTTTGTGAGCATGTGCATGTGTGCAGTCAGAGACTGACTCAGCCATTAAGAAGGGTGTATCTTGCAGGTCAGTCGGTGTGTGTTTCCAACAGCAGGCACTGCAGTGTTGCCTCAGCATGCAGAACTAATTCAATAAAGAAAAGGATGTGTGTGTATGTGTGTGTGTGTTTGTGTGCTTGCGGTTCTTCCTGTCTCTCCTTTCCCTCGTCACTCAAATAAGGGTGCATTCCTTTTTCCAGGCAGGAAAACTACAGAGTCACAAAAGTAAGGGAAAGAATGAAACGCAGCATCACCCAACATGAGGAAGGGCAGGAAAAAAAGCAAATCCATTCTATTATTACTGTAAATACAATGGCTACACCGCAGCCCAAGCATCCAGAGTTCCCAGTCACCCCCTATTGACAGAACCATAAATCACGGCCTAAGCTAAGTGAATTACTGCAGCAGGGAGCTGTGGCTTTAACAATGTTTATATAGTATCAGCTTACCATCTCCACTGCAAGAGAGAGAGGGCGATAGAGAGGGAGAGAGAGGGCAGGGAGGACGGATGAGAGATTGGAAAAGGGAGAGAGCGCAGAGTCTTATTAACTTCGCTGCAATACATCATGGGCTTAAAGAGGCAGCACCGCGCACGTCCCAGGCTTTATACTAATAACCAATAACCGAATATTACCTCTATTAAGAGCCGCCTAATTAGATTGTGCCGGTTACAATTAAATACCTGATAAGCCTCGATCCATTAAAGGCCTGTCAGTTCCCACGCTTTACAAAGTGGCCAGCTACAAAGGTGTGAGAAAGCACATGGTTCTCTCTGTCATCTCTCTATAATAGTTACACTTACTATGTTTCTGTTTTAATTAGCTAGACCAGCAGTAATGAGATATACTTGGAGAGGTGACAGAAGACCCCCCTTCTGCCAGGAAGTGTACATCCCCATAGACTGCCATTCATATTTCACACTATTTTTCATCTCTTTTACTTTAACATATGACAGAAATATTTTTCATGTCCTATTTCTTGTTCTAATAATCAAATGATAATCGATAGGGTGATGTGATATGGCCTGATGTGAAGCAGAATAACTGTTACTGCCCTGAACAATATCGTCATTTCTATATGTTTATATATTTTTTTAATCTTGAAAAAATAAGCAATTATTTAAAAATTAAATAAAATGTAGTCGTCATGGTGCTGAGAAACCACAAAGACTTCCATCCTGAAGGCTTTTCTATTTCAGAAAACTTAAAGATACCCCTGAGTATAAGGACGTCCTGACCCCTGAGACTCTTTTCACATTGTAAAGTTGTAAAAATATCTCCTCACAGAGACCATGTACAGTATGTGGATTGTCCATAATACAGTTTCCTGTGTTTGCTATCGCTGTAGCAATGAGAACATTGTGATTTGTGTCGCAACAGGGACTATTAAGGCTGCAGCTATAGAAAATAAATCAAAACATTCTGACCAATCAGGTTGGAGAATTCCTCAGGACTGTAGAGCAGATTAATTCATTTTTGTTGTTGTTTGAAAGTTTAAATCATCTAAGATGATCTACAGTATACCTGTAGATTTGGACAACAGATTTCAGCCGTTTCCAGATAAACAGTCTACTCCAGTGATCTGTGACTCTCATACCTACTAAACAAATGATGTAACAGTTTGTTGTACCAGTATGAAGTGCCTTTATGTTGGTTAGTGTAAAACAATGACTTTTGGTTTTTGGGTAATGTGCTGTGTGAAAATGCCCTGGGTGAGTTATAGTGAAGTTGTAATGGTTGTTGGTTGCCTTCAAGATTCTTACTGGTGATTGTTTGCTCAGTGCTGCTAGAAATACATAGCAGTTAGCATTCTCCAGGGGTTCTGTTCATATGTGTGTTGAATTAGCTGTGTTGATATTCGGAGTGCTGTCGACATAAATTATGTATTTGAGAGAAGCGTCTTGTCATCGTTAAGAGCAGGTGCATGAAGCGCTCGTGTGTTGTGCGAGTTGTCACTGGCTCAACGGGGTGTGCAAATATTGATCCGCATTTGTGTGTAACAGCAGCTTCTCAGTATGTCACCTCATATCTTTGTGTGTGTGGGTGTGTATGTGTGTGCGTGTGAGTGTCCATCCAAGAGCATGTTTCCTAATTCTCTGTGGTCTCACGTTCCATAGTGTGTGCACCTGCAACCTTTATATCATAGATTTACACTCAGTGGATCTGTCCTCTGTCCTCGCCCTCCCTTCCCATCCCCCTTTCTAACTCATCACCTCTGTCTCTCGTTCTCTCTCTCTCTCTTTCTCTTGTCTCCCTCCAGCGAGTCCTCATGCCACGCCGTCAAGTCTTCATTTTCCGACGTCTCCGATCATCCAGCAGCCCGGCTCCTACTTCTCCCACCCTGCCATCCGCTACCACCCGCAGGAGACACTCAAGGAGTTTGTCCAACTTGTCTGCCCTGACAGTGGTCAGCAAGCTGGACAGGTGGGCTTCCTGAACGTAAGGAGCATTTTACATCCGTACACTCCACTACACACTCGACAGTCTTTTACAGCTGTGTGTTTTGTCCTCTTTTTTTTTTATACAAGAAACAACTGCACATTGTTTATAGGGAAATAAATATGTACCATAATTCCAACTTACTGGAGGTCACTAAATTTCAGCAAAACAGGCACATTCATGTGCATCAGTACAAAACCATGAGTTCAGAGATTATAAAAACAAGAGTTATTTGTTTTTTCATTTGAAGATTTGAATTGGAACAATCTGTGTATGTACGTAAGTGAAACACAGTTATATTTATTGATGTTTATAAGCATCTTGTTCACTTTCACACAGTTAACATAACTTACCATATCCCACAACACATCATATTCCTTAACATACTGTAGTTATAGCAACATATCATACACCTCAAGCAAAGGTAACAATTAGAGTAGTGTTTAAATGTATAAATAATTGTACATGCGTTACTGATTTGGTTAAAATGAACATTTTAAGTGCGTATGAATTTGTGTAAGTGTTTGTATAATCTTCGTAATGTATGTGCTCAAAGAAGGCTCCGCTCTGTTCTCTGAGGCTCCGCAGTGAGGGCTTGCTTGCTGGAAACAGTCTTGACTACGTGTCTGCAGATGGATAGTTGATATATTTACGTCTAGACGCTGAATCAATACCGAGCACAGATGCCTGCAGCCCGCACTTCATTTACACTTTCTGACTGAAATCTGTCTCTGCATGGAAGACTGCGTGATCATGTGCACGCACACACGCACAAACACACACACAAAGCAAGTCTATAAGGCTTCAGTTTACACAGTATCACTGGAGTCTGTAATTTAGTACTGATGATATAAAGGGTGTGTGGTTGGGTTCTCCTTCTTCATAAGAGCTTTTGGGGGAAAAAAGGCTTGAGGCTGAAGCAAGAGTGATTGACATGCCACGCTTAATTGGCAATGATAATGGCTTCCGATGTGTACGCCATTTGTTACACAATTTAATTAATAATTAATGGACTAATTAATCACAAAACACTTATTTGTGTCATTTGTTTTTTTTTTTGTTTTTTGTTTTTTTATTATTAACACATTTATTCTTGCTATTTGCCAGCCTGCACCATCTCCCGATTTGTCAGTTATGTAGAATTATCCCTTAATTAAAAGAGAGTCAACGAAGCCCTTGAGACACCTGAGGCTGATCTATAGTGACGTGCTTGGTGTTCTCTGACACATCCTCTGAGTGTGTGTGGACGGTGGGTGTGTGCGGTGATAAATCTGGTCCCCGTGTGAAAATGACCTGGCGTGGCCCTGACTGTGGGGAGAGGCAGCGTGCTGCTTTGGTAATAGATTATAGACGCCAAAGTGCGCAGAGCAGCAGAATTCTTTATGACCAGGAGCGGTGGAAAATTGCTGAGCACTGTCTCAACGATGCTTCTGACGTGCATGCAAACACACACACACACACACATACACTCAGGCTCACACTCAAACACATGGGGTGCGTTAGATTTGTGGTTTGTGCATGGGATTAAGACTTTGTTGTCATGCCCGCTGGCCTGGGATATGAGCGTGCGTGTGTCTAGGCTGACGGGTATATAACCCGAGAGCTACGAGCTGGTTGTCATGTGTTTTTGATTTCTTCTCTCTTTCATTTTCACAGCCCAATGGCAGCAGCCAAGGGAAGGTTCACAACCCGTTCTTGCCCACGCCCATGTTGCCCCCACCGCCGCCTCCCCCCATGGCGCGACCTGTGCCACTACCCGTGCCAGACTCCAAACCTCCCTCTACCACAGCCGAGGGAGGGGGCACCTCGCCCACCTCGCCAAGTAAGTTACTCACAGAGTGTTATGTAAAAAGTATCACTCCTCTCACCAACCATACGGCCTGCTATAGGACATTAAAGCGGTCTTCTATAATTATGGATTAGGGAGTCCACTGGAGTTTTTTTTTTTTTGTGCAACAGCAATGACTTCTGTCAGTGTAAATGTGCACAAAAATACACTACACGCTACAATGACAATTTTTTAAATGTGCAAATAATGTAATAAAGCTATGAATATACTGTGGATCATTTTTTAGATCACCACCACAGTGCTTAAATACACTGATTGAGGAAGTAATACAAGGTTACATTATAACTGCTTAATTTTTTTGGATAGTAAAGAACAAAGTGGATTTTTAACAAAGATATGCATAAACATGTATAAATGAAATTCTTGAACAGACAAGGCTTCGGTTAATTTTACACTAAGGGCGTTCAAGGCAAACTAAGACTTGTGATAAAATTTCTTGTGAATGAACACATAAAACCGCTTGACATTTACAGAAAACAAAGTAAGGTGATGAGACTCTTAGCCGCAGTAAAACTTTCAAATAGTTTTATCTGTGAATGATGATCCCGGTCGAGGTGACTTGGAGCGCACTGCAGTTGCTCCTGCGAACGTCAGGAAACAACAGCCTGGTTTGATCACTAAAGGTGTTCTGTTTTTGCAGGACAGTGCTCAACCTTATACTGCCCTCCACATCACTTGCAGCTTACAGGAGCTTGGATGTAGTTGTTGCCACACATCCCCAGTACAGTTGTGACTTCGCTCCTAGCGATTTCCATATGAGAGGTTTTACTCTCATAACCGTTCTGTTATTCTGCACAAATAAAAAAAGTTCCTGTTTGACTTGAACGCTCCTCAAAAAATGTTTAGATTTTACTTATTTTTAGCTGTCATTATTAAACCTGTTCAAAAGAAAACATAATTTCAAAAGAAAACATAATTTATTTTATATGTATTTTCTAATGCAGTAAGTTCGAGTATTAAATCACAAAGCATTGAACATGAGTGCCTTGAGTACTAAACCATCACATGTTTAATCTTTATGGATTAAAGACGATAAGTAAAGGGGTCTATATTACTCTCATGTTTGTTTGTTTGTGTGTGTATAGTTTGTGTGTGTCAGTCTAATTGTATCTTTTCCAGTGTGTCAGTGATGCTCTGAATCATGCTCGGTGTGTGTTAAACCCCTGCAGCAGCTTTATCCTAACTTCACCCAGAGTCCAGGCTCTCAGTATTGATGTTCTCTCTCTCTCTCTCTCTCTCTCTCTCTGTATGTGCGCCTGTTCGTGTTTTCTCCTTAGCCTACTCCACACCGAGCACGTCCCCCGCCCAACGCTTTGTCAGTGTGGGCCCCAGAGACCCCAGCTTTGTAAATATCCCTCAGCAGCCTCAGGTGAGTGGACTCTCTCTCTCTCTCTCTCTCTCTCTCTCTCTTTTTCTCTAACTCTCACTCACTGTATCTCTTTTTCTCTATCTCACACGCACACACATTACACGTAAGCGTCATTCCTACTCTAGCGTGAGTCTATCAAATACATCTGTTCCTAACTTTGTAACATCTGACAATTAGAGTATTATGAGCTGCATGCAATGTTAAATTTTATGGTGAGAGTTCACAGGTTGTGTCCAGCTGTAGCTGCTTATAGTATATTCAGTTTAATCTTTCCTTTCTGTACAACCTTTTCTTTCTGTATAGCTAATTTAATTAATTGTATCTCCATTCGCATTATTTTTAAAAAAGCACATACAAATGAAGGTACAAACAAAGTAATAGTTATCACTTGGTGAATTAAACAATGAGCATCCAATTAATTCATACTTACTATCCGTTTTATACTGAAGCGGCATATTCACTTACTTAATCGCAGAACAAAGGGGGCTGATTGATGCCAATCCAAATAAAATAATCAAACAATTTGGATAGTGTTTAACACATTGTCAAACAGAGGAACATTCTCCTTGCAAACTTTTAAGGTGATCAAAGCAGTAGGTTATAATCACAAGCTTTGTGATATTCAGATCCGTTTCAAATGACAGAAATGTCAAAAAGAGGCAAGCGTGTTAATAAATCAAGTAATAAGAGAAATGCAGGGCAATTAAACTCAAATAAGGGAAAATAATTTAGGACAAGGAAAGATCAACAGATATGTTATGATTCAGGAATGTATGGGAAAGTGGAAAAACCTCATAATTGTTAAATACAAAAAAAAGTGAGACAGATATCATGCAGACGGTAATCAGGTTGAAAGATATAATGAGTCAAGGTAGCTTCGGGATCAGTATCAGATTGAGACATGACATAATCTCACAGTCAGTTCATACATTCCACACATTTTCATCATAACACATCTGATGAATAGGTCTAATGATACATGACTGTAAATCAACACGACAGCGCTAGGATTAAACAAAGTAGCAAATTAGTCTTTATGTTCAAGTGAGTTATAATGTATATACAGGTGTACAAGTAGATCAATCAACACACAAACATATGAGCTTATTAAATCATAACATTGTGTATTTTTGAGGAGTAAACATCCATCATTAGTCACAGCTGTCTTGCTAACAAAGGCAAATGTGGAGACAGACATTTTTCCCTTATCTTGAGTTTTGGTCATCTCCTTCAGAGTTGAGTCAAATGAAAACTTGACCGGACAACTGAACTAAATTTAAATTTTCACTAAATGTCAATCGTCTCTTCTGATGGATTTAATTTGGATTGCATGGGCAGGGGAAATTTAACACCTCATTTTGAATCTGCAATAGCGTTTTCAAATATTCAAGTTGATGAAAACGTTTGCATATAAAACACTTAATGTGATAGAAGCGTGTTTTTTTAGGTTGTGAGGAGTAAGTGGAATTTCAGTGTTTACATTTACATTTCTGCCCTTTTGGCAGATGGCCTTATCCAGAGCGACTTACATTTATCTTTTTTATATACAGTACATCTGAAGAGTTGAGGGTTGAGGGCCTTGCCCAGGGGCCCAACAGTAGTAGTCTGGTGGTGCTGAGGTTTGAACTCATGAACTTTTGATCAGTTATACAACTGAAGTTGTATATATAGCACTGAACAAGTTTTTTTTCCCCTTTGCATATTTGAGAATATGCTTTCTCAGGGTCACCATATTGGATCATTTGATCCGCAAGTTATTGGCACAGGTTTTACGTCAGATGCCTGTCCTTCCTCAACCCAACCATTTCTCCAGGTTTGGGACTGGCACTGAGGGTGCCTTGAGTTTCCAGTGGCTGGATATTTTATATGGGCATAGGGTTAAGGGCCTTGCCCAATGGCCCAACAGCGGGCAACGCGGCGCTGACAGGGTTCAAGCTCGCCGGTCAGCAACCTCAAGCCTCAATCATCTGAGCCTACTAATATAATTATTGGGATTATCATTTCATCCATTAACTTGCAGGTGTACTACACTTTTTCCTTGCTCTTCTGTAGACAAAGCAGCACAAATCTGCTGCTCCTCTTTGGAGCTGGAGCTATGGGAACATAGTGTGTCTGGTTCCCACAAGGATAACACCAGCCTTTGTGTGCGTTAGTTCTGGCCTGCCGTATTGACAGTGCCCTGTGCTGGTTGTGGTGTGTCCAGGATTGCTGCAGCCTCAGTGTCGATTTATCGACTCCATCACAGACTGAGACACATTTCCCTGAGAGAAATGGAGGCAGGTGTTTGTCATAGCAGACAGTGGAGAAGGGAGGGGTATTATTATGTATTGTTTGGATTTATTAATTTCCTTTCCCACCATCGTTGTCTTTGCCTCTCCGTCTCTCTCAGGTGGCAGAAGAGCTAAGCCTCTCTTTCACTTTGTACGGGTCTGCATGCTAGCTCACACAGCTAATCCAACATTATTCATTACCAACGCCTCCTCTGTGTTTGTCTATGCGGGTGTGTGTGTTTGATTGTTATATCTCCATGTTCCCTTCTCACTTAATACAAACAGACTCCCATGTCGGGTCACTTGGTCCGCTCTCCTCATTTTGTCTATAGTTTTACCGCGTGTTTGCCTAGAGGGACCACATTGGAAAAGACTACAATGCTAATCTCTCCCTGATGAAGGAAATGTACAGAGGGTTTGTTTGTTTGCTTTTCCATCTTGATAGTGCTTTAAATTCAGCATCTCAATAAATATTGTCCATAGTCATAAAGTGTTGTTTGGGAATTTCCTGAGGTCTTAACGATTTTGAAATTGCTAAGTAGAAAAACTGCTATGATTGTGGTGTATTTTCAATTCTAACAAGTTACAGTTCTAATTGTTATTGACTGATAAATTAAATTGGGGTTTAAAATAATGTCACTATAATGTGTTTCATATAAAGGTTTAGTTTTTCCTAATCTAAACCTCAAAACAAGTACAATATATATATAATACGTTCTCCAGCATCATACTGGGAATTATGAAAAAAGGCAAAAAAAACTTGTTCACACATTTTTTTCAATACACAAATAAGTAGAAATTGGATTTATTTCTCACACACTAAGCCTATGATGCTGGACTTATAAAACACTATAATAAATAAAGTGTTACTGCAGCTAATTGCAGCTACAAAGCAATACAGTACTATATATTTTACATTTACAGCCATTGCATTCATTAAATGAGTCTGTGATCATAAGGGGGTTAGCGTATTTTTTTTTTCCACTAAAAGGCTACAAATAGTTTGAGACCCCCTGCTTTATGTTAACACCCACCCACTCCTTTTATAATAGCAAACCAGACACAAAGCTGGTCTCAAGCCAGCTCTGAAAGGCAGTGCCATTTTTCCCACAACAAACGATTATCTCAATGAGTGCCTCTTTGACGAGATGAATGCATTGAAATGTAAATATTAAAAGTGATCATAAGCAAGTAATCATGAGTGTACATGAGAATAAGAGAGCGAAGGCAATCATACTAAGGAAACCGTGACTTTTCTGCAGGGTTTGGTTATATCATTTTCTTCCAGTTGGGTCAAACCTCGGAAGTGATTTGACTGCGTAAGAAAAAAATGCAATTAGGCAAGCTAGACAGCCAACATGCGAATCCAACAGACTCATTTATACTATATAGCATAATTAAATAAATACACTCCAGAGTGCTCAATCCAAATTAGCATGACATGTAAATCTTATATATAACACCTAATATCACATCTAATCATAGAGATTGAGGCTTTACAAGAGGATTATTTTTTTCCTTTTTAATAACACAAATTAAGCACTGGCTAGAGCAAAGTGTCCTGATGAGATGGGGAAAAAAGTTACTTCTGGCTTTCAGAGCAGGGAGCAAGAGAAACACCCAGACGTGAGATTTTCGAGAGTGTGACTGTAAACATTCCCCACAGACAGGCTGTGGTAACCAGGCCCGGAGAGAGAGACAGATGGGTGAGGGTGATGAAAGAGAGAGAGAGAGAGATGGGGAGAAACAGGGTAGAGGGAGGGTAGCAGCCCTACTGGCATTGAGCTTCAGAGAGTCTGGTATGGGAGGTAAGAATAGTGCACGCACACACACACACACACACACACACACACACACACACACACACTCACAACCCAACACAGTTCAAGCAGACCCCCACATTTGCCTCTGTACTGCCTGTGCTCTTGTAATCCAACAAGAGCTTTCATACACACACTCACACTACAGATATGCTCTGTCTATCTCTCTCCATCCTTTTCTCAAAACTTCATCATAGTAACAGAGACACTTTTATGGCCTTTTAAACTTTTTACCCCCCTGTCTGTGAAGACACCAGCAGCACCCCTGCCGTTTGCATTGACACGAATCGCATGACTCGTTTTCACACACGTACGCAACCACACACAGTCACACAGATGTAATCTGAGGTTAATTGCACGCAGTGTATGTGGGGACTGCAGCATGACCCCGATGAAGATGTTGTGCCGATAAAACGCAGAGTTTTTAATCGGAAAGCACGGGGGAATGGAGTGTGTGAGATGGAGAGAGGAGATAGCCACCACTGCGTGACTCAAGCATACACTCAGGCACACACAGGACGGACTCTGGGCGAAGAGCTCCTGATTTAATTTACTTACTATAAATGTTGGAGTGGGGAAGAGATAATGACCATAATAAACTGCTATACTGTGTCAGATCTGTGTACTTAAAGCGTTTTTGTTGTTCCTATGTGTGTAATGAAAATAATGACTATATAGACTGTATATAGGGCGAGCGAGACAGCGATTAGAAAGAGCTTATATGAAGAGCTTCTGTACTGGAGTAATTTGAGTGTTTTTTTATTCGTGCTTTAAGTGAATCGTTTAGCTGAAAGATCGCTTTATCGTTAAGCTGAAAGCCAGCCACTGCACTCCCAGTTTAGCTTGCTCAGCATGCACAGAGTGTGTAGGTGCACTTTTTTCTGATACCAGAAGGGGGCATTACTTCTTCCCATCTGAATTAATTATGCCAGATTAATATCAGCACAGTGATGCATGTTACTCTTCACTCACATGCTGAAAACGCAAATAGGAAATTGGGAAGCTCTGTCCCAAACCTCACGCTGCTAAAGAACGCTGATGACGGCTGTGGATAAAACCGAGCCTCCAGGCATGCGCCATTGTTTTCAATAGTCTAATCAAGCACAGTGATATCAATGAGCCCTCTGCTCCTGTCCTATTCAGAAGCGTAAATAAGTAATGCTCTAAACGTCCGCGGGCTCCCATGGGGAGGGCGGTGTGGGGACGGGCGATTTCACTGCCACTCTCCGCACTCGACCTGGTTTGCATTACATGAGGCTGAATTCCTCAGAGATGACACTCATCTGAAGGCACTTTAGTGGGCTCGCTGAGTCAGCACTCCACCAAGCTGATGAGATTACTCCCGCCATTGGCAGCGAGTTACAGGAGCAGGCAACGATCCCCTCTCTGTCACTTTTTCTATCTCTCTCTCTCTTTCTCTCTATCTGTCTATCTCTCTCTCTCTCACACACACACACTCTTGCAGTCCCAATCCCATATTCCTTTTTCTCTTTCTTTCATTACCTGCTTTACATGCCTTTTGGAGCCTCCTTTAGTCTTTTAGTTTTTTCCTTTTTGTTCCTTTAATTCGCTTGTCTTTTTGATTGAAGTTCATAAATGTCTGACAAACAGGCAAATAGATTAGACTGATAGACAGATGGATGAATGTTTGGATGGATGAATGGGTGAATAGATGAATGGATGAATAAATGTCCCAGATGTCCTCCCATCCCCCCCGCTCTTCTATTAAACCAGCTTTCACCTTGAAGGCTTGGCTTTCAGTCAGGACACGTCTGTGGCTGAACGCTACAGCTGCCTGTCCAATACAACCAGTTCCAGTTGTAGATCAGACAGTCAGAACAATACACTGCTTGTTTGTACTGATTGCTATCATGGAAGTTCACCTCGGGCTAGCAGTGATTTTTTTTTTTCAGACGCTCCACAAACCATAATCCCTTGAAAAAGACCCTTTAACCAGCGAACATGTGCGTGCGTGCACACACACACACATTGGTTTTTATCTGTGTGCTGCTTCAGGCTGG
>JAOVVB010000004.1:14407474-14417546 GCA_028570985.1 Heterobranchus longifilis | reverse complement strand
CTCTTTTAATCTCTCTCTCTCTTCTCTCTCTCTCTCTCTCTCTCTCTCTCTCTGTAAATGATAAAGCTTCCAGGCTGCTGTGGACATGTCAGCCATGTGATCCTGCTTTTTTGGCAGCGATGTCTTGTGTTCTTTTTCCATAAATGGAACAGAACAGTGTTGTATATAAAAGCTGAGCGATTTTTCTGTGCTGCCTTAGCTTACCGTCCTTTACTGTCCTACAATCGTTCAGACACAACTCAGTCCGTCTGACCTACACCGTAGATCAAGTTTAGTTCGGCGTCTCAAACAACAGCACAACTCATGGTCTGTGCTAATGTAGAGATTATTGGCTGTGCACATCATGACTCATGTTGAGCTTCATAATTATCTCATGTCTCACATTATGTAAACTGTCCATGTCCAGTGCTAAAGTCAGATAGCACTTAAGCTTGAAATATTGTGCCAAGGTGAATATTTATGAGGGTGGAAACCATATTGTTAGATTAAACCAAGTTTTTACTGGTTGATGTGATCGTTAGAATTAAGCTTTTTTATTTCATTTTTAATTCTCTTGCTATTATACATCATGTTATATTAAGCAAAAAGAAAAACACTGCATTTTCAATCCCTGATTTTTTTTTGAGGAAAGTGCCTATATTTTATGTCGGTGGTCTAGACAATATTAAAAACCCCTGTCTCTCTGATACATTTACCCAAAGAAAAATCTTTAATTTACATTATCTAGATAGTGCAGACAGAAAAAAAATCATGTTCATGAAAAGGAAGTATTGAACATGCGCTACTTTGCTTGCATAAATATTGACGTAACTTTTCTCCAACTCTAAATACAGCCCCAAAGGAAAAACTTTGGGAAGGCTTTTTTAGTTTAAAGGTGTAGTAGGGTATATTAAATGTGAAACAGAACTTAACAACTTCCCTTAAGTTTTCATTGTGATCAAGTGAGTTGTAAGTCAACAGGTTTTCCATTAATTTTTATCTTTTATTCAAACGCTACATTTGCATTAGATAGAAGTCAGACGAAATAAATAAACTTTTCCCAGGGGCCCGTACCCCTGAATGTTTTCATGTTTACCCCAAAACACTTAATAGTGTTTTGGGGTAAACATGTGTCATAATTTCCTGACGAAAAGTTTAAAAAAAAAATTTCCTGTAAAAAGTGTCATAATTTCCTGACGACTTGAATCAGGTGTATTACAGTACAGAAAGGAACCTGGTCTGAGAGCCATAAACTTCTCGAAACCGATCTCAGGTCAGCAGCATAATGTGTTACAGCAACACACATGGAAGGCATCAAGTGAGTGTGGGATGTTGGAAAGAGACGAAGGTGGGGGTTAGGGTGAGTTTTTGGGAAGGGAAAGGTGGGGAGGGGGAGTACCAGCACAGCATTCCTGTGGCTGTGATACACACCACACCACACACTGCACTGCACATGTGGCCATTAGATTCACTCTCACTTCTGCTCCCACACACTCTCTCCTAATCACAGCAATATGCCTGAGCTGCTACCACAGAGTAAGAGAGAGAGAGAGAGAGAGAGGCACAGAGCGTGTACTTGTATGCATGTAAAACCAATTAAGTTGTACAACTACGACGTAGCTCACTTTACCACAATACTCTTTGTGGGAATGTGTCTTAAAAGTTAAACGTTGGCACTTGGCAGTTTTTATGTTCTTCTGTGCTTTGACTTTGATCATGGTGCAAGCGTTAGTCTTATGAAAAGACAGACAAATCTCATCATAAGCGTAGGAACTTTAAAACATTTACTACTCTCTCTCTCTCTCTCTTTCTCTCTCTCCCTCTCTCTCTCTCTCTTCTGTCTGTTGATTAAATCCTACCTGTCAGCACAGCACACCACACTGTAACGCGACCCCACTGTCTGCACACTTACAGGGGAAATATGGGAGAGAACCATATATGCTTATTCAGTCCCCCTCCCCTCTTTCTCTCTCCTTTCTATGCCTGCAAATGCTCATCTCTAGAAGTCTTCTCGGGACAAGAATAAGTCGGAGGGAGGGAGGGGGGTTAGGAGGGAGGGAGGGACGGAGGGAATGGAAGAAAAGTTCGAAAGCAGACGTAGACAAAGACACAAGGAAGCTGCAGAGAGCAAAAGTCCCCAGTCAGCAAGTTCTATTGATTAAAAACTAACCTTCCCGTTTCTCCACTCAATTGTGGCCAGCCATAGAATTTAAACAAGTTATGAGTCTATGTTGTGCAAATGTGTGTGTTAATGTGAAGGAGGGTCTTAACTGCTTCCTAGAACCATTAAAGACAGTGCAGCAGCATTTGATTAACATTTTATTAAATGTTAGGGTTCAGAATATGTTAGAAAGTCTTCATTGTGTCAAGCAAGTGGCAATTTTATTTAATGCAATGGCGAATTTTTTTTTTATAATGGTATAACGAGGATGAGGAGGAGGAGTTGAAACAAATATTTCATGTTATTTAACATTTGTTAAACATTATGAGCATATTGTAAAAATGTAAAAGATTGACAAACACTAAAGAGTATCAGTTTTAATGTTTTCTGTTTATTTAATATCAATTTCTACAATGCAACATTCAGATAAGTGTCTCAAAATGACCCTTTGTATTGTATGTGTAACAAGTCATGTTATTTAAATACTCTATAATCATTTTAAAAACATCATTTATGAAAAAAAAAAACAATTATGAAAATAACTAAAATCATCGGGGAAAATGATGTTAAATAATAAGAATGGTAAAAACCATAATAAACAAGTATGGATTTTTAAAAATCACAGGGAAATTTGTTTGCCCCGGTGATGTAACTCTGTCTAAAAAAGGCCCTTATCTTTACTCTAATTGGCAACGAAGTTTAAACACCTAATTCATACCATATTCATGTCCTGATTGGTGGATACAGTATGATGATGCGTAGAAAGGATAGGGGAGAGAGAGCGGAAGACACTGTATGTGTCGTTTTTTAATCGGTATTGTCTGTAACTATTTAGCCAAGGCTGGGTGGATCAGAAAGGAACAGAGCATAACGGGAGAACTGGAAGAGAATTTCTGGGGGAAAGTGGGATTTAATAAAAATGAGGAAAAGCTTAAGAAGTATAGGAAGAGCTACAGAGTTGTTAATGATAGTCACGTATATGGGTGTCTGGTCGTCCTTGGCAACCAGACATGATGTAACACCAGGATGAACTTGAACTTGGAGGAAGACGGGAGGGGACAGGAGATCGGAAAGAGGGAGTATGAGGGAGAAGGAGGGGAGGGCACTTTGCTCACTCTCTGGAAACATGAACAATAGAGCGGGGCGATCAATAAGCCCATTTCTCTGAAGGATTAGAGAGAGCAGAGAGCTGGACACTAAACTCCACTGGTGCTCATGAAACAGGTTACTTCCTGCTTCTGCTGAGGAGTCAGGCTGAAGGAGCTCAGGGCAGAAGGCAGTGCAAAACAGAGGAGAGGAAAAAGAAAAGGAAGAGAAAGGAGAGAAGTGATGAGGAAATAAACAGAAACAAAGGAGATGAGAAAAAAGGAGATGCAGAGAGGAAAGGGAAGAACAAAAGTAGAGAAGAATGGAGAGGAGGAAAAGAAAGGAAATGAGAGAATGGAAGAAATGAGAAAAAAAATGAAGGAAGCGGTTCAAAAAGGAATGTGGAAGGAAGATGAAATGAGAGGAAGGGAGCAGGATAAAGAGTAGAGAAGAGGATGCAAGAAGAGAAAAAGAGAGACAAAGGAATTAGGGAACAAGAAAGGGAAAGAGAATAGAGGAGTGAAGAGGGAATGAGGATCAGAAAAAAGGAAAGGAGTGGAGACAAAAGAAAGAAGAGGAGAAGAGGGGAGGAAATGACAAGAGAATGGGAAAAAGAAAGAGCTAATGAGAGGAGTGAAAAAAAACAGAAAAGAAAATGAAGGACAGAACAGCTGGGTACAGAGGGCAAGAGCATAAACAGGTGAGCACCGACAGGTGAGCTGAGAAAGGCCTATGTAATAAAGATTCTAGACAAAAGTTTAAAGTTCTTAGATGATTCTATCACGTAAGGACTATACAGTACATAGGAAGGGTATTATGGTCTGTATAGGTTTACAGAACTTAAAATCCCGTTAGAAGATAGCCTAAACGTTTAGGAACACCTGCTAAGTGACCAGCTTAGAGTGACTCAATAGTTCTGTGGATGAATGTTGATAAACCGCTGTGTAGGTGGATGTAGATGAACCACTGATGGAACTGAATTCCAATTTCACCTTAATACAGTATGTCTTTGTCTTCGTCTTTGTACTGACTGTTGCTTTTCTCTCTTTCATGTGCAGTGGTACCTGGGCTAAGGACTCCAGATTCAGACTGGCCTCTCCCGAGCTCAAATGCCCCTCCCTGCCTCCCCTGAGTGTGACCTTCAAATGTGCCCATCGGTGTGACGCGCCAGGATCTGCCCGCCGCCCTCAATGCCCACATGCCCTCAGCATGGCTACAGCAGAACCCACAACAAATCCGAACAAATCAACTCAACACGCTTACAACAAACATACTCAGTATCTGTATATACCTTATATATTCCTCCAGATGTATGGTTTCTACTCCTATATTCATATATAGTAACTGTCCAGCTCTTCTCTCTTCGGGAGATTGGGCTTGAAATTGGAGAGATCTGATTTACTTGGAAACTTGCATGAATTTTTTTTTTGTTTTTTTTTTGGTTTGACCAGATAAGGAAAACATAATGTGACGCAATCAAAGAGCTTCCTTCAGTCCATGACTGTTCCTAATCTCATCGAGAGCCGAATCTCTTTATCACTAATTCCTGAATTTGTTACAGTTTCACGTATTGGCTACGTGATTTGATCATCCTGGACTGGCGCGCCCCGTGCTCCTCTCCCCCTGTGTTTGGCAGGATCTGGCAGATATGCCGGTTTTCGGGTAGAACCCTAGTTCTGCTTGTGGACTTCTTATAGAGGTTTTACTTGGATCAGATATTCCACCAGCTAAAACCTCTCTCAACTCACTAGTCTGCTCTTACCAGAACTGTTCATCCATATCTTCACCGCCGAGACCTTCAGCGCCATGCCCACGGCCCAACAGACATTATGTGCCTGGAAATGGCAACTATGAGAAGAAATTCCCCTGGTTTGTGTCTCGGGGCAGGATGTGAGAAGGTGGTGATGTTTAATATGAGCTCAGAAGGCTGTAAAATGAAGAATTAATATGGGAGATTTTTTAAAGAAATTGTCTCCCATCTTGGAGATGCGTTCATAGTTTGTTTTTGTGTTTTTGAGTCATTTCAATTGTTTCTAATGCACCCCATGTAAAAGTCTGCTTTTAAAGAGATCGGGCAGATAGAAAGGCTGAGCTTCCATTCATTAACAAGACATAAGGCGACCATAATTGGAGGTAAATGGAATTTTGAATTGAGGAAAGTGCAATTTTGTTGGAAAGCTGTCAGATTGTTAAATATCTTTTGATAGATAAATTACTGCAGCGATTGTTGAAAAGTATATATATATATATATATATTTTTTTCTTCCTAGTCCATTCACACCTCTGGGACTCTAAAATATTGGGGTACAAAAATAGAACAAATAGCCTATTGAGAAATAGAGGGAGCTGTACGTGCTTATTATTATTATAATTTTTTATATTTGTTTATCTTTGTAAATTTGTTCGTATTGTAGAACAAATATCCCTTTAAGGAATTTTAAACAATCAATTTTAAACATTTCGACAACTTCATCCATGCATCGACATTAGACTCCAGTGCAAGTTTGTTTTCAAAAAGTGAATTAACTTATTTTCATCAAGAACATAATGTAGTAGCAGTAGGTATTCTTAATTTCTCATCAGACAAAATAAATTGGTTGTAACATAAGAAAGATATGATCATATCAACAGCTTCAGAAATGGTTGGTTATGAGAGCTCTTAGAATACGAACACTAATCTGTGGTCAGTTTATATAAATATATGGACAAATCCCAGCAACCCTTTAACCCTTTCTACATTCAGTATGGTCCTTATTCTTCTTTAGCTGAAAGCTCTTGTGCCTGTTCTGTGACCACAGACTGGTAGTTGATCCTGGGGGGTGGGGGGTGACGCAACAAAAATATTCTGTAACCTTTATAAAAGTGTTAATCAAAATAAGAAAGAAAAAAATACAAATGTGAAGATCAGACAAACCATGAATGCAATCACAGAGCGAAGCCTTTCTTAATTAATTTGCTTCGCATGTGATTTAACTGTTATTCTTTCTTTGACTTTGGATTTTTGTTTTCTACAGTGCATATATAATAAATACACTTACACCTGACTCATCCACTGTTGATCAAATCTTAGAAGAGTAAGAAAAAAAAACTGCATGTTCTAGTGTTAGTGACAAATTTTTAGATTATGTAGTAAAAGTAGTGTGACTAAAGACACATTATTGTAATCCCAACTCCAGGCACTTGCCAAATTGAGTATTTTGTTTGGCCCCTTAAACGTAGGGTATTTTTACTGCTGTCCTCACAATCAACCAGCAAACACATCTCCTTATCCTTCTCCTTAGCTTCTCATCCTTTCTCTATTTTGTCCCTGCCTCCCTTGTCTTTTTTAAAACAGTCATTCTGCTTTATTTACTTGCGAGAGCAACTCACTTTCTCCTCTCAGATCAAAAAAACTATTGCTCCTCATCAATGTGCCTTGAGTGATGGTCTAGTTCTGAGTTGATTCACAAGTTGCAGCTCTTTTTACGTTTCAGATCTTTACACCTTGCTGCTACTGTGCAGGGAACGAGCGAGTGAAGCAGATAGCAGGAATGCGTGCTAATAATACAGTAAGAGGAGCAATGTGTGAGCCCAGGCCTTGTGATACAATATCTTGTACAAGACTCAGTGTTAATCATGCGTAGGCCCTCATTAGTTCTGTAGTCGATAGGAAATTAAACATTTATTAGTGTAGCTGTTATAGTTCTGACACCCAGGCCCTTTTTAGCTAGTGTATTGATATTTATGAATGTTACTGCAATTATTTCTAAATGGAAACAACCTTGTTTTTAGTCTTCCTGTTTTTGTTCCCAGAACAGTAAAATAAGGAAAAAAATATATATAAGGAATTAATATGCAATACATGCTTGCACTCATTTAGATGTCATTGTTTTATTTTTTCCTCTTTTTTTTTATTTTTTACCAAAGTTAGTGTTGCACTTGACTGGCTGGTTGGCAAATTGGATATTCTACTTTCTTTGCGCATGACATTAATGACCATTCACGTATTAGGCTTCCTCTTTCTTATTCTTTTGGTCACAAGCAAGCCTTAAAACAAGGAAACTTCCTCTCCAACATTGCAACACTCGACATTTAAGCATTTAAGAAATCACAAAATGGCCATTTTATGTAAATGTTGATCTTCCATATTAATCTTTTTTTCTTGTCTATTCCATATATATCATTTAAGAAAAAAAAATATCAAGGAAATTTTCCAAGTGTCTAAAATGGCGTTTTATCGGTTACACTTGTGTGTGGTTTGTGTGCTTTCTTTTTTTCATTTTTTTTTAATTTGTGTGTCAGGGTTTTTTTGTTTTGTTTGTTTTTTTTCATTGTTCTTGCCTACCCTTTATTAATAAGTTGGGCATTATTTCCTTAATTATCTGCACTAAATATGAAAGAAGTTTAGCGGATTTACAAATGAATAAATAAATACATAAATACATAAATACTTCCAGGGCTTAAAAAAGCAAAGGGAAAAAAATATTGCACAGATTTTTTTTTCTTTCTTTTTTGTCACAGAACCTTAGTTTAGTTTAAAGCAGCCTAGCATCTAATCAGCAGGATATCTGGCTGTGTGTGTAAGATAATGACAAAATTGCACCCTTTTTAAAGAAATATAAAAAAAGAGAGAAAAAGAATATAAAAGCAATAGCTTGGGCAGTCTGTTTTGTTTTTGTGTTGTGTGTATAGATTTAGTTCATTTTTTGTGTGGTTTTTTTTCGGAGGGGGGTTACAAACATGGAGTTTTGGGGAGAAGAAGAACAAATCTAATTGAAATTGAGAAGAGAGCTAGGACTAGGACACAGCTGAGTATGGGAGATCTGTTGTTTGTATATTGTATAGTTTTATTAATTACACTGATTTTAAAGCTGCCCTATTTTATAATGCAGGACTTTTGTAACATTGATTAAATGAGGAAAAACTAGTGTTGTGAATTTTTGCATCGTTTGTAATAAGGCCACATTAATAGATCTGTTTCTGTTTGTTTATTCTCTGGGGAACTGGATTTAAGTTGAAAACTTTCCTGTTTCCTGATTTATCCTTGTTATTTTTTGTCCTTTTTTTGCTTTCCTTTTTTGTATGTATTTAAAAGACATTTTTGTTTTCTTTTTCCTTCTTTTGATGGTATAGAGTATTTCCTATACTTGAAAAGTATAAGGTATTGAGGTGAAAGCCCCATTGTAAATGGATGTTACAAGTATGCTTGCTGTATCTTTTGAAGGTTCTTTGTTGCATCAGTGTTGATGAAGCTAAATTTAGGTAATTCTGAGGATGTTGGTAAGAAACAAGAGCGTTTTTTGGCATTTTAAATCTAGTTTTAGGCAGAAGACAATGACATAGACAGCCAAAGGATGCCCCTATTATAAATGCATCTAGGCATCTTTTTGTGTTCACCATTCCATGCAGGAAAATAAACAGCTTGATATGCAACATGATTCTTTTTCTCTTCAACATCTCTCCATCTCTCTCTCTCTCTCTCTCTCGACCCCCCCCCCCCTCTGTCTCTCAACCACCTCTGCTAACCGAGCATGGAGTCACACCACGCTGAGAAGCATTCTCTCCATGTCACCACAGAGTGTTGCAGGTCTTCTTCCTAGCTCAGCCACACACACATACACACATAATAATGATGATAATAGAAATATATATTGTTATTTATATTATATTATATTATATGAATATTATATAATATTTCTCAAGCAAAACTGACATTTTATTTTATAAATAATTTAATTAGCTACTCCATGTTTGTGTGTAAGCCCTCATAATCCTACTCACATACACACTTTTCATTTGTAGTGAGTATGCATTGCATTTTTACTCATTTAATAGAAAGTATTAACAAGTTTCATATTGTTTAGCAAAGGGTCTTTTTTTTGTCAACTAGATGAATAACAATCTTTAATAATGAAGTGTGACATCCAAGCAACAGCAAGGCCATGACTTCCAGCTAAAAGTTTGAACACATTACACTACATTGCCAAAATGCTACACGCATTTTAAAATCAAGGGCACTGAAAAATATAATTACAGTAATCCAAACAGCACCGATTCTGAATCCCCAGTGTCCAGATTGGTTTTTATAACCTACCATCACCACCTCACCACACCACAACTGCATCCCCACATACATAATTTCCATCAGTGCCACATTTCAGCTCACAAATCAGTTTCTCATTCCGCAGACTGTATGAGATATAAAACAGATGTGTGCATGTTGACGTTACAGTTCTCTTCTTCATAAGCCTGTGTTTTTGGGGTCAGTATTCCACTGCGCACATTTCCACTTTCCAATCTCAGCCACAAGTCGATTGTTAGGTGCCAGTTATTACAGTTAAATTTGTGAAGGGGAGGAAATTAAAGCCTAGTTGTGCTGAACTGCACCCCGAGAGAAATCTTCTCAGCATTGTTTATAGCAAAACTCTAGCCTCCCGCTTTGACTGTTCAGTTTTCCCCATGAAACCCATTTCCCCTTGAGAAGGTTACATGTAACGAGCCTTCCCCGTGGTCATCGGCAAACAAAGTCGTTTGTGATGAGTTTGATCAAATGTTTCCTTGTGATTATTTGAATTCTTTTATGAAAATAATGTTCTGGTGGTTTTAAGTAAAAATGGCAACTTGTGAGGTTAGCTTTATATTTGATTAATATCAGGGTATTCAGTCACAATAGAAATTCAAACAAGAAAAGATAACTGATAGGGCCTGCAATCCCAACCTTGTTTAGTTTCCTGGAGGACATTATCAGGCATGGATAAATGCATGTGTGTGTGCAATCCTTTTCTACTGCTGGACAATCAGCACTGATTAACACACTTTCTCACATCATGTCCACCCATTTCCATGTATGATATGATCTGATTTTAT
>JAOVVB010000004.1:14322139-14344353 GCA_028570985.1 Heterobranchus longifilis | reverse complement strand
ATATACACAGTACTAGATGTGCCAGTGACTTTGTTCACGTGGAATGTAATTGCACACTCATAAGCGCATTTTTAAAAATGTAAAACGGCAAGAATTTTGGAATGAAATTAAATTTTTACGTGTGACTGTGAAGTGTGTGAAATGAAGGTGTGAGAGAGAGATGAATTAATTATTTTTTTAAGGTTTATTTTTTGATATCTATATAATATTAAATAATATAAGCGCATTTTCCATTTAGATTTCAAAAGTAGCATATCTTCTCTATATATTTGTTCAGTTGTTTTTACGTGATGCGTGCACAGACAGACAGACAAACAGACAGACAAAAATTCTAAAAACCATCTTGTTTTGATGTGTAGTAACACATAACTAGCAACACTTTTTTTTTCTTTCCATTTTTAACACCTACCAAAAACTGTTGCATAGTACTTTTGCACACACTCGTACACACACCCACACATACCGGTTAGCCATAATTTATATGAACAAAACATTATATCCATGTAAGTTTTTTTGGGGCGAATGCCGAACCACGCAGGCCCAACCCCACAACCAAGAGCACCCAAAGGATCTGCCAACATTGGCAGCTCTGGCCATTGGGTCATGACTCTACAAGATGTCTGGGAATGTTGCTGTTCTGTGGCTCCAGGACTTTATCACCAGATCCTTTGAGGCTGTAGGTTGTTTACTAGTATTTAATTGATAATCAATGTTAGTTGGGTTGCTGACCATAATATTATTGTGCTTGAATGTTTAGCTAGCTACCCTGACCTGAACCCCACAGAGAATCTATGGTGTATTTTCAAGAGGAAGATGAGAATCACCTAACTCCATACAGACGAACTGAAAGCAACCAGTTTTCATTGATGCTTCAGGAGTGTAACAGAATTCCTCTATGCCATGTTGCAGTGATGCAATAATTCCTGCTAAAGAAGCTCTGACCAAGTGTAAAGGAGCCCTGACCAAGAATGCATACAGGAACATACTTTTTAGAAGTTGTATTGTAAATGTATTGTAAATCCTTTTGATTGGAGTTTATTTTAAGATACTGGATTTTTTCACGTTCAAGTGTAAGCCATAATTATTAAAAACAAAAAAGGTGTGAAATATGAAGCATTCAAGTCAAACCGGAACTTGTGATGAAGTTTCTCATGAATGAAATCATAAAACCAATTAACATTTTTAGCGACCACCATACAGTGGTGATACTCTTAGCCGCAGTAAAACATTTGAATAGTGCAAATGTTTTAAAGAAGGCCAAGTTATTGCCACATCCCGTCCAGTCGTGACCTCGCTCCAAGCTGTTTTTACATGTTTAAAGGTGTTCTTGGGAGGCCAGCGTTTCAGTTGTGAAAACTTTCTACCTTGATGGTATCCAAGCACTAGTGAAATGCCTTTGATAAGTACATTAGTGTAGCAGAGGATTACATAGAGAAATAAAGGGTATTTTTGCATTTATAACTGTTTTTTTTTTTTTTTTTATTCTGTACAGTCCAAAGTCACAGTTTGACCTAAACGCTCCTCATATTTCACTTTATGAATTTTAGAATAAATGGGAGTTTCTCTTTTTGAATTAAATTAGGCAAAAAACATTTCCTGCAATATTTCAATTTATTGAGATGCATTGTTTTATAAAATGTGTATATGTATATATTTATATGTTTATAATACAAGCTTCCATGCTCCCCTGTATCCATGGCTTAAGTAATTTATAGCACTGCCCTCCTGCCAAGAAAACAAAAAGTCTGGGAGAATGCATTTTTTTGGCAGCCAGTATGTTCTTACCTGCACATCAGTGCACCATTTAGCAGGAATATTCTGGCAGATAAGCATAGCTTATCTTTGTGATTTATTATTTATTTGCTCTTTATTTATGTCTTGTTTTGCTCTTCCTGCATAACCAGAATCAGGGCAGATTTTATTGCCATGACAGAAAAGGAAGTTGATCAAATGGTGTGTAAATCTAAAAGCTGATGCTGATGCTTTTATAAGACAGTTGCATCAGTTTCCTTCGTTGTAACCGAGGGTTCAGTTCCACCATGTGTATGATGAAGGCCAGTGAAGGTGATGGATTTACTAGCATTTTCTGTTCTGTATTGTCCATGCTACATAACACAGAGTTCCCATGTTTTACCCTGGTGCACCATTATACTGTAAATGGCTTAATTTTCAAAACATTAGCTCTGGAAAGCCTGATTTGGTACGTTTGACATCGATGCCAAAGTTTACTTTTATACAGTTTTATCTGTGCCATAAAGATCTTCTGTAGTGAGCAATATTGAAAAGTTTTTAAAAGTTTTTAAGTTCAATGTTATCGAAAACAGTGCATACAGTGACTTTGACCGTTCAGCAGAGAAATACTTGGGAGAGATTTTATCATCTTGTAATCATGTCGGTTTTTGGTCAGTGCGAGTGATTTGATTGTCTCTGGGGGAAACAGAGTTCTCGACGGGACAATGTTCTCATAGCATGAACAAACACGGAGAGAAGAGGAAAGAGATGACTGTGGAAAAAGTGATGGACAGAGTTCCTGGAATTTTAGTTTAGCACAATTCAAGATAAGGCAAAGTAACAGAGCTGATGATTCCACCATACTTTAGATTTCTACCTACGTGAATCACACAATGATTTTACCCATTTCAGATCACACTGAGCTTACCTACTGAGAAATCTTGAATTAAAAAGCTAGATAGCAATTGCACAAAATGTGTTGCCACTTCCCTTCTCAAAAAGGAAAACAAATTCAATAAATAACGCTCACATATTTTACTCCTTTTTAAACAGGACTCCAGTACCACTCAGATCACGGACTACTGCATACTTGATTTATTTTTTTCTTTCTCAAATGTGCTGTTTAAATATGTAGCTTTAACTGAATTGCCGCTGAATGCCCCTTGGTGGAAGGCTGGAAATGTCTGGCGAAACATACCCATTATAAGGCATTTCCCAATGATTTTGAGGCTTTTACAACCACATTTCTGGTGAATAAAACAGGGTTTTCATTAGCAAATGATCATTATTATTACTAATGAATTAGATTATGAAATTATTACTAATTAATATGATTACGTATAAGAGTTTAAAGTCACAATGGCCTCCTTAGTGTTCAGGAATATAAAACTTAACATATAAAACACAAAGAAGAGCTGAAGAAGGCTAGGTAAGCTGGTAGTGCTTACCACTAACCTACCTGTCTTAAGCTCTCAAACAAATGGGCTGGAGATGTAGCTCCATAACAGCCCTGCTTTATATTTATCTTTTTGGGCTAAGAATTTGAGATTCTATATTACCGTCTGACTATTCCTTAAAATTCCTATCTGGAAAATGTATCCTGCTTTGGCGTGCTGCACAAGGTACCATTAGCAGCATCAGTACCACAGTGTACCTTGTATACAACAATTGAGATTAACAAACAATAATTTAAAAATAGTAAGACTAAAGAGCCGCAGACAGTTGGAATAGATCCACCAGTTATCTACACACACACACATGGAAATTTGGAAACAAAAACTGTGTTGTTCTTGTTTACAGTCAAAACCAGCGTATTTGCAAATTCAAATTGAAATTATGACTCCTAGGTGGAACTGAGCCCTGTGCTGTCACAAGTAACAGACAAATCCGAAGAGTGGGTTTATAAAGGATAAATATCCAAGTGTAAACTAGAAAAAGGGGAGACATCTAAAAAAAATTCCAAAGTGAATTTTCAAAATTGGTCTTTATAAAATAAAAAAAAAGCAAGCAATGTGCTAGTTCAGTAGTGTACACTTGTAAAGTACTGACTGGATCTCTCTATCTGTGTCTACACAACATATATAAAACTAGTGTGCTGAGTGTGTTTGTGTCTGGGTGCTATATTTAGCTAGGTAAATTAATGCATTTTTAAATGTACACAACAGGATTTCTGAGCATGTTGAGATTATCATTGTTTGTAGCCGGTAGCTTTTCTGCCTGGATGCTTGTCATTGGTCACTGTCCTAAGGGCTCTCGCACTCAAAACGCAGCTGCACTCTGTAATAAGCTCTGGTTTATATAAACTTCAAAAAGTCAAAGCTTGCAAATCTTTACTCAGGCTGAAACATAAACAAGAAATAGGACGCTTTCTCGTCTTCTTTTTTATCTCTCTCGCACTTCTTTGTTTTGTCACCGTCAAATTCTAGCGGTCAAGGCTTGAGAATTTGTCCACAGCTGCCCGTCTGTCTCTGGTGCCAGTTGCATGTCGTGCTTTGGTGCTGTTCAGCCCCCTGTGCTGTCCCAGCATGGCCCCACCAACTCTGCTCTGCTTCATGTGCTTTTTTTTTCCAGCTGCACCACTGACATCACTGGCCATGTGGGATGAGAGAGGCCTTGGAAAGAGGAACGCACTTGGCTGTAACTCGGCAGCTGGACAATGCAGCCAGTGTCCTCTAAAAGGGCCAGCTGGAGTGGAACTTCAAATCCCCTCTCCAACTTTTCCCCATTTGCTTTTTTCTTTACTTGCAGCATGCTCTCTCTCTCTCTCTCTCTCTCTCTCTCTCTCTCTCTCTCTCCATTAATACGTCTCTTGCCTTCTCCATTTTGGTGTTTATACTCTCTCCCAGCAGGCTTCAGTTTATTGCATTTCTCTTGCTTTTTTGCTTACTCTGCAGCACCTCTGCAATGTTTAATCAGTGGTCTATAATGGCTCTGGACGCTAAGCCAGGTGTTTCCTGTTCTCCACTGCTGTCTAGCAGAGTGAAAATCACCCAATCAGAGAGTAATTGACCAGTCAGAAGCTCTGCTCACAGCCCAAGACCTCTTCTGCTGCTCTGTGTAGGGAGGAAAGATACAGATTGTGCTTGAAGGCAGTAGTGTGTTAGTAGACAGCAATTCGTTTGCAGTTCATTTTGTGTAATTCTACTGTGTTGTCTGTTGCTGTGTTGTTGAGAATATATTCCCTCACACTACAAATTACTTTAATTGGGATGCAGAAACTTGTGTGATGTGGAAAGGAAAGTATTTTACCCATAACTGCATTGCTCCTGCCTTTCTGTGTTTTGACAAATTAATCTTTCCACTTTATGACCTGTTGCACCACTCAGCACTCCGTCCATTTGCAGATCACAGCAGAAACAAACCAAACAGTTTGGTGCGATCTTGACTTTGATGCTGTGCTAAGTGACATCACAGGTCATAAAGTTTTTAATTTTGCATGAAAAAAAAGGTGATTTTTTTTTATGGCAGCAATGCAACTATTTATTTTTTCATCATACAGAGTGCCAATTTTACTCAGGCCATGTTTTGTGTGTGAATGTGTGTATGTGTACATGAATGTTTTACATTATGTTCTGCTCTACCAGCTGTACAGTATGTGCAACTTGAGAACAGAAGGAAATCTTACTGCCTGCAGCTGACATTTTAATGGATGTTGTTTTTGAAATTTAATTAAACTTTGACAATTGTATAATTAAGTTATAATTGCTTTTGCGAACAAAACAAAATTTAGTAAATTTAAATCAGTGACTAAAGATTGAACAAAAGATTAGCTTTGGAAAAAAAAGGGGGAAAATGGCCAAGATTTAAATTAATCTAAGTTCTACTGTCTGTTCTTGTTCCCCTCAGAGGGGATTATGGTCATAAATATTTCTCCTGGTCGTGGTCAGATGAGTGTGCTTGCTAATGATACGGCTTCCGCTCTTTCAGCTTTCATCCTAAACCAACCACTTGTTAATCACTTTTATATTGTCACTCGTCACATAAAAGCCACCCATATGGGTCATCAAATACATTGTCAGAGACATCAAATTGGAGCTGAATTGCAGTTTTATAGCATAAGCTTGCTAGGACTGTGATTGATGCTTAGACACACGTCTCTCTTAGAGTGAATAGAGTTTGCTTTGTGTTCGCTCAGCTTCCCGCCTCTACTGTCTCCTTCAGTTATAGCTGTGTCCTACCTGCTTGTGCAGGTACTGTAAGGATTCTGCCTACATAATGTAGATGTGTGAAAGGTCTACAGACAAGACACTTGTTTCTCAGCAAATATCAAGAGTGTAAGATTAACATGTTTAGTCGTGCTAGCATTACTGTATTATTTATCATGTTATTTAAGGCATCTCTCTCTCTTCCTTGCCCACGCTCTCTGCATTGTTCTGTGTATATGAATATGTTTGCTGTGGTCTGTGTTGCCCTCTGCAGGACCCTCTGGACACTACGCGCTCTGTTATAGTCATTCGCTCACTGGTAGCTGGAGGTGTTGCAGAGATTCATGGTGGCCTTCTGCCTGGGGATCAGCTGGTCTTTGTTAATGACAACTTCCTGGACACGTGCTCTCTGTCTCAGGCTGTAGATGTCCTCAAGGCTGTGCCACCAGGCACGGTATACCTGGGCATCCGGAAACCTCTAGGGGTAAGCCTTTAGCTAGAGATGGACTCTGATTAAAACTTGGTTAAATGTACACACACTTTTCTTTTTATTCCTTTTAGACACAGTGTTTAAAGGATTTGCCAAATATTGGCGGGAGTGTTTGTTCAAACTGATGCATTTCATCTTTTAGTATTTATGATGTACAGTAGGTAAAGCCTGTGGGCATGTGTTATATTTTTAGAATAAGTCAGAAGACTAGTATGTGTAAATTTAGTTTTGTTCTACTGCAATTACAATTAAAACACTGACAATCCTATGTTAAAACTATGGACATTAGTTGCCAATAGGCCAAGAGAGAGCACTAATTTACTCTGCTCGTGTGTTAGTGAAAATTGTTCCTGAGTTCTGTTAAAATCCCAGGCTGAGCCGTTTCTAAAATACTCAAGCCAACTTGTCTGGCACCAGCAACCATGTGACAAAGTTACTGAGACCACACTTTTTTCTCAGTCTGATGTTAAATGTGAAACTCTTGACCCGTGTCTGCATGATTTTATGCATTACCATTCAGGCTAATTGAGTGAATGAGCAGGTGTACTGGTGTTTTTACATGTGGCCAGTAAGTGTATGATTATAATAATTACCTAAACAAGTTGATTATTTAGAAACATCTGAGAAAACCTTTAAGTGGTGTACCATCATCTCATGGGTTTTTGAGAAAAGTGCAGGCTAAATATCAGTTACTTTTGGCAGCAGTTATCTGACTTTTTCCAGGTGTTTCCAAGCCTGCTTGTTATTTATGGCTAACCTCTAAAAAGTCAAAGTTTTTTTGCATTTTATTTCCACGGTGTTAAAACCAAGCATTTAAAAACAATTAAATTCAGTTTTATATATACATAGTGCTTTTCACAAAGGTAATTGTCGCAAAGCAGCCTTACAGAATCACAAAATTATGAAAATTAGTTTAAAAAGTGTGAGGAAATATGTATAAATTATAATCATCAGTCTGTCCCTGATGACCAAGCTAAGGGTGATGGTGGCAAAGAAAAACTCCCTGAGATGTCAATAGAAAGAAAACATAAGGGAAACCAGAATCAACAGGGAACCCATCCTCATTTGGGTGATTTCAGGGATTGATTTGTGTGTGCGGTCATTCTGTGTGTTAGGAGGGTGGAAGTTGAGTATACCAGGAAAGGTGTTCAAGTTAATATGAAGTCCACTTTCTTACTGAGCTATTTTAGGCTCAGGTTTGTGGGAAATTCAGTCCTGTGCTATTGAGTGACTGTAGTCACAAGCCATCAGAGAAGAGTAGTCCTCATCAGCTGAGTCCAAGACCATCTTCCTGGTCAAGTGGAACTGTCCACAGTCACCACACATATCCCAAGCAGACTACAGTAGGCTATGAGCCTCAGCAGCGACCCAGTGACCGCCATGTGATGAGAACTCGGGCACCAGGATGTGTCAGACAGGTCTGGGTTCAGTAGGAGTTTCGATTGCTGGGAACTCAGGATTGCCATGTGTCGCTTAACAGAGAGAAAGAAAACCATTAGGTATGTTAATGTATATTTAGTGCAAAGTGCAAGCAGGGACTGTGGCAGGACGTACAGTAAACGGGAAAACCAGAAGGAAACACAGATATGAGGGCTCCCTGGGAAGTAAACGCCTCTTGTAGTGATCTTGTTTAATTGGTTCTTAACCAATGCCAACTTTCTCAACCTTCTAAAAATCAAATTCAGCCCAAAGAGCCCTTGCTGAATTACCTGAGGAGTTTAATTATTTGTGGTAAATGGAGTCGATTGATAGCACAGTTGCCTCCTATGACCGGTGTTTCATACTCCTACATCACACTCATGCACACATTCCTGTGCAGAGCCCTTGATGGTGGTCATAATGGACATTAATACTAACTGCTTGGAGAGTTATGGCTGCTGCTGACACCTAAAAGACACCTAAGATTTAATATATTCAAGTAGATTATGACTGGCCTGAGTGCTTTGACAATCCAGCTCTGCCATGACATAAGTGACGAAACTCAAATCTTCTAGTTCAATCTAGCAGCTTTGAAATAAACAGAAATCACAGCGGATTTATTAAAGTAAAAAGTGACTGCTGAAAAGTGTCAATACCTCTGATATGAGTAACATTAATCAGTCCACTTACTACTAATGTAACCTGTGTTTATTTGTTCATTTGTTCTGTTGGTTGGCTGGTTTCATCACAAATGTAAAAAACAAACAACAACAAAAAAAAAAAATCAGTCTGTGTGCATGTGTGTATTTGAAAATAGGAAGAGGACAGAAACACTGAAGAGAAACCTGCAGATCTCCAGGATCGAGAGTACACACCCACCCAACTTCCGCCACCTGCATATAAGGTAGTAACACTTCTAAGGACTAAAACTAAACTTGTGAGTGATCAGTACACAGAACAGGTTTATATCATTGTACCATTAATGAATGCTGTGATTAGATGTTACTTAGATGAAATTAGAACACTCGCTTCTTTCCAATCGTGCTCGTCTGTTGGACTCCTGATCACCACATGCAAAAACCTGGCACTTTGAATGGAGAGAAAGAACAATTGTGTGGCGGGGGGATAGAATGAGTAGGAGGATGTCTCTAAAAGAGGTGTACGAATAGAAATGAAGGATTGGCAGAGCAAGCATGTACCGCGCAACTAGTCCTCAAGACAAGGAACTTTCAAATGTGGTGTTCAGTTCATTTTCTTTAAGCTTTTTAGACGCATGACCGTGTTATCCTTGAATTTTTAGCAAAGATGTAGTTAAGGCACAAGAGTCAAGTGCTGCCGTAAATCTACCCAAAACGAGACTAATTGCACCATTAAGATTTTAGACTCTGCACATTTTTCATGGTAAATTGGTTCTGGGCTATATGAAGGGAGGGGTGTGAAAGGTGCTGAATCGGCTGATGAGAGAGCAGCAAGGGGAAAAGTGCACTTTCAGCTCTTATGATCTTTAAGAGTGTGTATGTTCACGTTATAGGCATAAGAGGACAAGCAAGAATCCTGTTGCTGAGATGAAGGCTTGCCTTCTGCATGGCAAATGAACACAAACCTCCTCTTTCTTACTCACTCACTGTTGTTGGTAAAAAAAAAAAATACAAACACAGAGGGATAAAATGAATATGGTGAATGCTTTAGGGGCTGTTTAGACTGTTCAGGTATTAAACATCAATCTGAGAGATGGAGAGCTGTTGACACCTGATATTCTCATGTATCTCGTATGAAGCAACACTTGAAAACCAGCCCTTAACAGTTCAGTTCAGTATATTTAGCCTAGTGCTCAGCGCGCCCAAAAAAAAAAAAAAAACCTTGTACCTGGAAGAGTGCAGCATTTTGTTCAGATTTTGTTCAACAGTCAGACGAATAAAAAGTAGAAAAAAAAACAACAACTTGGACTACATTTAACCACAGGCTAGTAAGTGGAGGGGAGTAAGGGATTGAAATAAACATCAGTTCATAAAGCACAGCTCTAAACTTGGTCACAGCAAATAATTCTAGTCCACCGTAAAATATCCTTTTAACACATTAAAACAATTTAAAACATTTTAAATATATAATGCTAATTTTGTTTGTATGAATCTTACTTTATTACAAGGGCACTTCTCTTTCTTCTATGCTACATTGTGTGTAATCTAGAGCTCGAGAGTGATTTTAAAAACATGATGCAGTTATAACAGTGTTTTGCTTTTTGCTTTTGTTGTACCACACATCCAGCAGACAGGAATTTCAAGCGCAAAACCAGTTAGCAGTAAAACCTAGGAACCTGATTACATCATTTTAACCGTTTAAAAGAAACAGCTTTTTTTTTTTTTTTTTTTTTACTTCCTCTGACTCTGCAGAGTTTCTCTGTATCCTGCTGATAGAATTAACTAAAAAAACTAATCTGTTTGTTTGCAACAGGCCTTACAGGATGACCCTGTCCTTTCAGAAGATATTGACGAAGACCCAGAGCTGATTCTAGATTGTACTATTCGTTATGCCAAACCTGTAATTGCTACGGAGCTTCTTCCTGGCGAGGAGAGAGAGATGGCTGTGGATGAGGAGGAAGATGAGGAGGAGGAAGGAGACAATGTGAGAAGTGACAGGGAGAGTCCACTGTTATACCACAGAGAGCAGTCACCTTTCATGGAAGAGGAAGTTGTGTCAAACCCCTACCAGACTTTTACCCAAGCCGAAAGACAGCAGCAGGTACGACTGTGTGAGCCAGAGAATTGACCATTTGTTTGTAGAAAGTTAATCTCTTAGAGCAGTTTTGAGAAGTTGTTCAACCAAGTGTGATGAATTCCTTTAAAATATTAGAGAAAATTTTTATAGTATTGAAAATAAAAATGCGAGGGCTGTACCCAAAGTAACACGAAAGTATACATAACTTTTTATTAACTGACATACAGTACGTTATTCAAATTGCCCACTATATAATTGTTCATCCTGTTCTTCCATCATTGAGTTCTTAATAAAGGAGAGGTGCTCATGCTTTGACATCCATAGAAGGCCAAATAATGTTTACAGAATGAGATGCCACCTTTAACAAGAGCAGTGTGCACAGATAAAGTTTAAATAAGGGAAAACCAACACTGACAAAATGTGTAGTCAGTAATCAGCTGTGACCCCTGACACAAAACTGTGTACAACTGTGCACACCTTATTTTTTTTTTTTAAAGATGATTCAAGAGTTGGGTTCAACGATGGTGCAAACCAATCAATTGTGATGAAAACTATGTTGTGTAGTACCTTAGTATAGAGGAATAGTTACTCTACCAGCATGTGCAATTTGAATGACATGTACTATATGTTGGTTAATAAAAGGGTGATGCCCACTTTTGCATCACTCACAAGAAAGTGAGATTTTGGAACTCTTTTGGCTTAGTGAAGTGCAGTGCAATACTGTATGTCAGTCATTCATTCATCTGCTGTAACTGGTAGTCATGGTGAATCCTGGAAACATTTACTTTAAGGCAGGATAATATCTTGTATAAGATGCCAGTCTATCAGAGGGCATCATGCACACACATTTACATACTTTTTAAAAATGTTTTACATACATTTACATAATCACGCACAGAAAGACTTTAAAAATCCTCACTAAAAAGCAAACCCTGGATCTGCTGGTGTGAAATACCATGAAGACCATTTGACAATATTTTTTTAAACTACCAGACAATATTTAAATGTTGTCAAACAATTGAGTTTGAATATTATTAATCAAATCTTTTACGGTTGCATTTATGGATATTGCTTCAGTTCCGATTGATTAACAAATTCATCTTTAATCCTTACTACATCCTACATAATACATCCTTACTACAAATACTGAGACTGATGCACTAAACTAACCTGCACGGCTTATTCCATGTTTGCATTGTAAATACACTTATAACCAGTTGTCATTTTCACCCTTACTTACTTTGTATGCATGTGGTAGGTGGAGGTGGAAAGTGCTGCATCTGAAGAGGACTTTAGAACTGAACTGGAGTCAAGCATAAATCTCCATCGACGTCCCCACAGTGAGTAGCACTGAATCTGCTTTCAGTGATGGAGCCGTGTTTTTCTAATGCAGCTTTGTGTTTGTGTATGCAATGTTTGATTTCACTGCGGCCAGACGCCCCCCCCCCCCATCTCTGCATGTATTAAACAGAAATAACGGGGAGTGGAATAGCTTGTGCACTTATTATTGTTTCATAGTGAGCCAGTGCCATTTCATAAACTGAAGACAGATCATAAGCATGCTTTTTAGTTTTACAGTGTTGGAGAGGTTGTTAATGGGCTAGTGAGCAGACTTTTCAGATCATTTTTCTTTTAATCAGCCTGTGTTGGCCTTAACAGTTTGGGCAGCATGAACCTGTCACAACCCGGATAGTCACAGCAGAGAGAGACAGGCTAGTTGGCACCATCTTAATCAGTGTCAGGTCTGTCATGTCACTCTTATGAGGTGGTTTTAGCTTTCACTATGTCAAGCTATTGACAAATGTCAAAATGTCAAGCTATTTATATCAAACATACATTTCTATGCTTAAGACTTTTGCTTTGCCGATAGAAACTTGTTTATTTCATCGCTCCAGGCCTTCCTGGTGTTTTCGGATGGCTTGCTTGGCCAGTCTGACTTTGACAGTAGGTTTATTAAGCTAGCCTTGACAAAATGCCAGAGGCAGACATATATTGATTTTCTGACAAGCCATATAGTTTATTTGGAGAAAATTCTTCTGTAGCACCAGTATGTGCTTACTGTGTTACCATATTATCGATTAGGAGTGGTTCATGGTTTCTGATAGTTCCTAGAAAGATGGTAATAAATTCCTGAATATGAAAATAACAAATGGTTTTGGAATCTTTGAGGCTGTGTTTAGATTTGTAGGTTTTTTGTGATGACTCATTTAGCTAAACTAACACAAGTAAATGGTCGTGTTACAAATGTTGTTAAACTGATGTGTGTGTGTGTGTGTGTGTGTGTGTGTGTGTGTGTGTGTGTGTGTGCCTATGCTTTCAGGTCAGTCAGCAACAACATGGGTAGAGTTGCCAGAGAGCGAGGTGGACTCTGATTCCAGAAATGAAAGCTCAGAACTCACTCTGACTGACACAGACACAGAGTGAGTGACATCTCTATGTGTAGCAAACTATAAACTTTTAGCACAAACGTGCGGGGAACAATTTATTTATTCTGGCATGAGCAAAACAATCAGATCAGGTATTTACATGGCTAATATTTACCTACTGAATGGAATATCAAAGGTTTACACCCACCTCTCATTCTGATTGAAAATTCATTCCAATCAGCCCAGTTAGGATCAGACTCTTCCAATTAAGGTGTTTACATGATGAATTTTATTCCGATTTGGCCATTATTCCTATTATTAGTAGAATATTCTACTAATAAAACACATTTGATGATTCCCCCAAGTCAGCCAAGAAAACATTCCCCACAGCATAAGATACCCCACCTCCTCCCCCAGGCTGGTCTGTTCACACAAGGCAGGTTGGGTCCATGGGTATGTTACATTGGCACCAAATTCTGACCCTTCCAATTGTGCGCCTCAGCAGATTAATCAGACGAGGATGCATTTTCCCAGTCATCATCTGTCCAGTTTTGGTGAGTTGTGCCCACCGCTGCCTCAGCTGTCTATTCCCATCTGCCTCCAATAGTTAACGTATTGTTTTTTCGAAGACACTTTTCTGTTCAGCACAATTAAACAGAGTGGTTATCTCAGTTACGGCAGCCTTTCTGTCAGCTCGGGTAAGACTGGTCATTCTCTGTTTACTTCATTCATCAACAATGCAGAACTGCTGCTTACTGGATGTTTTTTCTAACTGTACAATCCTGAGTAAACCTTGGAGCTGGATGAGCATGAATATTCCAGGAGATCTGATGTTATACTTGAACTTATTAATTCTTGAAAACTAATTGCCTATGTCAGCATGATTTCGTTTACAATGCGCTGCCGAATAGATAATTGCATGAATGAGTAGGTGTACAGGTGTTTAACTTTAATAAAGTGCTCAGTGTATTTATCTTTGTAATAGGATTGCTTGGTGTGTGTTGTTAGTAGTGTTTTAGCACCACCTACTGGACTAAATGCGGTATTATAGAGTGACCTACCAAGGAATCAATCAGTACCATCATACTTAATACTGTATGTGGAACGTTAAACATATGTAGTTCATGTCTTGTGAAAACATATTTTAACAGCTTTGTAAGATTAGCTTTGTGATCCTTTCAAAACATTCAAAGTTCTGATAAAATGCAGATTATAAACAGAATTGCATACACATGCATGTGTTGATGATGATAATGTACAAAAATAAAGTGTTTGTTCAGCAAGGGTGAGAGTGAGAGAGATACAAGCTCCTATGAGAGAAGAATAGGAAGTCTTTATTTGTCGAATATACTGTACATTGTAGCGAATTAAATGTTTTTTTTAATAACCCAGCTTGTTGGGATGCATGTCTACACTGGTTTGAAGCTGTATGAGGATGCAGCTGAGACACTGACAGCTGCTTTTGTTGTCAGTGAGTGATTGAGAATCGAGAGGTCAGCTGTGTGTATGTGTTCATTACCACGTGTCTGTGTACATGCAGGCATAAACCTCCAGATCTAATTTTGGACATTTGCTCATGTTTTATCACATGCATTATTATATTATTTTCACAGCACCCATTTGCAATTATGACTTCTTAATTATTGCTGATGCTTTATTAATTTACAAGGTTAAGGACATGATTGTGGGTCTAACAGGAGAGAAAATAATTTTTCCGTGTTGTATTCCACAGGTCTGCACAACTGCATTCATACGTCAGACGTAAAAAGAGAAATCAGGGGGCTTCAATGAGAGACGAACACAGGTTGGACACAAGTTCTGCAAAAATGCATTAAGGCCCGTTGGGGACTGTCTTGCTGAAGACTCTGCTAGAAACACTGCTGTTCATAGTTCAGGTCCATTAAATTGTGGACATACTGTAACTGTGTACGTGTGTGTGTGTGTGTGTGTGTGTGTGTGTGTGTGTGTGTGTGTGTGTGTGTGTGGTATCAGTGATTTACCAGAGAGAGAGGATGGAGAGGGAGAGGAAACCCCCATCTTTAGTCACTGGGGTCCTCCACGCAGGTTATTACTATTTTTTTTCTTCTTCTAATATCGTTAGTTTCTAATTTCCCAAGAGACTGCTGTCAATCTTTTTGTATAGTGGGATTTCAGATGACATTTTTTTCAGCACCTTGTTGGTGCCTGTGTGACTCCCTATACAGTAAGAATACATAGTCAGTATGACATCATACAGGATTTGACTTATCTATGTTTTGCATCAGATTAAATAAATAGGAATATCACTGTTGTGTAAAATCAAGGTAAAGACAGACTCTGGGTAGCACAATATCTACACCAGTGTTTCAGCTTAATTTTGGGTCAATGTGTTAATTGCATTATATTGTGTTTTCATATATTTTTAATAGGCATCCACTTTCACTGTACTTCAGTTGTGTCATATAACTGTATAAAACAAATATTCCTGTATAATGTAGACTAGTTTTTTTTAATGCATTACAGTACTTGGAGTGTTACATAATTAAGCTTTGAATGTAGGTGTAATTTTTCAGATATAAGATATAACTAGTTTAACCCTGATGTGTGATGTGTGTAGAGTTGAAGTCTGGCTGGATCCTGGTGAGTCACTGGGCATCAGTATCGTTGGCGGTCGATCGGTTATAAAGCGCCTGAAGAATGGAGAAGAGCTGAAGGGCATCTTCATTAAGCAGGTGCTTCCAGACAGCCCTGCAGGTCGCACGCTCGCACTCAAGACTGGAGACAAAGTCTTACAAGTGAGCAACACACACTCACACCTACACACTCGCATACAAACACATATAGACTGTATCCATACCAGCTGTGCTACTTCTGTGATGTGGCGGTGATACAGAATAATTGTAGAAAATGTCCAAGATACACCTGTGTGCGGCTGTAATCGGTGTCCTATTCTGTTTCTCAGGTGGGAGGTGTGGACCTGCAAAGTGCCAGCCATGAGGAGGCAGTGCAGGCCATTAAAAGTACTCCGAGCCCCGTGGAGTTTATTGTGCAGAGCCTTTCATCCACTCCCCGGGTATTGCTTATGGTTCTTCTACAAATTTATAAAAAATAAATCATATCTTTTTTTCTTTTTTTTTTCCACCAGCTGTCTTTGCTCAGTGTTCATAGCTTAGCCATATCCATTTACTCTAATTATATCCTTTATTCTTCATTTTAAAGAAGAAAGGTTGGGGACTAGTTCAAGAATTAAGTCAACAATAAAATAAAAATAAATAAATTAAAATCGTCACAAGCCGCTTTTCAAAAATAGTTATACAAAAACAAATTGATAGCATCATAAACTAGCAGTATTGCTCTAATTGTAAGGATGTTGTTACAGAAAAATAATCAGTGACCCGGTATGGCCCAGCACTAAGCTGAGTTAATGTTGTCTCCAGTTAATGTTTTCCCATAGCAGCATATCCTGAGGTGTTTTATTCTTCTTATACTAGTGTAATTAATTATTATTAAATGTATTAAATAACTAGACATTGTGAAACCTTTTTTTAGTTATGTTTAATATGAAATGTTTGCAAAAGAGTTAGTTTATAAAACTGCTTCTCTTACAGCAGCTATAAATAATCTATCTCTCAACAGCATCTTTTTCTTTTTTATCTGGAAGATTCCTGCATGTCTGAAACACGCTTTTCCTCTGACTATTAGAAAGTGCTGACACTGGTGACTTCATTCCAAAAATAAACGTCTCACAGAAAACTGCACCATATTAACAGTTACACAGAATTTTCTGTGTTTGTGTTACATGTGTTATACAAGATTCTATTATTAGGTTGTTGGTATAAAAGTAAGAAAGACTACATCAGGATTGTGTATTCATCAGTGCTGTGGTATACAGTCATTAAACTGCTTCTAACACAAAGAATAAATTAACTTCGGCTTTAAAATTCAGCTTGTAGTACCAGAATGGACATGAGAAAATCTGTGTATTTAAGAGTGTGGTTATTCACCTGTTAAGTTTTCATGAACTTGTGCCTCCAGTTTAAAAATTTAAACTTTAAAGTTTGGAAACACAACTGTAGTATTTGCTAGAGAAAGTGAGAGTGCTGTGATGTTACAGGTTGGTAGTTGCCATAGATGTGTAGGAGTTACAAACAGGAGTTGCAAACATAAAAAATAATGCTTGACTTGTTTGGTCATCCATTTCACATTAATTTGGTGACGATTAATGGAATCCTTTTCACATGACTGAGTTTTTGGTACTTATTGTCAAGCCCGAAATGATTCATACCCCTGGCAAATTCTGACTTAAAGTTACTTTTATTCAACCAGCAAGCTTTTTTTTTTTTTTGACCGGAAATGAAACAGGCTTCTCCCAAAAGATAATAAGACGATGTACAAGAGCCATCATTGGTGAAAAAAATATTTCTCAGCTTTTATTTACATTTGAACAAAAAGTGGCATGTCCAAAATTATTCGTACTCTTTGCAAACTGTCACAGTCTATGAGAAAATCCAAAGTTCTATACCATTCCAAATAGTCCAAGCTGTTCTAAAGCATCCTAATTACCCTGATTCATTGGGAACAGCTGTTTTAATCAGCTCAACAGGTGAAAAACAGAAGCTCTCTGCTATTGGTTTGTGGATAGTCATGGCTAAGACAAAGGAGCTCACTGAGGACTTGCAGCTGCGCATTGTGGCTGCTCACAAGTCAGGAAAGGGCTATATGACCACACCTAAATGTTTTGAAGTTCCAGTGGCTACAGTGCAAAGTATTATTTAAAGTACAAGATTTTCCGCACTGTGAAAAATCTGAGGACGTAGTCGGAAGCCAAAAGTGACACCTGACAGGCAGACAGTCCAATGGACACTGCACACCACTGGGTTCCACGGGCGCAGATCAAGGAAGACACCACTTCTCCAGATAAGGCACAAAAAAGCCCGCTTGGTCTTTGCAAATGCTCATTTGGACAAAGAAGAAGACTTCTGGTTTTCTCTTTTATGGTCAGATGAAACAAAAATGTAATTGTTTGGCTACAATTATGTAGCCTCCATTTGGCGTAAAAAAGGAGAAGCCTTCAACCCTAAGAACACCATCCGCACTGTCTAACATGGAACATAATGTTTTGGGGGTGTTTTTCAGCCGGTGGACCAGAGAACCTAATCACAGTAAATGGCACCTGAAAAAGGAGCAATACTGTACATCAAAATTCTCAACAACAACAACATCAGGCAGTCTGCAGAGAAACTTGGCCTTGGGCTCCAGTGGACATTTCAGCATAACAACAGAGAAATGGTTAGCAATTCAGAAATGGTTAGCAGACAAAAACATTAACGTTTTGCAGTGGCCCAGCCAGAGTCCTGACTTAAATCCAATTGAGAATCTGTGGAGGGAGCTAAAAATCAGGGTGATGGCAATGAGACCCTCCAACCTGAAAGAGTTGGAGCTCGTTGCTAAAGATGAATGGGCAAAAATACCATTGGGGACATGCAAAAAGCTGGTCAGCAATTATAGGAAGCGTTTGATTGCTGTAATAGCCAATAAAGGCTTTTCTATTTATTATGAGTAATAAAGATGAGTAATATTCCACAATGATGCCTCTTGTACATCTTATTAATTTCTGGGAGACGCCCGTGTCATTTCTAATCAATAAAAACTTGCCGGTTGAATAATAGTAACTTTAAGTCAGAATTTTCCATGGGTATGAATCATTTCGGGCTTGACTGTATGTACCAAACATACTTACTTACTTACTTACTTTACATTTACCACCTGTTTATACATCCACTTTCAGATCTAAATCTGCTTCTGCTGTGTGACGGTTGTGAGTTTAGTGCTGCTCCCCAACTCTTGTTGTCTGTTGCTTTATAAAGCCTTATATTGTGTGTGTCTGTGTGTGTAGCCTGTTTCAGTCACAGCCCCAAGTATAAGACAGCACAAGGCCAAGAGGAAAGGCATGCTGGTGAGCAGCTTTTTTTTTCTTTGTACCTTTAATCCTCTCACCTTGGTTTAAGTCTAACTTTCGTCACTTCATTAAGCAATGTGTTTTGTCAGCAGTCTGCAGTTTTATTAAATATCTTTAGCTAATGAGAGAGTTATCGGGGACTCAAAATAGTGGAATTTACATCTAAGGAATGAGATGGGACCGTGTCTGTTGGGACTGTGTCTGTGTTGTTATTTGATTCCTAAGCGGGACACAACTCCCATTATATTCATAATCATTTGCCTATAATAGCAAAACCATTCCATGATTACTCTGAGGCATGGCATAATAATTACTGCGTTAGAGTCCAGGACACAGTTCTATTGTGTGTACATAATCAGACATGCTTTAAATTCCATCCCAAGTACAAATATTTTGATGAAATTATATAAAAATTTTCTGCTGTGGTCTGTTGCATGCAAGTATGCGATTCGTTGTTTGTTTTAAAAGCTATAAATAATATAATGTTAAGTCACCACCTAATTTAATTATGATGCACCTTTGTAATGTACTGATATCTGTGATGCAACATTGAGCAGCAATTTGTTTATTTTATTTTAATCAGGTTTTATGTTATTTCCTCATCACAGTCTGTGATCTGAAATCTAAGCAGCTAGGATTTGAATCTGATGTGCTGGTACAAGCAAAAGTATATTGAGCGGTGTGTCCTCAGGGAAAGGGCTATGGATTTCTTTTCCCCACTTTATCACATTTCCTTATTCCTCTAATTATAACCCACCTAGTACACCGTAGTATGCCCTAGTATTACCATCTCAGGAAATGTCCAAGATTGAGAAACTGCTCTGAATAATTGAATGGATTATGTGTAAATGCGAAAGGATTCGAAATACCTCCAGTGGCAAAACCATGCATTTGCGGTGATGTTTTTTCCCAGCCTGTTTAATCACACATACACACACCAAAAAAAAAAAATCACGACTCATTTAAATGCAAGGCAGAAAAAGAGGAGGGGGAAAAAAAACAAGAACAGGTTTCAAAGGAAATGTCATCATCTCCTCTGGGAGTATATTTTTTACTGAGCTCAGGAATGGGCACATTCTTGATTACAACAGCTTTAGCTTATAATTAAATTAAAATAGCAGTAATTGTCCTAATTGCTTCTTCAGTTATTAGTATGCCACATGGCTTCTGAGGATATGAGAGATTATTCAGCCCAATCAGTGCAAGGCTCCTCATTAGTTGCTAAGAAATTTAATTAACGTTGCACCACTTTTCCAAAAAGTAGTTCAGTGTCTTTTGGATCAAAAAGAGGTGTTAGGTGGATTAAGAAACCAATAAAGGTGAAAATAGGAAGACTCAGGAGAAGGTTACACAGAAATTTAGACAAAAGAAAGCCTGATTGCTTCAAGCTTAAGTATGGACTACCAGTATGGATTTCATTAAGCCACCTGATTAGCTTTATAAATAGATTTTTTTTTTTCAATTTGAAATAAAAAGCGACATGATTCAATATGAGCTGCTCATCCTGAAGCTTTTTAGCTTCTGCATCATTCATTAGGTACTAATCATTCATAAGTGAATCTCGATGAGTCGGAGCAGGTACTCAACTCTTCTGAGAATTCTACTCCCTGTGCTATGTAGCTTTATTCATACAGTAGGTCATTAGCGAGCAGCACAAATAGCTGATTCATGCTAACAGGTCAGTCAAAGACTGCCAGCGTTTGCCTGTGAAACAGCAGCTCCATGCAACAGCTAATAAGATTAATTAAACATGGCCATCATTTCATAAACATCCAGCTAATAGGCTGTTTATTTAGACCATTTTACGTGAGCCTGCACAAGCAGTTTGTGTTATTGTGTGGGAGTGTGTTTGCGTGAGCAGTGTGTATAAGCAGCCTAGAGCCAGTGCTAAATGAATAAATGTAAATGTAAATGCAGCCTCTTGCACTTTAAGCTGTTGTTCAGCGCACAACTGTTTTCTCTTCCTTTAAAGCAGGCAGTATAAAAGGAAAAAGCACTCTGTCCACTCTGTGTGGGCATTTTTTTCCTTTATTTTTTTTTTCCATTTCTCTTTTAGCACTGTATATATGCTGTTGATTTTTTATTTATTTATTTTTTGTTTCTCTAGTAGGTGGATGGTACAAATGTGTCCTTATAAAAGGAGTTTTTTAATGTACCAGTTTTTATTTCAAATGTATGTATTTAGACCATCAGCAAATAATTGCACGAATGTTTTTGTTAAAAGAATGTTTCTCAATTTTTTTTCCTGAAATGTTTAAAAATTTAAATTAAAAAAATATTTAGATTATTAACAAACAATTGCAAAACATTACATTTAGAGATTATTTTGAAATAGTTTCATAACTATAAACAGTCTACTTTTTCCAATTCTGACTACTGATATTTATATTTTATTTAAAACCTTTTTAAGGTTGGATAAAAAATATGGTGTACGAACATCTTGCTGTGCTGCATGTGGACTAGTTTACATACCTAATTAGTTTAGGATAAAAACTCATAAAGAACCTGTCAAAAGTTTGGAAACACAAAAGTTTAATTTTATTATTTTTTTCAATTTATTTTCTACATTCTAGGACAATACTGAAGATTTCAAAACTATGAAATAACACATATGGCATTAGGTAATGAAATAACAGCAACAATCAGTTATTTTAAGACCCAAAGGTCAGCCGAAATAGTTCATGTAAGAACAGTATTGTCGAGTGCATTTGCAAAACCCATCAAGCACCATGATGAAACTGGCTCTCATGAAGAACTTTCCAGGAAAGCAAGACTAAAACTTGCCTCTGCTGCAGAGGAAAAGTTCATTTAGTTCATTCACCCTCAAAAAACACCAGCACCCTTACATCTGTTTTGAAGCCTTCACAGAACAGAAATAGCTGACACATCTCAATAACAACTGTTCAGTGGAGTTTATTGCATGTGTTAGATTCCTTCCACAATGTTTTATGCTGTAGAAAGAAATAAAATTCAGGAAAGACCTAGGAATTACAAGGTGTGTCCGAACGTTTGACTGGTAGTGTATAATATTCTGATCACTGCATTTTGTGTTTGTGTTTTTCTGTGTGTGATGTAGAAATCAGAACCGCGGAGTGCACCTCCTCCCATGCGTCTCCCTCCGCCATACAGACCTCCCAGCCATGTGCAGGAAGAGGAGAATCATGAAGAGGACCGAGGTTGGTGAACTTAGTTTTTTTAAGTTTATCTCAAAACATGGACTCACTTTCACACATATCCACCAACAATGAATAAATGTGTTGTCTGTAAAAAAAAAAAAAAAAAAATGTAGATAGTCTTTCTCTCTGGGTTAGCTAGTTAGTTTTTGTTAATTTTTGTTGTTAATTTATGTTGTCAGGTCAATCTGTCTTGTCTCCGCTAGCCAGCTAACTAGGCCTCTTAGTTAGCTAGTT
>JAOVVB010000004.1:14226185-14284169 GCA_028570985.1 Heterobranchus longifilis | reverse complement strand
GACGGGAATCGAGCCTGGCCGGGAATCGAACCCGGACCCTGGAGGTGCAAGGCGACAGTGCTAATCACTACACCACCATCCCACCTATTGCTAAATCAGATTATTTAAAATAACGCATGTGGTGATGAACTTGGGTGCAATAAATGTTTTTGTTTAAAAAAAAAAAAAATGCAGCCTTATGCCAAATTATGCTGAGGAAGTCACAAATCTTTCCTGCTCAGCTGAGGACATTGATCTGTGTCCCTGCTTGGTTAAGGACCTTGTTCCATCTTCCTCCCTCCACAGAGGACATAATTCCTCCCTGGTGAGTGTGTAGCTTCCTGCTCTTGCTTTGCAGAGAACTTCACTCCCACTTCTTGCTTCTTGGAGCACTTCACTCAACCCTCTTGCTTCAATAAGAATGCCACTCCTCCTCTGGTCCATCACTCCACAAAAAACCATGGAGGATGCCGCTTCTCCTTTGTGAAGGATGGTGTTTGTGCATCATGCTCCACCTGTTTGTTGTTACTAGTCATTTATGCTGGGGTGGCACTACTAGGACACATATAATTAATTGCGTTATAACAGCTATAAATATTTATTTCCTCACTTTACTAATTATCTGTAAGAGAGAGATGGCATAGATGTAATACCAAGAAGAAATTTAATCCAATCCTGTAACATGGAAAACAATGAAATTGGATTTGAAGAACATTTTTTGGGGATCTGGAAATGTTTTTATATAAAAAAGATTTTTTTATTCGGTTAGCATTGTCTTTCATTATATTCATACTTCATACATTATATTTAATTTTTTTTCTCTTCACGTTTGGAGTAAAAGAGTTTAACTGAATAAAAAAGATGCAGTTTTGCTTCAGTTAAAATAATATTTAGCACCAGCAGCATATAGTAACTTTTATAGAAAAACAGTATCAGTATTATCAGAAATGAAAGTATAATTTTGTCAACTTTAATACTGGAATAAAATATTTCACATTTGACAAAGCATTGACGCATCATATTATGGAGCTCCTAAAGAGATGTGTGTTAATAAATTGTACATAGTGTAACAATGGCTTTTAATGTGTTGAAAGTTATGTTGGCTAAATAAACAGGCAATGAACATCAGTTCATTTACATCACAACAATACATTTTAAAATTCTCAGACATCTGCTCTGTCACATCCTGCTCCCTTGTGCCATGTTTCAGAGCTGCCCAGATACTTGATATCATCTCAGTGGAGGCTCAATTGTGCTACGCTGCTGCATTGTTTTGTGTGCTCCTTCAATTCTCTACACAGCCTTAGACATTTTAGCAGCTGTTTTTGTGTTCAGATAGGTTTCAAAAAGCTTGTCCTCAGCGAGATCATCAGAGAGACAGACGTACACAGAGACACCGAGATGTATAAGGCAAATCTATTTGTGCAACAGGGTTTCTAGATTATAAATGAGGTGGGAACATATATGCATGCACTTACCGAAATCAGGACATAGGAGAGTTTGCAGCTTAATACTATACCTAATCACAGAGACACAGTTCACAAAGCACAATTACATTTAAAGAGCATGCTGTCTAACATACATTAGATGAACTGTTGATGAAGATGTAACATTGTTTTGTTTTGAACCAGTTTTGAGTCACTTGATTTGAATTTTAACATTTAGACATAAATAATTCATACTCTCAAAAGTAAGCACCAAGATTCTGCAAGCCTTGCTAAGACACCTAAGCTCTAGCATCTGTATCAGCAGATTATCTAAAGCAAAACTGCTTTTGAAAGTGATGAAAGCTTTATAAATCTTTATAGGCAATGACTGTAAAACGTAAAATAATACTGATACCGGTCAAGAGCTTCAGATAATGTTTACATCAAACATCAGAATTGGGGAAAATTGCTCCGTTTGACTTTAACTGTGGCATGGACCTTGGACTGATATGAGTATTTTAGATACTGTTGTTAATCTTGGAGTTTTGTCTGCAGCATTAAACTCCTTGTTGATGACTGAGAACAGAGTGTAATGGCCAGATTTGTCGTTCTTTAAATGTAATGGTTTTTTGTTCACTATTGCATAGTGTCACTGCACAAAATGGCTATGTTTTGTCTTACACAGAAATGAGGATGCTATCAATCAAATGGCAGTTCCACCTTTCCCCTACCAGCCTTCCTTTCTCTCTTCAAGTGAGGTGCAGTATATTTTTTTTGCCTCTCATCTTTTCTTAAAATGTTGCTTTTTTTTTTTACTTTTGGGAGAGAAAATGTCTGTAGAAAAGGTTCTGCTGCATAAGATTTGCGCACCCAGGCTCTCTACTAGAACATTTCACCAGTTTGAAATCCACCAAGCTGTTTTTATAATAATACTCATGTAGCAGTATTGAGGTGGGGAGAAACAGTACTGGCCCTATAAATGCATTATTGTACGCGCCTGACGGCCAAAAAATTAATAGTGATAAATATGCTCTGCTATTATATAGTCAGAGCTGGAATTATTGTCTGCTGCTATAGGTTGAACTCCGCAGTTGTAGCAAGTTGTGATCTGTCCTTTCACTTTTATGAAGCATCATATCTGAAGTCAGATCATGGATTTCAGATTCATCCGAGCCTTCCAGAAGCTGTAATATCTGCAGAGAAGACGCAGCCCCCGGAGTGTCTTCCAGAGCCCCTGCTGAGCCAGGTTAGACAACCTCATAATTTTTTTATTCTCATCTGTCTGCTGCAGTGGCTAACATTACAGATATATATCCGCAAAGGTACAACACTGCACATCAGGGTCCATTTATGCTCCTTAAACCTATGTTTTTAAGGTTGTCCATGGTTTTTCGATTTTAGCACAGTGGAACAAACATCAGCCCACCATCATTGCAGTCATTGTCACTGTAAAGTCAGCTCGAGTTTAATGATTTCTGAGACATGGAATGTTATCAGTTTCTCATACTGTTAATAATTGCGAAATCTTGAGAATATCAGTATGCATCTTATTTTTCTTTTTCTGTTTTAAAATGATTACCAAACTGAAGCACTTAAAAATACAGTAAAATACATAAACTTGCTAAAACATGACTTGCACAAAAAGAAAAATCAGTATCTGACCCACCGTTTTTCTGCTGCCGTTAGCCTCATATGTATTCTCTAGTATCACATTGATACCATTTTTGTTATGTATAATAATGATTAAAAGGAATTCTCGAGTGAAAGGTTCAGACTCTAATAACCCTCTTCTAGCTAAAGTTACTGTACATACTTAAATAATGTGTTTGGTTTATTTAAAAAGTTCTAAAATAAATCTGTGACATGGGAATCTTTGGCTGTGATTTTTCTCTCTACTAGTTATAGTTACTAGTACTAGTATAGTTATAGCAGTTATAGGGGTGACCCTAAAATCCCTACTTTAAAGGGATACATGTGTTTTTAACCAAATTTTTATTTACTGCGTCTGGAGTGTGTGGTTATAACAGACAAACAAACAAAAAGAAAGACAGAAAGCCCAGACTGAAAAATTAAATTAAAACCTAATTAATTAAAGGATTGTTAATTAATTCTGACAATAATTCTTGAAAGTACATTATATGACTTTATGATCCCCATTCAAAATTATACTTTTTAGTTATTTTCTAATAAGGGTCTTTGGTAACTTTGGTAACTTTCTGGAGCAATACAAGTAAAATAGTTCCGGATCATTTACAAAACTCAAATACTGTCTGCCATCTACATACTCAAGTAATGTCATGTCTAGAATATAACAATAAATTTACAAACTTCAACTGAAGAATTAACAACTGCTTTTTTTAAAAAATTTGCTGATTGAATGGTAAAGTTACACAAAATCATCCACATATGAAAGACAAACCAAGCCAGTAACTCTTGTAATGTCTAATGTAATGTTTGTAGAGACTGTAGCGGTTGAATTGTGCTATAATAGATCTCCATTGATACTGTTAACAGTGTGTGGTAAGAGTAGCACGATATCGCCTCATAATATTAATAATTAGTATTAGTACTTTGTATTTGTATTTATATTACTTAAAGCTAGTACTCATTATTTGGTTGTTTTGAACATTACAAACCATTGTCTATTATTTTGCTTTTAGTTGCTCTGACTAAACAGTGTTCTTTAACCCAGATCCGAGTTGGTGTGTTAACAGCCTGGGCTCTATTTTCTCACAGCTCCTACTCCTACTATTTTTCAAACCAGCAGAATATTTGTCATTTGCTTCCATCCATTAAATGCCTTGTTGTCTTATATGGAACTTCGGGACGGAGGCCTGCCCTATTTGTAACTGTGAGAGGAGTCATTGCTGTTTTATATTGACCCCAGATCCAGGAGCAGACGAGCGAGGCCACTCCAGAGAGCTCAGTGACTGTAGAGGCAGTGGACAAGGGCCTGCAGGACGGTGAGGCCGCCTCTAAGGTGAGTGAAGTTTTCTTAATAATATCTTGACAGATAAAGAAAATAGTGAACTGTACTCTTTTTCTTTGAGTAAATAATATTTTTTTTCTTACCATTCTCTTCTTAGAAGCTAAAGCCTTCAGAAAGAACATTAGAGACTGTGTGTGAGGATGTTTCCAGACCTCCATTGGAAAAGGTGTGTTTTAAATGTTTTTTTTCCTGGTGCACATTTAATTAAGCAAAATAACTTAAAAAGCTCAATTTCATACAAACATTTATGCAAAGGGATCTGAAACAGTGTTTGTCACTAGAGCAGTATGTATTTGTAATTTTTAAAGTTCTAACCCTTGAAAAAAGAACAATTTGTTTATGGTGAAAATGATAATGCATGTAAATGAAAATCATTGAGTCGGGTTTTTATTTTTGTCAAATTCTCTAATCTAATGGGTCAGAAGGTACCGTTTCTCTATTACACCATAGCTCTAACATCATTTTGGGTCTCACATGTTTTAATTGCTATGGTAGAAGAGGAATAACACACTGTTATGGACACACTGACTACAGTGAGTGATTTACAGAAAATGTTTTATTCCCTACAAAGCGCCCTACATACAGTATATAACTGTGCAGTCGGCTCTATAAATATTCAGACCTTGACAAAGTTATTGTTATTTGAAGTGTTTGCCAGAGTATTTTAGAGTTAAAATTAAATAATAAATACGTTCAGCTTTAATTTATCAGGTGAATGGCAGAGGATAAACAGTGTGTTTTAAAGGAAACAGTTGCTGTCAAAGACTGCCTGAAGTGCCCAGGGGCTGGGTTTCTTCCCTGGTGATGCTCTGTCAAGCCTTTATTACAGCTGTCTTCAGTTCCTGCTTGTTTGAGCGCATATTTGTTATTTACTTTCAACTTTTATATGCTGTGGTAAACAGGCAAATATTTATGGATGTGAATGAAACCTTTGAGATTTCCTATTGGAGTGTATTGGAGGCACTGAAGCTAATCATGATTGAAGAGTTATTGATGGTCAGCTTTAAAGTGACTCTCAGGTTGCCTAAATTGGAAATTTACCTGAATTAATTTAAATTCCCTAAAGTGCTAATGTCTATCATAATGTAGCTTTCTCATTATTTACTTCTGTGATTTGTGTAACACTATCACTGGGCTTCCTGCCTGAGGCAGTATGATAAGCGTATTAATGTTACAATGTGTTCCAACACTACATCTTTTTAAGTTATTACAATGAAAATGGATTTTTAAAGGGGTGTGTGTGTGTGTGTGTGTGTGTGTGTGTGTGTGTGTGTGTGTGTGTGTGTCTGTGAGAGAGAGAGAGATTGAATAAGAGAGACCATGCCTGTGGTGTTCAAAGTGAGTAAGTGATGAATGTTTAAATGGGATACTGGGATAGTGCATTTAGATGGGATATTGGGGTCGGGTAATTTTAGCAGTGCACATCAAAACCCTGTGTGAGAGAGAAAAGGAGAAATATAAAGCAGGATTGCTTTAGGGTGATGGCTCTTGCGTTCAAAGTAAGAATGTGATGAATGTTTAGATGAAAAGTTGGACTTGGGATATTGGTGATGGAAAGCACTTCAATATTGTGTGTGTTTGTTTGTTTTTGTTTGTGTGTCTGTGTCTATAGACTCCTAGTCTTGCCAAGAGCCCAAAAAACTCCATCAAGCTTCCATCAACTTCTGTGGATGTGGCAGCGCTCTTACCTCCAGTGCCTCTTTTATCCACCAGCCCTGATTTTGAGTGCTGCAGCAAAGGTACAAGTTCAACCAGAATTAAAATGAACTAATTTCTCCTTAAATCCAAGGACATTTTGCTTCTTTAGCTTTGTAATACCCGCCTTAATTTTTTTTAACCTAAAGTTCAAATTATAAACTGCAGTGTGATGCTCCAGTTTAATGTCCAAATTACAGAGTCAAATTTAAATTGCTTGTGTATGTTTAATTCCAAAAATGTAATGAAATTAATAGCAATAAATGTTAAAATAGTAAACAAATGAATAAATTAAAAGACCAGTTATTGATTTAGGAATGCGCCTGTATAAAAGGAGGATGTGCTCAGGTGGGGAGAGTATTTTGCTACCATTTGCTTTGAGATTGTTTTATAAGGATGCGTATTAGAGCCAGCACGATATGACTGTGTGAGTGATCTGGTGTGTTTTAAGCTCCAATGTGTCATATATTCCCTAGTGTGCTGTGAAGTATTCACTTCCCACACACATATGGCCTTCTGTTTTTCTCACATGTTATCAGAGAGGGTCGAGAGTAAATGTGACACTTCCCTTTAAACAAAACAAACAATGAGATTTTTGTGAGATCGTTTCTCTGTATGATGTATTTGGTGTTTGCCATCACCTGGGTACATTTTTTAATTTTTACGTCAAACTGTTATCTTTTCACCCTGCTTATTTTACATTTAGGTCACCTTTTTGTAATTTAGCTTGATTTTTTTTAATATATCTATTTCTCTGCTAAATGATGTCTTTTTATTGCCATAGATGTGAGTCAAAAATAACTTTTACTTTTACCTTAGAGAAAGTCTATATTTGCCTTTGAAATTCACACATTTTAAAATGCATACTAGTGTAAAGAAAATTTGCATCTCCAGACCTTTTTTTTATTTGTTTGTGTTAAAAAATAAACAATACAAAAAAAAATTATCCAATGCTATTTCTGCCAATTCTAAAAAATGACTTAGAGAGAGAGAGAAAGCACGAGTACAAGTATATAAAACTGTTCCTGTACTGCTCAATGTATGTGCTTGGTTCTGGAGTTATTGAATCTGACTTTTATTACTGTGACTAAAAGTTGAAGTTGTGGCTTGAAGCCACTGCGCTGCTAATGTGTACAGTTTAATTGAATGATTTATTTTAGTGCCCAATAAATAAACCCAACCCCTGTGTCTCTTCTGTAATGCAAGTCTTCATCATTACGTCCTGTGATTTTAGCATCATGAGTTCTCTCTGCTGTTTATGTTTGAAATGATGAAAAGGGAAAAACACACATTGGCACATTTCGTCAACTTTTTAATTTGTGCTTGTTGTTGTTGTAGTATCTCAGAATATAAGATTGCTTTCTTGTCTGTAACATCTAGCACAAGCAGACATTTCCGCACCTAAAGTATCTTCCTTGCTCACTTTTGCTTCTTGTCTTTATTGTTCTGCCTCTCTATTCTTTCCTCCTGTGTGCAGACCCTGCTACATGTCCTATAGTGCCAGGGCAGGAGACTGTCATAGAGATCTCTAAGGGCCGCTCTGGTCTCGGTCTCAGTATTGTCGGCGGCAAAGACACACAGCTGGTATGGGACACACCTGCAGCCCTCACTTTCACATTTTAGACCAATGTTATTCATAGAGGATATGTATTTTTGCAGTGTTTTGCAATGTTATCCTAATTCTGTCTGATCCAGCTAATCAATGGCTTTGGGACTTTATTTTGGCCAAAAAATGTATTTAAAATAATGGCACCCATACATAAAATACATTTATACTCATTGATGATTTGGTTTAGATGTAAAGGAAGATATCTCACATCTTCAGCAAACCAGTCCAATCTGGATGGTTAAATTTGAGGACAGTTTGTGTTCTTCACAGTACTTTATTTTATAAAAGCAGGTTTAAGCACTGGGTTCAGTGGGTTCCAGTTCACAGCTCCGGGGTCCCTGCTTCAATCCTGAGCTTAGGCTACTCACAACTGTGTAACATTTTGTGTGTTTCCCTCATTTCAGCATGGGTTTCCTCTGGGTTATATGCTTTCATCCCATCTTCCAAAAACATGCCTGTAGGTTGAATTAATGCATGATTGCCCCAGATGGGCATGAGTGTGACAAGGATGGAGGGGTTACTGAGGAAGAATGAATAAATAACCATACTGCAGTTATCAGTCAAGCCCTTGTGTGTATGGCACAATAAATTTGCCCTCAAAATTGTGTAACATCAGGGCTGAAGCTCTGCCCTAAACCGTCTTCCAATAGTGCAAATGTTTCCACAAAAATCTATCACCACATTGTTCTTATTAAAATCAGCAACTGCATTTTGGACAGTTGCCTATGGATCTGGACTTGGAGACAGATAGGGTCATTTAAGAAGAGTAGAGTAGTCGGAAGCAGCTCTCCTGCTGCAGTCATTTCTAGGCTATGAACAAACCTTGCAGGTTTGTGTGTTTAGAGCTGTCCCATTGAGCCCTGCGTTTTCCACTGACCCTGACTCTCTAGACTGTACATGTGCCTTAGGCTTTTATCAGCACACAGTCACTGAGCTGCAACAATCAGTATTCCACTCATTCCTGCTTAGTTGGACAGCTGGCCTGACTGCTCTGATCTGTTAGAAAAAGCCCCCAGGTATGCGGGTTATCTCATTTGGAAAAAGTGAGAACTGTTACTGTGTTTCTTTACCAGATTGTTTGCTTTTTTTTTTAGAGCCAGTTTTCCCTTAAGGTTTGGCATTTCTCTGGGAAGAGGAAGTTTTCTATCTCTGTACTTTTCTTAAATTATTAAAAAATGAAATGGTTTGGAGCGGGGTTTTTTTCTGATTTTGCAAAACACTCTTACTGTAACTGTGCCCAACTAGAGATTTGATAAAAAGGTGTATTATATACTGTGTAAGGGAAATCATATCAGCTGTTACAGTCAAAGTCATGTCAATATTAGTCAATATTAAAAGTCAATATTAAAATTGGATTTGGTAAGTAATTTTTTTGGGAGCAGAAGATGTACAGTATATAGTCTATATGTATATATTGAAATGATTTTTGTGTGTTAGGATTTATTTTATTATACAGTATTTACATTTATTATATTATTTTTTTACTGCTTTAATATCAGAAGGATATTTACTCAAGGAGTCAGTGTGTGTGACAATATCAGAAAGAGAAAATGGCATCATAACACTTTCAAATATATATATATTTATACATATTAATAATCATAATGATCAGAGGATGATCAACACATAGTCACAGAGCCTGCACTGTGCTAGCTATCTTAATTAGATGATAAATTAGCTGGTAGTAAACAATAAAATTATCATTGATTATTAATTGTAATTAATTATATTTCACAGGTTTGGCTCCTGTTAAATAAAGCACTGAATATGAGATTGTAATACTGAAAACCTTTACTTGGTAGTTTGTTTGCCATTGCCATTTGCGGCAAGTTTTTATTTCATTCATTTCAAAAGGTCTTAAGTAAAAAGATTAATGTTTATATAACATGTAATGTTTAATAACATGTTATGAAATAATAGACAAGGAACTTGTTGAGGGATGCAAGCCTTGCACAAGAATCAGTGTTTCTCTCTCTCTCTCTCTCTCCGTCTGTGTGTCTAATGTCCAGGACGCTATAGTGATACATGAGGTATATGAGGAGGGAGCAGCAGCACGAGATGGCCGACTTTGGGCTGGAGACCAGATATTAGAGGTTAGATTGACTTTTTTTCCCCCCCGTCTAGACCAGAATCCGGTACTGTGTCCTGTGAGAAGCTGGTCTGTGATCTACCTGACAAAGTTGTCAAGGGTTTGCATCAAGTGAACAAATGCAAGCTGTACAGAAATTAAATAAACATAAATAACAGAAAAGAAGAGTAATTGACTCTTCTTTTCTGTTACTCTTCATCAAGTGAACAAATGCAAGCTGTGCAGAAATTAAATAAACATAAGAAAAGTAATTGAGCAGTAATTTGTCTGTGTGAAAACACGCCTTCTATCATCGCCCTCTCTCAACTAACCCTTACTGAGTCCCACTGATCTGCAGCAGCCTGAGGATGTGCTTCCATCTGCTGGATAAAATTTGTACTGCAGGTCCCAGGAAAGTTGGTCTAAGTGCAGAGACATATTTTTGTCCATTTAGCACAGCTCTAACATGTCATTTGTTAAACCTTTTACCTTGTTAATTTCTGTTGTCATATTTAATTCATTTTATATTCCTTATTACATATTTTGTGTTGGTTCAAGGTGTCTTGGTAATACTCTGCGTTTTTGTAGGTGAATGGTGTTGACCTCCGCAGTGTAGCTCACGAGGACGCCATTGCGGCTCTGAGACAGACTCCAGCTAAAGTGCGCCTGACAATTCTGCGGGATGAAGCACAGTACCGCGATGAGGAAAACCTGGACGTGTTCTCTGTGGAACTGCAAAAGAAGAGTGGCCGTGGCCTTGGCCTCAGCATCGTGGGAAAGAGGTAGGTGGCCACCGTTTCATAGGTTAACATTACTAAGTAATGCTGTTTTTTTCTCAGGAAGGTTGCGCATCCTAGGAATATAATACGAGTCAGTGATGTCAGAGAAACAATAACACAGAAAACCACAGTACTCAGAGCTGAGCAGTACGTTAGTGTAATAAGATGTTTTGAGAGAACTTATGTTAGAGTCCACTTCTTTTAGGTAATGTGCTTATTAAAATATTTTTTTATCAGTTTGTTTTTAAAGCTATGCGGCCTTTAAATAGAAACAACTAATTAATTGTTAGTATTTTGTAATTAATCATTAAATATGTAAAATTATCATATTTAGTTACATATTTTTTCAATCCTTTCTACTTTTAACTATGCAAAATATGCATTATATAACTCAAACATCCTGATCTGAGTATATTTGTCATATTGCCCATTCCTACTTCCAAGCTGTTCAATAAAGCAATTTCATCATTATTTCACCTTTTCTCTGTCACTTCTCTCTCACTTGTGCAGGAATGGTACAGGTGTCTTCATCTCTGACGTAGTTAAAGGCGGTGCAGCTGATGTGGATGGAAGGCTCATGCAAGGAGACCAGATCCTTTCTGTGGATGGAGAGGACATGAGACGAGCTTCTCAGGAGACGGTTGCTGCTGTTCTTAAGGTTAGCACAGCCTAAAGTCTTAAGCCCTGCTTACAACACCACCAGTGATAAGGTACTACAGCACAGACAGGATTAGAGGAGATTTAGCCCAAGCCGGCTACAAAGCAGTTACTTAAAGTTGCCACAAGGTGTCACCATTGTTGTGTGTATACAGATGATTATTCCATTTTGGTGTCACTAAATTGGAATTCATATGAAGGATGTGGATTTCAAATTAGGAAATACAGATTATTCAATATAGAGTGTAATTAGTTTGTTTTTAATATTTGATGTCATTTATTAAACATATTCATAAACACTGCTGTATTTATTGAGATTTATATCATTGTACTAGTCATTTGATTTGCTCTGATGATGGAATTCCATACTTGTGACTTTGGTGCCACTGGAGTTCAGCTTATAATTAGAGTTCCCCGTCTGCAGCCGCACACTATCTGTAAATATGCAGCTGATATTAGATGGAGATACATCTGGGATAACCTGGAAGATTAAATATGCTGTGTGTGTGAGAGAGAGAAATCGAAAAGAAGAATGAGAGTAACAGACCTACCCTGCTCAAGCAAGGTCATGAATATTGATATATTTCACATTTTCATAAGTTATGACATGGATTAACTTTTTATACTAAAGCTGGCGTGCTGAAATATGTAAAATGTGTTGCAAAATGTTTTTTTTTTTTTTTTTTTACTACTACCTACTTTTGACTTTGCCTGAATGTGGAGATGTAATAAATACATCATTGCCGCATTGTTCACATACTTATGAGTATGAAAAAATACTGTATTCTCCACTTGGGGGCAGTAGAGAGCTAAAACACATTTTTGAATGGCAGCATTCCATGTCAAACTGCATTTTTTGTCAGTGGTGTGGCATACAGATATTTTTAAGGTTATGTTTAAAACCTACTATTATATAATAAGAAAGGAATAAATCAAAGCATGGTATACTTTTAAAATTTGTGTAGTTCCTTTAGAAACTGTAATATATTAGATTAAGTGTATTAATACCATACAATAGGTCTGGCATTTAGATTACAGCTACACTGCTGTCAGAGCTGATGTTAGTGAAAGTTTGCCAACACCTTCTAAACAGAATCTGAGAATTTAGTATTTTTTGTCATAAAAGTAAAATAAATTCACAGAAACCTGTTTGAGTTTCTTTGCACATAAGATGTTAGTTAAATGTTTTGTTGGGAAAATCATATTAATGTCTTGTATATATTATGTATAGTTAATTTCTGATGATGTTCACTACTAACACATTGGACGAGAGCAACATACCCACTTTATTTCAACTTTGCTGGACAGCAGCTGATTAAGACACAATTTGGCCTTGAGAGAAGAACTCTGCCATGCATACCGTGTGTGTGTGCGTGTGTGTGTGCATTAATTCATGAGTGCATCATTCACACAACATACACTGTGCCCTGATGCAGTGTGCCAGGGGAATGGTGCAGCTCGAGTTGGGCCGGCTGAAGGCTGCCTCTTGGATCTCCTCCAGACGCACCTCTCAGGGAAGCCAGGTGTGTAAATAAGGGCTGGGACACTCAGTGCACTCTTCTGATTCTGCATGCCCCCTGTTTGACACACTCCAAAATCTAACCACTAACGCCAAAACCAAGCTGTGGCATTGCCCTGCTTTTGGACAATGCATGATGAACCATGGGACTAAATGGACAGCAGTTCGCCCTCTTACAGAAGTACAGAAGTGTCCGCATGCGCATGTGCTAAGTTGTTCTGGCTGTGTATCTTGTTTGGCAGAATGGGGACTTTTACCTGCATGAGTAACTATGGTTTGTTTGTATGTGTGTGTGTGTGTGTGTGTGTGTATGTGTGTGTGTGTGTGTGTGTGTGTAAGCATGCGTGCATGAGCATATATGTAGCAAGTCTGTTTGTGTATAATGTTTTACTCCTGCTAAGCTTCATGCTCATTCGCTTTCCTTCTTTTGTTTCCAGAGTCATGCATGCAATATGACCAACAGCATCCCTGTGGCCCCCATGGCTCTTCCCACTGCCCCACAACCCAGCCAGTTACCCAGCAGCACTAAGAGAACTGGAAACGAGTCCAACGCCAAGAGCTCTGGTACCGGTATACTCTGTGTAACTTGGATCCACTCATCAGCCACTTATAGGAACACCTGTACATCTGCACATCCATGCATTATATAATCAGCCAAGAATGTGACATCAGTGCAGTGCATAAAATTATCCAGATACAGGTCCAGTGCTTCAGTTAGTTCCATCTCAAGTTTTGATGTGTTCTGAGATGGCTTTATAAAGATTGTTATATGAGTTATTGTAGCCTTCATGTAAGCTTAAGCATGGCATTCTGCTCAGAACTGCCAATCATTGGATCTTTTAAGGGTTTGCACTATTGGCCTGTATCTACATACATGATTTTATATATTGCACTGATGCCACATGAGTGGCTGATTGATAACTAATGACTGTACAAAAGTTATGAGCCCCCCCCCCCCCAAATTTCTTCATGCAAAATTAAATGATATGTATTGAATTAAAGAAATTAAACCAAATGTTTTACTACAACAGACTGCAAAGTGCCTAAAGATACAGTTTACAAATTTGTATTTATGTAACCTCTGCAGCAACCTTCTTTCCCCTCTCGTCTGTTCCAACCACTCAGCATTCAGCATCACCAGTATACTAATCACCAGCCTGATCATCTGTCATTATTTGCACCTGTTTATTAGATTTACCTAGCTTGCACCGAGCAGGGACTGTGCTGAAAATGAAAGCCAAAAATGAAAGCCAAAGGATTCCATCAGGAATCCAGGAGAAGTGTTCCTCAAGACTACACTAAAAGAAAGTATAGCAAAATATAAATATGGGGGTGGCTCAAGACTTTTTCACAGCACTGTAAATAAATAGGGTATAATATGTATATATACATGCATACACTAAACAATCTACACTATAGTATTTCAGTAAAACACTATGTATGATGGTCTGGAGAAACCTCTTACATATCATTGTGGCTGAATTCTGCCAAACAGACAAACATAAGGGAAAATCAGGTTTTGACTTCAGCTGTATTTTTCTGTCTTTAACAAAGTTTAACAGGTCAGCTTCAATGGACAATTATTGTTATTTCAAACAGATTTCAGCAGTGAACATGATTTGGTAGATAAGGTTATTACATAAGGTATTAGATAAGGATATGGTTTAACAAACATGGCCATAATATGATCTGTAACTGATCAAAATACCACCTGTCAAAATATCAGTGATGCACAAACGCTGTTACTGAAACTGAAACAGCTGGCGGCAGAAAAAGCTCCTTACATAACATTTTTATGTGTTAAATTAGTGTATGGAGGATGCTGTATCATTGAGGTAGTGTCTTACAGTACCCTTGGTATTTGTAAATGCAGTTCTCACCCATTTTACTGGGAGAGATGACCAGAATGTTAAATGTTTACTTTACTGGTTATTATATTATATGCAAAAGAGAAAACTAAAACGTTCCCCATGTGAAAGGATTTCCCAAAACATCACACATTAAACAAAAGACATCAGCTTCCTGCTTGTTTTTGAAAATCGGTTATTGCAAGCATTATTGTAAACTGTTTTGATGGTTTAAAAGGTAACCAGTGACTCATTCTGGACTTCCTTTGTTTGTTTTCGACAGGGTTTTTAATGGTCCTGTGGTGATTTAGCAGACCAGTTAAGACTGCTGTGATAGTCACATTTTTTGCCCTGCAGACCCAACACAGGAAACCAGAAACCATAATGATAATTGTTACCTGGCTTATTTTTTCCTAAGATATAATGGCTCATCTAATTTTACTTAGTACATTGATGTCATTATTATAAATCCATAGACATTTGTACTGATTTTATTTTGTGTGTTTTTGTCTTATTTCAGTAGTTGAGACAGGCCTTCGCACAGTAGAAATCACACGTGTAAGAATCCAACTATTCCTTCTAAAACAACACCAACTGAGTGATTTTAAAATCTTCACTTGTGAGTGACGCTGCATGAAATGTCTGTGTTTGCGTGTGTTACCCCACAGGGCCCAACTGATGCGTTGGGGATCAGTATAGCTGGAGGAAAGGGCAGTCCACTGGGAGACATTCCCATCTTCATTGCTATGATCCAGGCTAATGGTGTAGCTGCCAGGACCCACCGCCTCAAGGTTACAGAACACACACACACACACACACACCTCTTATTCACCTTTCACCTCTGTCCTTTTAGCTTTCCGCCATTGTGTACAGACAGAAGTGTTATTGATTTAACTTTATGTAGAAGACAAGGTGAAGGCCACGACTCTGAATGGCCCTGAACTGGAATTGATGAAATCGAATCGACGTATATGTTTGTGTTCCTTATAATTCCGTCTTTGTTGTGTGCTTTGTTTCTTTGTGAGTAGGTGGGTGACCGTATTGTAAGCATTAACTCCCATTCTCTGGATGGTCTGACCCATGGAGAGGTCGTCACCATGCTGAAAAATGCCTACGGCAGCATTGTTTTACAGGTATATATCCCTGAAGCCTCCACTTATAGATAGGATGTTGCCTACATGTGAGAGATGTCAAAATTACGTCCACAGTAAAAGGCTGATATTATTTTAGATAAAGAAAAAACAACGTGATTTTAGAAAGTCTGTTCAGCAGTACGCTTCATTTTTGATATCTGTACAAAAAACAAATATCAGTATTATCTTATTAATATAGTAAACCTATTAGTATAGCAACTATTATTAAAAGTATGCCGTAAAGTATTTTTTTTTGTTGTTGTTGTTGAATTAAAAGCTTAAAGAACTCCAGCCGAAGAGGCTGACATTTCAAAAAGCTAGTTTCAGAAGTTTTCATGTGCACAACATCCTGGCCAACTGCCACACTTTGCCAAATTGCCACCACAGCAATCACAATTACACCCCAGTGCAGATCTGTCAAGTGGAAATTAGTGTGGTTCTTCCAAACATTAAAACAGAGCGGCTGTAAATCTCAAATGAAGATGAAGAGTTGTCGAGGAAATTAGTTTTGTAGTGATTTATATGGACCTTTTACTAGCACATTAAGAACATTAACTGTTTTACACTGCTGCCGGATTGGTTTGTGGGACAGAGCATTTTCTTTGCTCTTGTTGTGCATTTTTTTCTTTGTGATTTATTACATCTTGCATATCTTTTTAGACACCTCCGTTTTCAAAGCTCAGATGTTGATTTAACGATTTATATTTTGCATGCATCAGATTTTTTTGCTGTTGTTAAATTTATTGACATTTTTTTTTTCCTGGAACCAAATACAAGAGCTCCAGTAACACCTTTAACACCTTACTTCCTTTAATACCTGTAACAAAAATAGACATCATTATTTGAGGTAGAGACTGGGGCTGATTTCATTCTAGCAGATTCACATACGCTGCGTCACTGACATGTCAATAACGCCATCAGCAATGATCGTAAAAGGGTGCATCTGCAATGTACTGGAGTGAGGGGTTAATAAACATGAATGATGTAGATTACTTTCTAGATCACTGAATTTTTTTAATGACTTTGGATGAAACTAGAAAGCAATAGACTAAGCAAACGTTATCCAGTCAAAGTACAAATCTCACAGATCGACAAAATATAAATTTACAAATGGTGCTGTTTGTCCTTCAGTGAACGTAGTCTTGTCTGTATGCATAATAGGCTTATGTTCATGATCAAATACTGTGTTGGGAAGCTCTACCATAAAGGCCCTGTAATAGTATCAGGTGTTACTGTATTTTTACCCATTATCTCTGCAGTGAACCCTTCACTAACTTTTTAAATTTATGTCTTTCTGAAGCTATCTTTAAATTACATTTTCGTAAATGTTGTTTACACAATGATGTATACGGTAACATTCACGGCTAAATAATATTATGTTGTGAAATATTGTCTTTTTCGCTCTGTGTTTGTGTGATGGGATTTGAGGAAGGAGCGTTTAAAGGTTGCATTCTCCATGTAGCGCGGCGTGACTGTAGAACGCTGCAGCTCTAGCCCAAATCTCTGTATTTCCTTTATGCTCTTTGCATTGAAATGATTCTTTAACCTGATTGCGCATGCATAATGCTGCTTTTATATTCTATGTAGCATTTAACTCAAGGCTACTTTTTTTTTTTTTTTGCATCTAGTCAAGCCGTCTCCTGTAAATTTCCGTGTCCGTTCTATCACCCACCTGTATAACCTGAAGCTTTTCTCTCTGTGAGTTTGAGGCGCTGCTCGGTCTATTCATGCATGATTGTATTAAAAATTGTGAGTGAGAAAGAAAGTGTGTGAGAGGTTGTGTATGCGATCTTGTATAGGTGAATGTATAGGATTGTGTTTGTGTGCTGATCGCTGACTGCATGTGTATGTTATACAGTACTGTGTGTGTGTGTGTGTCTGTGTGGATGTGTGTGTGAATTTATTGTAGTGTGTGAGTGGTTGGTGCTGTGTCACTGCGCTGTTATCAGCTCTCAGCAGCTGTGCGGCAGTTGAGCACGGGTTGCCAGATAATCCCGAGCCTTTATGCAAATGCACTGTTATCTGCCGCGCTCCAGGAGGAATGCAGCGAGCTTTCAAACAGGGGGAGCCCTGCCTGCATGCTGCTGATTACACCAGCTAGGAGACCAATTACTGTTTACCCCTCTCTCTCTCTCTCTCTCTCTCCCTCACTCTTTACCACGTCCATTCCTGCTCATTTACGTGCATGTCCTCTCATCTCTTTCTCTCAATAGCAGGTACATGTGGAATTAGCCCAGTTTTCCCCATGTGTCAAATGCCACATGACATCTCAATATTTACTGTGATTATTTGATTATTTTTACATTGTTTTGGCTCCAAAAGGTATGCAGACGTTTTTCACAGAGGCAGGGTAATAACTCGATATTATTTCTCAGGATGTTCTTTTAAAAATTCCCTCTCTCTCGCTCTCTCTCTCTCTCTCTCTCTCTCTCTCTTCTTCTGAGATAAGTGGATGTGATGACAAGGGAATGTTTCTGCACTTTTCTCACAAACTGGCCAAGTCATTCTTTAATTAGCTTTTGTTTGTTGTTGTGTGTTTTAGTTTTAATTGCCTCGTTGTTAATTAAATATGGAAATTAGGGGGGGGGGGTTTCGGAGCGCCGCCACCGTCATAATAGTCATCGGGTTTAAATGATGTGTGGCTAAAATACAGAAATGAAATGCTCCAAATGGAGAAAAAAAAATCATTAATGCAGGAGAACGGAGATGGTGGGGGTGATGAGTGATGGTAGGAAGTGTTTGTCGACGGATCGATGTCTTTGAAGCAGCGCCTGTCGGTAGAACAATCGTATGCATGGCACCCAGGACAGGAGGGATTAAAGGGGTGCATTTCAACGGCCAACGCACACATCACATTAACAGATGCACGTTATCATAGGCATACAGTCATCTTTATGACACACATGCTGTCAGACTTACTGATATGATTTTCGATGCCAGGGTGGCTTGGGCTGTATTTTACCAGGATACTTGTGTGTCTGTGCGAGTGTGACAGTAGTTGATTATACAGATCCTGTCTGTGTGTGTTTGTGTGTGTTTTTTTAAGACACATTTCTCCCAGAATATTTGATGTTTTCTTTGTGTGTGTTTGTCTGACAGGTCATAGCAGACACTAACATAAGCGCCATCGCCAGTCAGGTGGAGAGCATGTCCTCAAGCTCCACCCCGAGCACCAACCCTGAGACCCCGATTACAGAGCCAGAGTGAGTTCTGAGACAGTCCACCAAACACACACTTCCATTTACTGGGGAAACCCACCCATCATGTACTGCATAATTACCTCCCACCACTCAAGTGGAGACTTTTTTCCTCATTGTATAAATATTATAACTCACATATGCTACAATGCCTTGGTGCGTTTGTGTTTTGTTAGAAGCTGTTGATTAATTTTCTATAACTGCATGGTTCTGAATGTCATTCAAAATGTTCCGGCTTTAGGACAAAGGAGTTAGCACATTCTAATTTCAGTTTAACATAATTTATTTTTTGTTTTATTCATTTTAATAAAATTTAATTTTGCATGGTCGTGTAGTGGTTAGAACTGTGGCTTTGCACCTTCAGGGTCCAAGGTTCGAATCCTGCAACAGGTCTGAGTGCGTGAAGGGTTTCCTCTGGGTACTTCAGTTTCCTCCCATAGTCCAAAGACATGCAGATTAGATTCATTGGTCCTCCCAAATTTTCCATAGTGCGTGCGTGCATGCGTGTGTGTGTGTGTCAGCGCCTGCCGATGGATTGGCACCCTGTCTAGGGTGTACCCCGCCTCATGCCCAAAGTCTCCTGTGATAGGCTTGCAGCCCCCAGTAACCCTTTACAGGATTAGCGGTATAGTGCTTACTATGTAAAATGAATGAATGATTTCAAGGAGGACAAAACATGCTGCATCACCAAGCCTTGTCTAATTTTTATTCCTGTTTTGCCCATCCACCTCAAAATTTAAAAGTTTGTTCATTTTGAGAATCTTTTCAGCTCAACACAGTTGTAACAAGGCACTTCCAAACGCAGAACTGCTGCTCACAATTACATTTAGGCAGACGGCCTTATCCAAAGCGACTTACATTATAATCTCATTATACATCGGAGCAGTTGAGGGTTAAGGGCCTTGCTCAAGGGCCCAACGGTGACATCTTGGTGGTTGGGGGTTTGAACCTGGGACCTTCTGAACCACAGTCCAATGCTTTAACCACTGAGCCTACCCCTGACCCTGCCAGCAATTCTGGTGTCAACAACCAGACCATGGCACTGAGATCTCACTTTCCCCCAATCCGATGTTTGATGTAAACATTAACTGAAGCTCTTGACCTGTATCTGTATAATTTAATGCATTGTTTTCATGCCACATGATTTGTTGATTGGATAATTGCATGAATAAGCAGGGAATCAGACATTCTTACTCAAATGCACAGTGAGGGTATATACTAGGTGTGTAATCCTATTTTCTTAAATTAAAAACAAAATGTTTGTGTATTGTGACAGAACGCCAAAGCCAAAGAGCATCACACTAGAGAAGGGCTCAGAAGGGCTCGGCTTTAGCATCGTGGGTGGCTTCGGGAGTCCACATGGAGACCTGCCCATCTATGTCAAAACTGTCTTCAGCAAGGTGAAAACATGTACACTGTTCTAACTCACATAAGGGTATAGGTATCATATCTGTCCCATCTGATGGCATGTGTCAAGTGTAAACAAAAGGTCACTTACTTATTAGTCATATTTAACACATTGGTTTCACATCAGCTTACTTTAAATAAATCTTATAGGATATAAATAAAATTTTAATAATGTTTCTGAGACTGACACATACACGGACACAATTCGAAGTAATGTTTCGTTTCCTGTTTTGGTATTTCCAGAAAATGAGAGTTAAAAAAAAAGCGCCATTTCTGCTACAACCAACAAGAACCAGCAGAGGTCACAAATTAGTCAGACGTCACGTCCCTGCTGATATCAGATTCAGCATCAGAATCACTTTACTCACCAGTGTTGATCATGTGCTGTAATTTTCTCAAAAGACTCTAAACAGCTCTTTGTTGCTAACTGGTAGCTTAGATTAAAATCCCTCTAGGAAGCAAAGAACTGTTAAGTAACTCTCTTTTCTGCATGCATGTTGCATGTGGGGGTTTTAATCAACTTGATACCTTTGGAAATCTGGCCACAGAACTTGGGTAACATAAGCCCTTTCTGTCATAACCCTGTCATATGGAGAGTGATTGTAGCTATTGGTATGTAAGAGGAAAAATGAACTGCTCAAAAAAACTTCTGGGTGGACTTGAACCAATATGTACACATATAAGAGGCGTTCAAGTCAGACCAGGATTGTCATACCCCAGGTTTCCCTTAAGTATTTGAGCAGTATATATTTTTTTAATTCAATTCAATTTTATTTGTGTAGCATTTTTAACAATTGTCATTGTTGCAAAGCAGCTTTACACAATAAAAATTATACAAGTTTGTATGAAATGTGTATGAATCAAAATGATTAGATAGTCCCTGATGAACAAGCCGAGGGCGAAGGTGGCAAGGAATAATAAGGAAGAAACCTTGAGAGGAACTAGACTCAAAAGAGAACCCATCCTCATTTGGGTGAAACGGAAAGCAAGGATTGATCTACAGCCATACTATGTGTTAGGCAGCTGGAAGTTCATTATAACAGTTAATGTCTTTAAGTTAATATGGAGTGCAATTCGTAAATGGAGGCTCAGTTAGACTTTAGAATATTCCAGTCCTAAAACACATTTAAATGTGTTTCAATTTTTTAAATAACATAATCCCCATGCTTTTCAATACACTTTGTCTATCTGTTAACAAGCTTTCGAATTCCCTCATTAAAAATATTTCAGGCCGAGCTGAGCCTAATGTGCCGAAAGCCTAGCTTCACTTCTGAATCTTCGTCCTCGTAGGGCTGCTTTCAGGAGACCAAACAGGTGAAAGTCAGATTCAGCAAGATCAGGACAATAGGGAGGATGCAATATTGTATTCTTGATGTTCTTCCTTAAACTTCTCTATCCATTCATACACACACGTCTTTGGGACAAAAACTTTGATAAATAACAGCAACAGGTACACCCACAGACACCAATACACAAATCACTGCACTTTTCAAAACATTATTCCATGCAAATCACAAGTGGCGCATCCATTTTGGCTCGCACCGCACTTACAAATGAACTGATGTAACACGTTCACACCTGCACAGACTGTGGAGACAGCGGCCTTAAAAGGAAAGCTTTGATAAGATGCGATTTAGAACATATAATTGTTGATGTTTTTTGTAAGAATTTATTTATTTATGGAAGGAGTCTCCAGTGTCAGTCTTTTGTAACAGTCAGATGTAAAGATTTCCTCCACAGCAAAAACTCTTATGGATGGAGGACTTTTTGGTGCTACAACATAAATGATAACAGGGACTGACTTGTTTCACAGGCATTCCACCTCATTTGATGTAAATGTAAATGGATACATTAGGATTTGTCATAGCTTCAATTAAAAAAATATGTAAGCACTGAAAAATCGCTGTGATAAAACTGAAATAAAATACTTTGGGACAGGCCGCTACTGAAAAAACACATTCAGGTTGGTAACTGTAACTCATTTATATCACATCCCAACCCCAGCTTGCTTTCATGAGATTATATTTCTTTGCAGATGAACTTTGAGCAATCCGCAGACAAAAATGTCAGCTTGCTAGTAAAAAAAGAAAAAAAAATTACTAATTTCCACATTGCAGCAAAGGGAGCAGCTTCAAACAGCAACCCTGGCACCACTAGTGACTTTTTTGACACTGTAACAGATATTGTTAGTCAAATGTGTCTTGGACCACATCCATGAGTATCTGAGAGACTAAATCACAAAACATAATTGATCCTGTTCACACTGGCAGTTAGTGATGTCCACTATTAATTTCAAGTGTGAATAGAGAGGACGCAGATGTGAGTTAGACCACAGTGGAACATACAGTACTCAACAACTAAGCTTTTAATATATAGCTAGTAGAATTCAATATCTGATTAAGCAAATTCCCTCTGGGATTAATACAGTTCTTTGAATCTTGATTAGTGTTTTCACATCTTTTTCCATTTTGCTTGGCAAATTTAAAACAGTTTTAGTCTAACCACTAGTTTTCTCACACATCATTGGATAAATTACTTACAGTAGAATGTGTGTTTTGCACAAATGTGGTAATGTAGATAATACACTGAAAACTTACTACGTATGGTTTTTGGCATACTTTATATCCAAAGGGAATTTGTAGTTCACCGTAATAAAATGTTGATCCTTTTGCCACTCTCTGTGTGTGTAGGGAGCAGCAGCAGTGGATGGACGTCTAAAGCGTGGAGATCAGATCCTCTCTGTGAATGGAGAGAGTCTGGAGGGAGCCACGCATGAGCAGGCTGTGGCTATTCTGAAGAAACAGAGAGGGCTCGTCACACTGTCTGTACTGTCTTAACACAAACACACATCCATGGTGACTGCCACGAACTACACACACACACACACACACACACACACACACACACACACACCTCACACCTGTTGCATTCCGGTCATGATCCAAAGAGAAGAGCCTGGAACCTGGAAACAACACACACACACACACACAAACACACACACACACACACACACACACACACACACACACACACACACACACACACACGCCCCCTAGAGGGAGCATGCATAGCACATGATGAAAATCTCCTTCAAGTGTGTGAAGTTCAGGAACGCAAATTCCAGCAGAGGTGTGTGTGAGATTGAAACTTAACCCCTTTAATATGCCCATTTAGGATCTCTTACTAAACAAGAAGAAAAATTGCTCATGACCAGTGTCTTAAATCCTTTTGTTTTATGCAGTTCATGATCAGACAGGTGTGGAAGACTCCTGTGTCAAGAGCAGCAACTTTTTTTTAATTTATCAAATAATTCCAATCAATACACTAACCAATCCCAGGCATTGGCTGATCAGTTCAGGGGTATGTGAGTCTGTGACAGATCAAACTTCACAGTAGAAACAGGAAAGAAATATTTTATATCTATCTGATACATTGGTAGTGGATGTATACATACAGTGGGCAAGAATTTTGACATATTTCCCTGTTCTGAGATAAGAACACAAAAGCTGTAAAGTCTAACAGTAATGGTCCTAAAATGAGACATACATGAGGGACGTGAGCGAATGTTACCAAAGATGTTGTGAAGTTTCCGAATTTCCAACCCTGGAGCAATACTGTAAGTGTGTCATTCTGAATGTTTGCTTTATTCCCTGAAAGGTGGCATTTTACCCAAACACCAATTCATCATATCAAATCTGTCCTACGATAAGTTGCCCAAAAGCCATGGACAGGTTATACAAATTGAGAGCTTTGTTGTTTATACATTTATAAAGCAATAAGGTCAGGAAGTATTTTTTTTAAAATGGATGGAACAAGAGCAAAGCAGGGTGAAGAACAGGTCAACATGGTTACAGGATTTCTTTTTCTCAAATTGCACATCAAAAAGTGTATTCAGATTCTGTATTTCAGAATCAGTTACTCCTTTTCCATTATATAAGGTGACTTTAACAAGTAGATTTTCTCTGTTTTATAAGGTTGCCCTATTATTTTTATTTCTCCTAAAAATTGAATTCAGATAGTTGTTACTCACAATTGATAATTGAAAGTCACAGTTAAATATATATTCATTTCCCACAAATACATGTTTTGTACAATTATCTCTAATTGACCCAAGCATTTTCGTTATACAGTAAGTGACTTGAGAGTGACCAGGTTTGTTTTCTCAGTGCAGGGAAATATGTTGAAGTTCTTGCTAATGGTAGTGACATCTGCCACCCAAAGAAATTGTGCTAAAAAACATAGTTTCTAATTAATTTTTTTTTAAATAAAAAGCTACAACACACTTTTGTTGTTCTGTTACCTGGAAACAACAGTTTAGTGCACCTGATCACTGATCTGTCACTGCAATAAAAATGTAGATGCTGAATACATTCCCAGTCATCATTTTGGGATATGAATCAAGCTGTGATCCCTGATCAAGTGATTAACACACGCAGACACACACGCTTTCACCAGCTGACTGACTGTAGACTTTACATCACTTTAAATCAATTGTAGTAAAGAGGAGTATTTTAGAGAGCAGCTTTCCTGTTTCCAACTCAGTAATCATGTCTTATTTCAACTGTCAAATTCATGAATAATTTTGGCAGAATTTTTGTTTTTCATTTTCTATTGTTTTGTTTTTAGTTATTTTTAATACTAAAACGGTCATCAGTGTTTCATCATTTAATTGCACAAATATCATCAGTGTAAATATGTAATTTATTTCCTTAATGCAGTTTAATTTTGTAGGACTTTTGAACTAGCATTCCTATCAGTGATGAAATGAAGATGGTATGTGAAATATCATTTTACACTGTGTGTACCACAATATGAGGAAATCCTGTGTCAGCTGGACTCCTGATCTTCAAACGGAAGTGTGCCAAATTCTTGCAAGGCACTCGTATGACCTCGGGGTCCTAAAAAATGCATGAAGAGGCTCTTGCCATAATGTCCATGCTATGCTAAGCCACTTTCTGCATTAGGGTTTTGCTCAACACATTTCAGATTCAAATCTATACTAAGCTGAATCAGCTGCATGAAAACACTAAATTGGGCTTTCTCCAAACACATAAAAAGTGTATTTAACTCCTTATCAATGTTCAGGATCACGAGTGTCTGACTCGGAGAGCACTGCAGAGATTAATAGTTACGTCTCAAATAGTATACTTCTTCTAAGAAGTAGTCTCTTCACACTAGGGATAACTGGGTGATGTGCTTATAAAGCCTAAACATGAAGTATGAAATAATGAAAACCTTTTGAACAATATGAAGTTGTTTTTGTCTGTTTTAAAAAGATAATACATGTTGCTAAATAGTGCAACAGGTGAGAACAGTGCTATACCCTTTTGTCCCCCCCAGAATTGTTAATCTTAAAAATGTTACGACTCCATGGCTAATACACTCGTACTAGTACTAGTACACTATTTAATATTTAAAGCCTTGATGAGTAACTGATGAATTGAATCCTTTGTGATAAATGAAGTAGAAGGCCAATCTCTGTAGTGCTCTGACTCTGACACTCATTCTCTGGTTCTAAGCTTATTGGTCCTTCTGGGAAAAGTGTGCAGCACTGTGGTTCCACTGGTAGAGTGTTTTTCCAGTGCTCCCATGTTCCTCTCGTCAGGTATGTCCATTGAAGATTGAAGAGCATTGTGCTGTAACTCCATGTGCAGACTGTGCTTTCCTCATGCTGTCTGCCATGAATTCCCTTTAAAACACTTGTCTGTGTCTTGTCCCCCTCCCTCTGTTTCTGCCTCAGTCTTACTTTTTTCTCCTCCTGTGCCCTCAGCCACAATAAATACAGAAAACTGAATGTTACTTGTTCAACTGAATATGTTTAGTTCTTTGGTCAGTATTTGTGAAATCATTATGTAATGTCAAATCCCAAAGAAACCACACTGAGATTCATTATATTAGATAATAAGAGATGATCTAATAAAACTGATATCTATCTACATTTACACTCTATCTCTTCATTCATTTACACCTTCATTTATACTTGCTGAAAGATTTATACCATTATATGTTATCATGTCTGTAGTAACAACTGTGACTTATTTGACAGGTATTCCACATACAATTAAACATGTGTAAGTACTGTTTCTGATCAAATCTTTATTTAGCACTTCTGGAGGCCTCAGTGTCATCTCTTTGTAACACGCAAAGGTAAACAGAGGTGTCTTCACATTGTGGGTGTGGAAAAGCTCTTACTTTCACTATTAAACATATCTGTTCTACTGTTGTAGATCATTTAAGTGATCTCCCATTACACTTATTCAGGATGTTTTTCCAACCACATTTCTTTCTCACAGATGGTTCACCCCTTTGCATTTCTTAACTAAATTTTTGTAGTTTTAGTAGTTTCTTTAGTTGTTTTCTTTGCTTGATGCAGGACAATAATCTGGCCCTTCTGAAACTACATAAATGTAAAGTTTAGAGTAAAAGAACTTGTTGTCAGTTGGACCATATTAATCACTGCAGTAATTATATATCATTATCCCATTAGCATGTGTGATAACTGGTAACAATTTTATTTAAATTTGTTTCATACATGTATATTCATAAATGTAAGTGTATAACCGTTCAAAAGAAAGAATGACATCTTAAACATTCCTAAGGTGGATTAAATATGGTTTAAATGGACGCCATATTGCATCCAACAGATGTTTTACCCAGGTTCACATGGCTGTCAAGTTTTCTTCAGATTTGTGAACAATCACATTCTCATAAGCATCAAAGTGCTCATGACTCCTGAAAACCAGAAAGGGTAAGTTATATAGCATTCAGTTATGTGGATTGAAGTGCATTTTAGCATGTTGATCTGAAAGCATGAGAAAGTTTAATAGCCATGTTGTGTTTAATAGCCATATTACATTTTACCTGACTGAATCAAGATTGATGTTTGACCCATTGGTCATGGCATATTCGTTGGCTGTTTCATTGACCTTTTCCTCCTGGCTGGTAATAGACAAGTAAAAAAGATGTTGACTCAGGGAGTTACTCATTACTGTTTCAGAGACATTGTAGGTACTCTGTACACCTGTACACTCATACACTGAAATTACAGCTGACAACATTGAAACATTTTTATCATTAAAAATCCCACCAGTGCATGCTACTAGAGCCTAGAGAACTAAAGAGGTTCTCAGACCTTTCAGAAAAGCATTAAGATTTTTTTTACTGAGCTGAGATGCAGATTTAGGTACAGACTGATGTAATGCTTAGGTGGTTACCTTGAGTGCTCACACCAGGCTTTGTTTACAAGGAAAGCAATGAAGACCAAGAAGAGAAACACAGCAACTGCGATGATACCAGTAAGCCAGTTTGGTAGAGCTCTTCCAACACTTTCTAACACACAACAACCATCACACAGACCAAAAAATGACACTGACAATGATATTGAAGATCTTTAAACACCTCCCTGTCTGTCCGGCTAACACTAATCACAAATTATTTGAAATTATTTGAAAAAAGCTTGAATGCTCAATAGTGATTGGCCAAAAGGTTTTGGTTAATTTTCCATAACAGCAGATTTGATATGAGTTTTTGTATTAAATTTGACATTAATATGCTCTTTGTTTTTTATTATTATTCATCAAAATGAGTTATACAATACAGGATATGCTGTAATAGGAAAAGTATCAGCTTCTTGTGGTGACATCATACCACAGTGTTTTTTTATGTCTGTTATTTTCCTGTAACTGCATGCTCTCTACTGTCACTGCATAATGTTCTCCAGGCTCAGATGCTTTTAGTTGTTTTTAGTGCTGATGTTAACGATAGAATCAACTCAAGCACAAGGAAAATAAGATTTCATGAATTTAGACCAGAATTAAAAGGTCGTAGTTAATTTTTTGCATTAGCATAATAGAATAGTGTTTAAAGGAATCTCACCTGATTGGCCTGTAACAGTTCCCAGCATCAGCAACAGGCAAAGACCTCTAACAGCTTTTCCCATTTCAGCTTTTCTGAAATAATACTACTAAATGAAAAAAAGCTTTAAAGCAATTGTTATATATCTATAATGTGCTACACCAGTTAAATGCGATAGTGTTGTTTCATCAGTGCCTCAGACTGACCAGGAGAATAAAGCTCACTGTGCAATCCTCAATGCCCCCCCCCCCCAAACCTGTAAAGTCAATCATTTATCCATTTATCCACACACCGCCATATTGGAGAACCTTACTAGTATTTATTTGCCATCTTGCTGAACTGTGTTTTTTGTGCCTTTTAATAGTAAAACACAGACACTAGAATCAGGATAATTTTTGAACAATCCCTCTCCGTCCTCACTGTTTTGCTAGATGCCACTACTGGTGTGCACACGGCTGGAGGAAGTCATTCTCCACCAAAGCAGGAAGCTCATAAGTAAGTAAACACATTCCATTAGCCCATGAATGTGAGCGATTATGTGAGGACTTTGGTTCTGTTAGGTGTGTGTTTATTTCAGCTGCTAATACATCACTGAGGATCACACTAAAAAGCAATCTTGCATGTTTTCAGAGTTGTACATTAGCCAATCTTGTATAAAAATGCTCTAAATATGTTGTTTAGGCAAAATAAGTCATTTGTGCATGAAGTGTGTAGGTGTATAGTTTATATAGTTATTATATTAGATTATTATTAAAAAATAATCCTTGTGTGCACCTCAAGTGCTGAGACACAATAACAAAAGCTAAATTAGATGCATTTGATTTTTTAGGCCCAAGGATAAAGCATCACCATGTGACAGGCTTGATTAACAGAGCAAAGTGCAGGGAATGAGGGCGGGCCTGAAGGACAGCGGGATCCGCCCCCGCAGCACTCAGGGGACACATGAGCATCTTACAATATTGAGGAGATGCGTCTGTCTCCCCAAGGTCATCTCAGCACCAGCCAAATTAGCAGCTCTTTATGACTAGCCAAACTGTCCTGCCCCCTCGTTAACACACACACACAGAGTGGGCTTCTCCCCAGGGAAGCATGCAGCAGCGATGGCTAAACAGATAGCCATGAGAGAGCTGTGTGCTGGATCTTTCCAAAGCAGCGCTCTGAGAACCGGAGGCCTGCAGGTTTCACTAGAGCGCCGACTGAGGGAGGGGTCTGTTAATTGAATCCCCACCCTCCCCTGACTACTTATCTGTAATAGGCAATGATGTTTTTTTATGCATTCGTGAGGATGTCCTTTGTTGTCCCTGGCCTCCTCTGAGATTCATCAGTCTCTCCATGCTTCCGTGTTTGTGTCTCTCTGTCTTACATTGGTTTTCTGGTGGGAAAAAGAGGAGGAGTGTGTACTGCAGTTAATTAAAAAGGGAAACACTGCTGTCAAACTCTGGCCAAAGAGAGCTCTCGTTGAATCCATCATGCCGGCTGCCTCCTTGAGTGGCGAGATGCTCAGACAAGATGAATAGAGCTTAGAGCTTAATAGAATTAGATTGTGCTGGAAATGTTTGATGATGGGCATAATCTGTAGTGAGATATAAAGCTGCCACCTTTGACAGGTGGATTTAGTATTCATAACCAGTAATGATTTAAAATAATGGAGAGGGAATACTTTGTCCCAGGTCACGCAAAAATGACTGACTGAGTTTCTATAGACAACAGATCTGACTGTTATGCAAAAAATATATATATTTTTGAGCAAGCAAGATTAAGCTATGAGAACTGCTAATACTTTGCTGACTTTTGCCTTTAGCAACTTTAAGAGTGACAACTTGCCACGTTATAGAATCAGAGAGTTGTTTTCTCATTCTATAACACATTTTTCAGAAGGCTCAGGTCAACCTTAAATGCTTAAATTTTACAATATTAAAATAAAGACACGATCCATAATAATAACAACAAATTATCATGCATTACATTTTATTGTAAAACTATGGGTGTCTATGTACCTCCTGTATGTCTGTATATGTTTGGCTGTCGTTAGAATAAACACTGACACTTTTGTGTGTAAGCACAGTGGCAAACCCTGACAATAGTGTATAGAGGTTTCTTTGTATCTGATGCCGTATGTTAATAAACCACTCAATTAATAACAGTTTCTTTCTACCTGAATGACTGATGGGACAAAGTGCAACTCACCGTGTTCACCCTGCAACACTGAGGTCTGACTCTGCACTACCTCCACTTGCTCTAAACATGCAATTACACTCTCCTACCTAGGAATACCTCCCTACTAATCACTTCTTGTTATGCACATTTTAGAGAATTACATAAAGTTTTACTAATTGTGTCTATATGGTCTTCTATTTATTCAACCATAATCCCAGTTACTAGAGCAAAATCCTAAACTGTGTGTCAGTACTAGCATTTGTATACTTAAAAAATAAAACACAGCATGATGGTGTATGATATGGTTTTTATGTAGCATTTCTGTTAAGAAGAAATTATAATAGAGTAACTGACATTTTATACACAATATGGGAAAAAATTGGAAAATTGTTTTCAAAGAAGCCACAGCTGGATAGAGCAGTCCATGTTGCCATGCCAACACATAGACTGACCAACGGCTCATGGAATGTGTGTATTAATGGTTTCAATGTAATGAACAATTGCTAAAATTTGAAGTCTCTGATATTCTATGATATAACATGCTTGTTCAATATCATATCAACACTATTGATTGTTTTGTTGCTTGTCCAGTCATATTAGTGGACTTACTATTAAGTACTATTGTACATTGTCACTCTCAAATATGACGGTGATGCAGTGTCAGATACTGAGAACCTGAAACCTCTAGATAAAGTTTTAGTTTAAAAATAGATAATACATTTAAAAAATGAGTATAGACAGCCACAAACACAATCATTTAATTATTTGCTTCTTATTCCCAGTTAAAATAAAAAAAAGGATAACCAAATAAACCAAAAATTCTCAAGCTAAATATTTACTGATATTTAAAATTATTTAAATTTTATAACGTATTTACAATTAAAGTATTTCAAAATAGAACAGCATTCAGCATTATGAGCTACCATTACTGCGCCAGAGAACATAATAATAATAATAATAATAATAATAATAATAAACTTAACTAACTACAGTTTAAATACATGTCCCACCAATTTATGGTAGTGGTAGTAAAACCAATAATAGAACTAGTATTAGTGGTGATGGTACTAGTACTCACGGATCATATGTATGGTTTCTTCACATATAATTACTTTCCTTAATTTTTACCTACATTAGCCATATACAGTAGCTCCATTGCAAATGTAAAGAAGCAAATTATAAAATGTTTTTCATTTGATGCAAAGAAAAAATTGAAATATTTATAACATGAAATTTAATATAATTAAATAAAATATAATAACCTCTGTGATATCGCTGTGAGATATAAAAATTTTTGGAGTTACTGCTATGAAATTGAAAATTGAAACCTATTTATAAAGTGTGTGTGTGTGTGTGTGTGTCCACTTCCAGTGATGTGGCTGGGAACTGTCCTTGGATCTCTTTTTCACATTCCCTCTGCGGTCTCTTGAGACCCATTGGCCCACCAATGAGTTTTTTATTGGCTTTGATGCTTATCAGCAATTTAAATCCATAAAGCCAGACCACCACCTTAAATAATAATGACCCGCTCTCAATTCCATCACTAAACTCCCACTTCAACACCCACAGTCTCTCTGCCACTGAGATTTCTGTTGTATTTACTCACTTCTATTCCATTTTTATTATGCAATTGTGTGTATTGTTCTAATGTTTTACTGCATACAGTTATATTACCAAGGGTTTAGTTAATTAACATAACCATCACCTGGTCTGCATATGTGTGTATGTTTTGTACTTTAATTTATCATATGTATATGCATTTTTATTGTGACATTCTCAACTACATCACATTAGTAATAGTATACTGATATATGATAACATTTAATTAAATCTCTCTTTTTCTCTCTGATTATACATACATACTATACTGTGCAAAAGTCTTGAGCCACACCTTATTTCTTCATATTAAATATAATTAGATAATGCAGATTAAATTAAGGAAATTAGAACAAGTGGTTTACTGTGACGGGCTGCAAAGTGTCTAAAGATACAATTAAAAAATTGCAGCAACCTCACTTCCCTTCTCTTGTGTTCCATCCACTCAGCATTCAGCATCACCAGTATACTAATCACTGGCCTCATAATCTGTCATCATTCACACCTGTCTCTCACAGGTTCATGGTTTAAGTTATATTCATAGGTCACTGTGTGACTTTCTTGTAGACTATTCCTCAATGTATGCATACTGTACATTAGTAGCCAAAAGTATTAAGGCAACATATGCCGTATATATCGGTACAGGTGCAGAATAAACTCATCACATATACATGCATTCAGCATGCTGGTTGACTAACCCCATTTGATATAATGAAGAACTGAAATGACCTTTAGCTCTTTTGAACAGATTCATGACATAAGTGGCTCACATTTGTCATTTTGTCTAATTTAATTTAGAATACAAAGAATAAGTTCTTTGTATTCTAAATTAAATGGTTAAGTGCCTCATATGATTGTGTGTGTGTGTGTGTGTGTGTGTGTGTGTGTGTGTGTGTGTGTGTGTGTGTGTATATGAGTGTATGAGTTAGAGAGGGATTGGGGGAATGACAAAAATAAGGATTAGACTTTACACCTGTTTTTTCATTTTATTTCATGTTTTATAAAATTCTGTGTAAGATATAACATTGCATGTTTATAGATAGATTTCATCTTCATCTTACAACAAAGATCTGTCTACTAAATATCACATTAAAATAACAGCTTTGTTGTTTTGTAATACACAAAAAATTAGGTACCAAGACTGGTTACTCAATAGTCTGCTGAAAAAGCAGATCAATTGGATAAAATTTAAATACAGTGATAACACACTTACTGGATTCTTTAAGAATGATTTAGGTAGGGATGTGACGGACAGAAGAAAAAAAACGTAAGGTGATATTTATTGTACCATAATCACAATGACGATGAACAGTACAGATGTTTGGGGTTCTTCTTTAGATACACATGTACAACATTATTTTGTTTATTTATGTACACTTGGAGCATCACTCTTGTACCTCTGACCATCACAACCTGCATACTTACATGTGTTTTAGTGAGTGCTTGTGCGAATGAGTGTGGATATTTTTAATCAAACTAAGGTCATGCTCACATCCCATTTACAAAATGGCATCTTTTATTCTGTATTAATTTTGCTGCTGTTGTGGGTACAGATATGAACATGTGTATATATAACATAACCATGTTCTGTACAAAAACAATTATCTTATTGACAAGGGTCATTAATAGCACTGTCCAACTTCTTACTCTGATGGACAATTTTAAAAAATCCCTGGGATATTCAATGGGATTTTCCACACACAGCATTCTAAAAATCACTCAAAAGTGATATCAAGTGTACCTGACCACATGATGAAGCTGAAGGGTACCATTCTGAAAATCTGGCTTGTGTTTCAAATCCATATTCTCTTATCTCAAGGACCAAGATCTACCAATACAATTCCCCTGTACCAGCATTTACCCACAGGGGGCGGCCTCCAAAATGGAGAGGAGCACAAGACATAAAGAATAGGGGGAAAAGACAGTCATGACTGCACACAACGTGAACATCATCACAGGTCCATCAGCTTCCATGAAGCTCTATATCCACTCCATGTTGTTTTGCTCAAGTCTTTTTCTCTGTAAGCAGTCAGTCATCGCTGGTTACTGGTGTCCACGGTCATGGCCGAGTGGTGCAGTCCTCGCCCAGATGCTCTGGACTCCACTGATGAATCCTGCTCCTCGGCGAAGCTGTCCGGGCTTCCTTCTCCATCCAGCAGGCTCCCACAGCTGGAGTTTGGACTTAGCATGTCCTGCAGGAGGTCGTCCCTCACCAGACCCCCATCTCGTCCGTCCCGCGCCCGAGTTGCAGCCTCACCACCCATCACGTCATCCTGGTCATTTAACAGCTTGGCCAGGAAGTTAATGTATTTCATAGCCAGGCGCAGGATCTCGTTCTTGCTCAGCTTCTTGTCAGGAGGATGAGTAGGGATAAGTTTGCGCAGCTCAGCAAAGGCACCATTTACATTCTGCTGCCTCCAGCGCTCACGGCTGTTTGTGAAGATACGCCGCACGATCTTGGGCTGTGAACCTGAAAATTAAGGAGTAGAGTGAGCATGGTATACAAAGAAGATGTCTGATTATCCTGATTATCCTGGAGATGTCTGATTATCCTGATATTGGTTTTAAACACTCTTCGGTACAGGTGATGTCTGATTATCCTGATATTGGTTTTAAACACTCTTCGGTACAGGTGACTCCAGCTCAAGCCAGATCTTTAAAATGCTTCTTTTCCAATGGTACTTTATACTACTTATAGCAAACCAAAATCTTTAAACAAGTCTCCGACTGGCTAGCCAGCTTTAACAAGACTTAGCTCGTGAATCCACCTCTGGTGAAAGTCCCTTTCCTCCTCAGCTCACCGATAGATAAGCTCTTTATCTCAACCTATTTAGCAAAGAATTAATTAACCTTTCTATTATCTATGGCATTTTACATTCAATTATTCAAGCTCATTTCTCATCCTAGACAGCTCTTTTGGAACAGAACCAGCTCTCTCACATTGCAGTTAATAAACTGATGACTGAGTGCATCGTAAGCTACTCAGCTTGGATACGTATTATTAATCAAGCAGAATAATAAACCATCTTAACAGAAAACCTCAATATATTAGGAAGGTAAGCATTCAGCAGCACTTTTTACACTTGAGTGAGTGTTGCTTTAAGTTATATTTAAACACAAAAATTATCTTTATATCCTGAATCCTTCTATCAGCATGCAGTCAAATACTTTGTCTAGCATTTATTTAAAGCTCTCATCATCAGTAAGATCTTGAATTAAATCTTATATAGTGTTGCATATACAGTGTAAATGAAATGCACTGATTTATTTTAATAATATAATTATAAAAATTGATCAGATGCACCTTTGATTATATGTGCACTTGTTTTCTGTCAGCTGTTTTTCAAAGCATTTTAGCAATAAGGTTCTCTTAAATCACAATAATTAGCACATGAGTTAATATGAAGAAATCCTGAACCTCAGCATAATACACCATAAGTAGCATTAATAAAGTTAGCATACCAGAGGTGAGTACAATCAATTCTGGAATCAATAATAATAATAATAACAAATTCTGACAAATAAGAACGACAGCCTAATGAATATTTATTTAATAGCAAAATGTTAGTTAATCTGAAAAACGGGTTTCTCTGTTAAAACCTGGATTCCAAAGGGCAGAAATGTATCAGTGTTTACGACATTTAAATCTTGCTCATTTATTTCATGTTATTATAGTTAGGGGAACCATAATGTCCACTTTTAGCGTTTTTTTTTTAATGGTTTTATGATAAAAAAAAAAGTGTGCGTGGGATTATACAGTAGCCACAGTAGCTTTAAGGTTAATTAGAAAATAATATAAATAATAAGAAATGTAAAAAATTAAATAACGAGGAGAACTAAAAACACAAGGAGAAATTATTGAAAACGTTACCAAAAAATTGTAATTGATAAATCCCAATGTCCATCAGTAATTTATTGTGTACATCTATATCTTTATTGTTTATATTTTATAATGATCATTATCATTAGAATTATGGCACTGCATTCGAATATATATATAAACACTAATAAAGAATATGATTAATATTTTTACCTTACTCTAGTGGAGAGGATCTAGATCTCTTAAGCTCTAAGTGATTTGACATTTCCGATAGAATTCTCATGTTGATACATTTATTTGGAAAAGTTTTATTTTATTTTATTTTTTTAATAATAGCCTACGTAATACGGAAAATGCACTAGATAGAAGGACATTGCGCGCGAGCGGTGCTAAGGCTTTTTATTCTGATGTAGGGAGAAAGAAGGATGAAACATAAATTAAAATGAAAAGAAAGTACAAAGTCAAAGCCAAGGAGTGGCTTCCCATACTTTAAAATATCCAAACTAACAGTCCTACCATCGCTGATCTCGATCTCGTAGGGCGCAGCTCTGCGCTTCAGGCGGTTGCTGGGGTACATGCCGTACTGCTCCGCGTCCCCAGCGAAGCCACTGCACCGGAAATGAGGTCAACCACCATGAGCACAGCTGACTATCATTCTCATTCTCATGTAATAATGCTTACAATCAAAAGTGTGGAAGCTACATAATAAAACTGCAACAATAGAAAGCTGTAATGTAAGCTAAAATAATGTCATCTGACAATAATGTCAATCACCATCTATGGTAACCATGGTGACGTGTGGTAGTTCTGCTTTAATGTCATTCTGCATGAACACAGAATTCAGTCAGTTTCGGTGGCCATTTTTAACACCCGCTTTTATTCTGCGCTATTTTATTTGGAGCAATGCGCAAAAAACACGTAAAGTTGTATGATCTTAATTTCAAACAAAATGTAAATACTATTAAAACCTTATTATATTAAAGAAATATACATACTATGAAATTACATCCAAAGTGGCTAGGTTACTGCATGATAGGCTATGAATTAATCTTAGACCCTGTTACTGTAAAACACACAACAGTTTTAGTAAATGTGTCAAATTCATTTTCCCATCCCAAATGAAATGCACTAGTCATAAAATACGTAAATATATTTTAAGCAATGCAATATCTCCTCAGGGGGAGGAGATATTGGGCTACACCACTATACTTTCGTAGAAACAAATCTTTGAGTTGTAAATGAATAATTAGCCTGCGTTAATTGAATAGCTATTGCCTCCTAAAAGACCCATTTCTGAAGTTAATCCTTACATATTCCCCCTACACGGAACCTGAATGAAGTGTAGTTAAAGGACAAGCCCACGCTCTCACAGAAATAGTCCCTGTCCCTTTCCTTGTCACTAAGGTGCCACCTTCATCTTCTGTACCTTGATTATGTATCTTTCACCTAGCCACATGGAAACATGTTTACAATGTAACATATAATTAGTAACGGTGTAAATGTTTACTACATCCCTACATGCATCTCTACAGGTAAGTTTAGGCTACAAAAGATGTAGTCCTGCGGGTACCATCTCAGTGACAGGACAGGTAGTTTAATAGCAACCCTGTTTTATTTAACCTACAATAAGATAATTAAATAAGACTTGCATTTTTTTTAAAATAATAAAATTATTCTATAAGTAAACATAACTAGAGCATAAAGCAGAGATCTGTGTAAATGCAGTAAAGCCCGGTGCTGACCTGTTGAGAGTGGCGAGCGGTTGCGCCATGTTGCTGTAGAGCATGGCGCGGGCGGGCAGAGCGGGGAAGGCGGCCGGACTCAGTTGCACCATTCGCTTGGCTTCGTTTGGCGGCTCCCTCAGGGGCAGCGGCAGAGGAACTGGTGGTCTGCGCAACTCGGTGGTCTGCACCGTGTGTCTACTGTCCGCCTCTAGCTCACCGCCTTTTATATCGCCTCTCGTGGCCAGCTCGATCACTGCCACTTCCTGTTTTGGCTCGCTGCCGCCGTGCGCCGTTTCCTTGGCAACGCCGTTAAGGAGGAGGAGGTGGGCTCCTCTCCGTGCGCTCTCAGCAGACTCGGGCGTCGTGCTCGTCCTGGTGGTGGTCGTGCTTTCCTGTTTCCCGTGCGTCTCGCCCTCCTCCCCAGCAATGCCCGGTGAGCCGCACTCCTCCTTCTGCTCGTCCTCAGCGCCCGGGCTGGCGCGCTCACGTTTCAGTTTCTCCATCATCCTGTCTCACTGCGATGCAAAACAACACAAGCAGCACTCTAGTGTGGGGTGCTGATGGATAATCCACAGATTCCACGCGTCTCCGTCGCTTCCTTTATAGTCACCTTGAAAAAAGTGAATATATTCGATCACTGAAGAATGTTTACATCGAAGAAAATGCTATTAAAAAAATAATAATAATAAAATAAGCATCACAAAGAATGCTTTGCTCAGCCTCGTCAGTGCTCTGTCTGTGCGCGCGCCTAAGTGCAAACACTGACAGCTGAGTAGTACAGTATCTGACAGCATGAGGATGAGCGTGTGTTACATAGCACAGCCCATCATACACTGTATATTAATGTGCTTCAGGGATTTACTCTAAATATAGGCAGGGGTAAATGTGGGCCACATTTTTTTTTTATTGAAGTCCACCAGCATTAGTGCATTCCTACCTAACAGAGGTAGGAAATGCACCAAGAGATTTAGACGAAATACATGAATATATAGTCTATACATTTTAAGGAGATGCACACATGCGCGTGTATTATCTACAAAATGATTCATAGCTATGTGCCTTATTTAAACGAAATTTGTTATTTTAACAAGCAAAAAAATCAAAAGCAGCGCTGGTTTGTGCGCATCAAACGCTGAATCTGTTACGTAAATATTGTCATATGGCTTAGACTCGTATAAGGACCAAGTGTCTTCTTTTCCTTAGCGTGACCTTGTTCCATCATATCAATATTCTGGTCATGGTGTCTGTAGATAAGGGAGCCATACCAGTGTTTCAGTCGACAGAGGGCTTATCTCTCCAAAACAGTGTTTCTTGGGTACAACAGAATATAATTTCAACCCGCCCCGCTGTATAGGCCACAATGCATTTATAATCATACTGTACCATAAAGTAGTGCTTTTACCATACATCAGCTTTGTTTATTGTGGATACTCAGAGACTAATAAGAGTAGAGCTTGTTAATAATGTTCATAATTCATAACACATATAATTATTTGATCATGTTATTAAGTGTTATTAACAGTGCCATCGCATTGTTTATACAAGTTATACAAATTGTCCATCTAAATGAGTCAAACCGTCCTGTTAATTTCACAACCACTTCAGCTAAATATATTACCGGCATGTACAGTTTATCACGTGTAGTTTTAAAAATTATTTATTGTTTTTAACAAAAATGCTCACTGAAAATACATTAAATGAAACATTTGAATGAGTCTATTGTGCAAAATTAATTAATTAATGAATCAGGGTTGGAAATGCTGCTTTGGATTTTAAATCCAAATCATGTTAAATTGAAAATAGTGTGATGAAAAAAAATTTTATAGGATACATTTTTATTTATAACTCTGAAATATTTAAACGTGTATTTAATTAAGAATCTCTTAAGAATAGCTCAACAGAATTGTTAAAAAGAATAAACTGGCACTTAAGTATGGGTTTATTAATTTAATTAATTCATTAATTGTTATAAAACTATTTGTATGACCGTCCAAAACTCACTGATCAAATGGACTCTAATAAAAAAATCAAGTGTTCACATTTCCATTTTCATTTAAACGAATAATGTTTTCCAGCATTTTCTTGTCACATCCTATTGTGCTGTCCCAAACATGAATAAAGCAATATAGAAATAGATGGATGCATGTATAAATATGTGGACGATCAGCACAGATTTTAAAATTCTACAGTAAACAAAAAAAATCGGTTTCATGTAATTGTCAGTCTGAAGCGCAGTTCTGTTCAGGATATTGTTTCATATATATATTTTTTTTGGCGTGACTGCTTTGTTTAGCCGGCTTATGAAGCTTGGTTTCGTTCGATTAAAAAATGATACATAAAACAAGTCCACTGTCGTTATTGACGTCGAAATGCCTACTTTTTATTATTCATATTATCCAGCCTAATTACTTTTTAGTAATGAACTGCTAACTCCACATCCGATAAAGCGCTGGGCCTGTAAATGTTTTCCAGCGCAATTTGAGAAGGAAAAAAAATAACAAAAACGAATTAGAATAAAATTAAATATATAAAATGACGGTACCGCGTAATAAGCAGCAAATGTTAGCCTCATCATCAGATCAAGAATCCTGAAATGTGTTTATGAATATGTAGCTGGATATATTGGTCTTACCGTGCTCGGGCTGTGGTCAGTGTGAGTGTGTGCGAGGAGCCATTTTGTGCAGGCTCGTCCATGTCTGAGGGTTTTTTTTTTTTCCATGCACTGTGTGGAAGTGGGAGTGAAGCTCTCTATAATCACCTCTGCACAACAACACAGGGGCAAGTGTGGCCGTGCCAGATAAGAGCCCTAAACCATTACTTATCAAACTATTTATTATTATTATTATTATTATTATTATTATTATTATTATTAGTAGTAGTAGTAGTAGTAGTAGTAGTAGTAGTATTACTTATTATTATTATTATTATTATTATTTAATGTAACTCTGATTGTAAACTTTATATTGTGAATGAATATGGAAAGAAAATGAGTAACTATGAAAGGAAAATTATTTTTGACATGTATAGTTGACAGGTGTGTAAAACTCCTCCTAACGGAATAAAAATTAAAAAACAAAAGAACGCCTTGCAGGAAGCTGTAATGCCAGGGCGGCATAAAGACTCCAAAAGGGCCAGTGAGCGTATTTACGTTTTTACACATTTATTGTGTTGTAATAAAGTGTAATACAATTATCTGTTGAAAAAAAATATAGAGAGATGTTTACACTGCACTTCATATCTCATTTAACAAATGATCACATCTTATTATTGATTAGAGCGCTTTAGTAATTCGCCCAAATGATTAATTTGTGGCCAATTTTATTTAGAATTTAGTCTGTCAGGAATTTTCAATTCAGTTAACATCAAAAGACTATACATTTAATAGGTAAATGAAGGTAGTGTATAAAGCGCATTACAACAAATGATTGTAAATTCAGTACTGTAGACGATAATCAAATATTCAGATTTTATTACGTCCGTCCTCCTTTCTGGTGTCCTTTTCCATCCATGATGATGATGATGATGATTATCTCGACCTTGACGATGAAACAAGGTAAATCATTAATGACTAACGGTTTTACTGGTGAATTTTGTTTCATATGAAATGATGCGAAACGAAATTTTTAAATTTATCCTTCATTACCTTTATACGCTGTTTATAACCATTCGACTTATACAAGAACTACACACGTTATAGGAAACAAAAGCAATATTAACAATCATCATTATCATTATAGGATACTCAGGTTCATGTGTGCTAGAAAATGAGTCTTCAGCAAAGCGTACTGATAGAAACCAGCATTATGAACATATCTTCATGAATAAAATACGCATAAAATAGGCTTAAATAAGAGGTGAAATCAGCTCAGTTATCGGAGAGCCTTTGATCTCTTGTCTTTTGTTAGTTCATTGCTGTGGATCTGAGTAATTTGCGAAGGATGCCCAGGGGAGATTCGCTGATGTGGTGTGAATCCCGGAGCTGCAGCTTGCAGGCCGCGATAAGACCGTATCAGAGCTACCGAGACCCCAAGCTCATCACACTGAGGATGAGAGACACACCGACAGACCAGCGTTTAACATCACTGAATGAGCCGAACATGCAGGTCCACACCCACAGCACTCACTACAGACTCACTGCAGTAATGTACACCGAAAGAACCATGTACATTAGAATCACATCATTACAAATTTGCATAAATTATATTACACAGCCTATATCATATTCATCTACACAAATAATCATGTTTTAAAGAGTCACTTTTCCCCCAGTGTTAATTTACACCCAGAGTATTTAACTAAAGTAAAAACGATAACATTTGCTGCTGCTTTCTCCATATTTCTAAATCATGACTTACTTTACAGGACACGTGTACCTTCCAAGGGCATGCTGTTAGACCCACAAAGAAATTATGCCAATATTTAGGCAGAGTTGATTCATCAAAATGCTAGGAATTTTGTAAGTCTTCAAAACAGAATCTAATATTCCTTCATCTTTATACTAACCTTCTTCATGTCAGTCCTGTCGGATCTTTTTAATCAGCCATAAACACACTTTAAACCCAAGCACAATGCTCAGTGATGAATTAACACATCCCTTTAATGTCTTTAATGCGGCCTTACACGTCGTGATTCTAACAAATGAGGAAGATTTCACACATACGAAGCCTTGGGGAATGTTATGAACAAAACCTAACCGTTGGCGACTGTTTATGGGTTAAAATAAACCATTATAATAACTGTTACAATGTTAAACGCTTTACCGGTATAGACCTACAGTCTACATAGATCAAACTATGAATTTTTACAACCAAATTTGCACTTTGTTTTGAATCTATTTTGTATTTTGCACCTCTTTACAATATGTTATATATCATATAGGTTGTATGATGTTTATTTGTATATGCTTTAATTTTATCGAACAGACAGGACGTGTCCACACAGGCCAGGTGAAGTCACGACTCTCTTCCTGCGGGAGACTTGAAGGGGTTTAATGATCACGACACACTTCCTGACTGTGAAGCCGGAGGCTTCGTGATGTGATTGCACCTCATAACACTCTTTCTTTTTCATTAAGCAAGTAACGGGTTGCCATTTATCTCCTAAATAATTTAACACAACTGCGCCTCTAATTTCCTAATGAGGCCTCAGTCATTGACTCAGTGATGGGCAGCTTCACTGGAAAACCCCAGGCAACCGAGACAGCTTACATACACGGGATCGTTCATTTATTTATTAGTTTGTTCATTAAGCACGGATACATAAATATAGTCGATAATATTAATGTTGTGTTTTAAATCTAAATTTACATCTAGGGTATATTATAGCAAAATGTATTATTGACAATATTATAATAAATATATATGTAGAATAATACAAAGCATTAATGTGTTAGTCAGTGGCATCTGTTTCTGCAATCACGGAATAAATTGTGGTGATGATTAAAGAAAAAAAATGAGTGAAAAATTACAGGATAAATATAAAGTTTATTGCTATGCTGCCCCTTACTGGTGAAATCCTGCAAAACCCCTCACCAACCCATCCTAATGTTTAGTGCTGGTCACCTTTGCTGAGACTAAAAACTTGCCATTTCTCTAGTCTCTCTTTAATTTAATAAGTTTCATTTGGAAATGCTCAATATAATGTTGAAATAACAAAAGGAAAGTAAACCTCGGATAAATGACCCACTGACTTTTAATTTTGCTTTGAATTCCTGATAATAACAAAACCATAACAACACAACAACAAAATCATAACAAAGTAGAACAATCATTTTAAAAAATAACTAAAAAAATCACAGGCTAAACTTGGTCATATAGCAAGAATATTCAAAGTTAAAGTTCATGTCAGAAACAAACAAACAGCGAATGGGCATTGCTATTATTATACAGAAATCAGTTTATCTAATGGCTTAAAACCATGTATGACATCGGCACGAAAACGTCATGACTATCATCGTCATCGATATGATGAAAAACAGATTGCGCAATAAGGAATTATTATTATTATTATTATTATTATTATTATTTTAAATTAGCGCCCAAGCACTATGACATCAACCCAATTCCGTCATAGTTTGTGTGGGGTATATATATATATATATACTTCAGGAGCTTCTATGATCAGCGAATTTCTCAGTGTAAAGTTTAAAGCAGTTAGAGAAAGTGATTTGTACATGATCATATGCTCATTAGCTATTTGTTTGTTTATGACATGCACATTAGCTTTGAATAATTGTACATAATATATTTAAAGTGTGTGTGTGTGTGTGTGTGTGTGTGTAAGAATGTTATTGTAACCTACTGAGGTAGATAGATAGATAGATAGATAGATAGATAGATAGATAGATAGATCAACTGCATGCACACACACACACACACACACACACACAAACCAATATTATTGCTGAACTGAACTGTTAATTCTTTCTCGGTTTGTACAGTGGAGCTTAAATAAGCGCTGGTAGCAACGATTTGTTATTGATATAAGCAATATGGCGCCAGGCTCCGCCCCTTTGTTTTATGGACACTAATGCGCAGCTGTCGGCTCCTCCTATTATTCCTCAATGATTAGGCCCTTTTTTGACGGAGCGTCTGCGTAATGTACGGTATAGTGCGATTAAGAGAAAGTGATTTGGTCAGAAGATGGCAGTAGAGTCTTAAAGTTAGACATTTACGTGAAAACGGTCTTGGTCAATAATTGCTAAGTAAATAAATTAATGTTATTTACTGATGTTTAGTAGGACATGTATAAAGAATTAACAAGTACAGTCTGAAAAAAAAAACTTGGTTTCTGGAGGAAAAAAAACGCCACGTCAGAAGGGTCAAATTCTTGGCTCTTTTCAAGAAACGAAAACAACTAAGAGGGTTGCTAAAACTACTAAAATTGTTTTAATAACTGTAAACACATTATTCAAACCTTTCAAGGAAGAAATGTAGCGGGAAAAACATCCTGAATGAGTGTGATGGGAGATCACTTAACACACATTGAGTGGACAGTTCATGTGTAAAAATTATTCCTCATGCTCCCAAAACCACTCTTTCACAACTTGTCCTGGAATAAAACCCAATTGATGTGATTACCTGGTCATTCAGTACATTCAGGTCATCAGCTGACTTCATTTGACCAACTGAAGCAACCCCAGATCATAACACTGCCTCCAGAGGCTTGTAATGGGCACTTCATGCACTTTCCTTCTTACCCTGATTCACCATTGCTCTGGAATAGGGTCAAGCTGAACCCATCAGATCACATGACCTTTTTCTGTTGTTCCTAAGTATAATGTTAATGATTGAGTCCAATAAATGCAACAGGTAGAGCAGCTAGTTTCATGTAGAGTTCCTCACAGCTCTGTACTGACTCACAAGATAGACTAACAGTGAATAAAACAAGTTTTATTTGTCAATGTATTTATGAACTGCATATTTATTACTTTTCAAAATAAGAAAATACAGTAAGTCGATAGTTTGGATAAATCATTTTTGGTTTTATTGTTAGTTTCCTCACATGGCTAAGAGTCATGTGTGATGCCAAGTAGCATTCGGCTCTATCCTCTGCTTAAAAAGCTACAGTAACAAGTGTAACTTACTTCAAAATTATAATTTCATGGGGTTTGTGAGAGCAATGTTTGTACTGTATAAAAGGAAATACCATAAATTGTCGGTGTAAAACAGCAAAGCACACAAAATATTTTTTTAATTATTATTATTATGTCATAAATAATCAGGTGCAACAGAGTATAACTGTTGCATAACCTTTAACAGCAGTTAATAAGTTAGAGTGGAAGGAGAAGAGTTATAGCTTCTCTCCCTTTCTTAGATACATTTAGAATTATTCAGAGAGAGCTATACTTTTCCACTCTTTGTGTTGAGGTTTTTGGGTATGATTTTCTGGTATGATTTTAGACCATAACAATTCCAGAAATGAAAAAGAAATGTGTGCATTCTGTGACAACAATCCATATAGCAAAAATCAACATTTTTGTAATAAACAGTATTAATAAATAAGTTATTTAGTTACCTTTTTACACTCTAGATCTGATCTGAAGTAGGCAGTGTGCTATCTGAATATGTCAAGAAAAAATATGACCGAGAGGTTTAAAAGAGGTTAGAAGCTGTTAATGACATGTAAGTTTTTAAATATTTGTTTCAGATTCAGAGATGCAAAATAAATTTTGTCCATCTTAACATATGTAATTCAACAATTTTGTTAAAATTATTGGAAATGGGCCTAATGGAGGAACATGTCATAATATGCATGCATAATAGCTTTTAGGTTAGAAATATTTTCTCATTTGTCCTAAAGAAGTACAAACTCTCTTACTTAATTGTATACATGATAATATTTAATAATCGCTTTGTATTTGTGTTCCCAGCTTTTATGTGCTTCAGCCAATTTTTTTTTATCGTTTCATTCTTCTCACAAAGTCAAATTGTTCTAATAATATCACAAAATTTTAGGACAGTTTTTTTTTTCTCTTGTATTCATTAAGAAATGTTGAACTTGCTCCCTTAAACAGAAATTTTGTAGAAATCCACATCTTCAGATAGTTTACAAAAAGATCTTGAAGGATTTTCATAGCATGTCGTTAGCAAGCTAAGACTCATAAAGGTTTAATTCCACACTAAATGAGATACATGATATTTAATGAGAATATAAGAAAACATTAAAATTATGAATTGTTGTTTGAGTTAATTGAGGGAGTGTGCTTTATGCAACAATTTGCTCTGCATGTGCATAGTATATGTAATTTTAAAATGATGCCACACACTGTAAAAATAACCCACCTCTCCTATAATTAATGGCATAGTGGCAACATGACGAGGGGGGAAGAAATCACACAAACTACCTTTGAAAAGATGTTACCCCAAGTTACATCAGTCTATTCAGCATAGGTGGAAAGAAATGCTATTTTCTGCTAGAGGATGATGGGTAATGATCCAGTGTTCTCAGTATTTTTACAGTTCCATATTGAAACCATTTTTTTGCCATTTTGCCCTCATTTGTTACGTGTCTGCAATCTCAGTTTTCAATGTTTACTAGTTTTATCTTTCTTTTTTTTTCTTTCTTTTTTTTAATTATTTTTTTGGTTTCAGTGGAAGATAGGGCGGCAGGTTGTTAATGGCAGCTTGTTCTATAACTACTTTGTTTGCATAATATCAGGAGAACTGGCTGCACTCTACCTTCATCCAGCACCACCCCACTGCCACATGTGTATTTGTGGAAATGTGCTTTCTTGTGCATGACTGCAATTCCTTCAGTCCAGACTTACTCACCTGCAAACAAACATTCAACACTCACTCTCACCCACTCCCACAGAAGTAATATAAGTTGTAAACTGTCAGACATGCTAGTGCAGTCCAAGTTAGATGCCATCAGCATGTAGCAAAAAATGAAACGACAGGACGCAGCAATAAAACTTATTTTGTGTCATTTACATTTTAATGCATCAGTGTAAGCGATTTAGTTGCACAGAGTAATATGTTTTAAATATGGTTTTATTTGAACATCTTTACATCTTCATCCTCATTAAAATATTATGATTTATAGTTTTACTTGCATCAATCTATATAACTAGATGAATTTGATTCATTATGGAAAAAAAAGTAGAAAGTTTAGATTTTAAAAACCACATAAAAAATTATGGGTAAATTAAAACCCACTTTCCTAAACCTAAAATTATATAAGGGGTTTGGAGACTATCCCGTCAATAAATGTAAGCTTTCCTGCACAGGATGTAAAAAAAATCATTATATAATATAAGCCAGTATAGAAGCTGTCATGCTTCCCAAGCGAGAGAATGCTTGCACCCTCACTAAGTACTACCCACACTGTCTTTTAAAGCAGCAGGGTGCACATCACCTTGTGCCTCGTAAACAACAAAAGCTGTTATTTTGTATGCAGCATTTTTCAACTTTTATCTGTTAGTGGATGACTAAGGATTAACAAGTGGGAATTTTCAGATGGCCAATTTGGGCTATAAAATGTGGGGGGAAAAGCTAACAGCCTTTGTTTTGTATTAAAGGGGATAAAGAGCAGGGAACCCAAGGCACAAGGTGGTGTGCACCTTGCTGCTGTATATACTGTAAATTCATAAAACCTGACATATACACTTTGACTTCTGAGTGGCCTAGTGTATTATATCATACTACACAGGCAGAAGTAAGATGTACCTTGGAGCCTGGACTCGTACTAAATCCTGCATGCCATGCATTCTTTTGGGCACAATGGTTCATTTTGTGAGCAGTAAAAATGGACTGAAAACGGAAAGTCTTTCATTTTGAATAAGACAGCAACTGAGCACTTAAAGCAGTCTGGTTCTTATCTCACTGCTGTCTTCCTCTTACGGTTACTTCTGCTTGCTTTAAAGGAAGTGTGTGAGTCTAAGTTCATATAAGGTTGTATTTAATGGCTGAAAGTTTAAGTTGTGCACCCTACGTGTGGAACATATGATCTTACTAAAGATACTTTAGATAAGCTCATGTTTGTCTAATGAATTATATTATTATCACAGTAGTCATAATAAACAAATTGCATAAACATTTTTTAAGAAATAATAATCAAACTTTGTAACATGTAATTAAAAATAAGAACAAATAAACATTTTTAATATGTGACCATCAAGTAATAGTCGGAACAGTAAATACATTCATAATTCATAATACAACATTGAAAACAATATGTACAGGAACAAAGTCTTTACAAAACTAAGACTCGTAGGCAGTTCTTACATCAGTGTAACATTTCATTTTTATAAATGTAATCATTAGCATAACACTTCAATCAAAATAATCGCCACCCACAGTGATCTTCTGATGGCTGTTTAAACTCCAGTAAGCCCTTTTTAAAAAACATTAAAGTCAGAATTCTGCTCATCAGTATTATTAAATTTGCCACTGAAGAGTAAATGTAGGAAAAGTGGTTGCACAAAATAGTTCATTGTGTTTACGGTTTAACTGTATTGTAGTTGTGTGATTTGTGATGAAAGTAGCTACATTAAATGCATACAAAAAATTATTACATTTGTTTGGTAACATTTATCCTCATTAACAAAGTTGACATAATTATAGTGAGTAATATAACATTTAAAAATGTATTTTATATATGAAATAAATATAACTAAGCAAATTTCACAAATGTAGTGGTAGGTATATTTAATTTATCTAAACAAGTAAATTGCACTTGATATTGCAGCGGTAACATAAACTTAAAAGTACTTTGTAATTGTTACCATTATTTTTGTCAGGTAAATACTACAGTTTTTTTCATTGTGTGTATAATTCAATTCAAATGGCTGCCATTTAAATGCAGTAGCCAACAACAATAGCAGGTTTATGAGAGGTGTGAAGTTTTTATTGTGAAGCATGATTTTTTTTTTGTTGTTGTTGTTGTTTTTAAGAATGATTTTAAAACATTTTATTGACTAGATTGTCTTTAGAGCTCAGTAAACCTGATTAGTCTATAAAACAATTATTCCTTCTTCATTCATGTTTTCTACACAATTACATCTACTGCTGTGTGTCTTCAAGTGTGTAATGAATCAAAGCATAAAATTTTTTGGTCTTAGAACAGCTCAGTTTTGATCCCTCAAAAAGTTTGGAAGGCACTACAGTAGTTTAATATATAAGCTACATTTGAAAAAAAAAATTCATTTAAAAATCATGTTGAAATGTAACATCCACAGGTTGGACAACTGATTATATGTGCACCTATAATTTAGCACTGGACACATATTTGGAGGCTTAGTGGTAAGCACTGTCGCCTTGCACCTCCAGTGTCGAGGGTTCGATTCCCATCTCGGATCTTTGTGCGTGTGAAGTTTGTGTGTTCACCCAGTGCTTGATGGGTTTCCTCCGGGAACTCCGGTTTCCTCCCACTGTCCAAGACGTGCCCAAATTGCAAAAGGCATTCCCAAATTGCCTGTAGTGTGTGAATGAGCATGTGAACGTTGACTGGAGGTCCTAGCACAGTTGTAAAATGGGAATAAATGCAATGCTAATCACCATAGGTCTCCACGGTCCCTAGTTGGACTACAGTGGTTCCTAGATTGCTAAATGGATGCGTATTTGGTGCAAAACAACAATGCACAGCATCCAGAGAATAACTGCACACATGCTCTGAATACAGAATCCACTTTTGAAGAGGATTCGAATCGGACAGGATACAGGATGCAGGTCGCTAAAACTGTCTAGCTCTATTACTCCATTAGTGTAGTTTGCCGCAAACTAGCGACAAATCTCCCTAGTCATGCTAGCTCTCTCCATAAAGCCTATTAAGTAAAACATATAGCCTACAGCAGGGTTGTGCAGCGGGTCGATGAGCAAAATTCATAAAGCAACAAATATGGCGCGGACACGTGAAGTGCCCGTATGTGTGACATCATGTGAGCGTCATCTATCGATCTATCCATTTGTATGATTCGCACAACAGGGTTTTAAAAACAGCAGATTATTTGTTTTGCTAGAACCCGGACTCCGCTCCGGCCATGGCTTCAGCCATGCACACACAGATATGACACACAGGTATGTCTGCTGCTGTATCGTTAGGCCATGCAGAAGGGACAAATCATTCATTTCCAACAAGAGTCTTGAGCGGTGAAGCGAATTCGGAAGTCACAGAACCACTCGTGTTTTCATTAAAAAAATAAAATAAAAAACCCACACAAAAACAACGAATCATTCAACTTGAATTGTGAAGTGGATTCCTGAGCAGTGGACTCTGAGAAGTTATCATCGTGTCCAACAAATTAATATATTTAATGACAAACGCACAAATGGTTTTGACACCATGTTGTTATTTTTGTAACGATTTACATTTTTTGTAATGATTATATACCACAATTAATTTTATTCTTGTCTTAGTCTAACCAGTAAATACAAACCAGTAAAATGGTTCAAAACAGATGCGTTCTTCTACAAAAATACATATTAAAAGGACATGATAAAAACCACTTTTTTTTTAAAAACCTCCTTCTGTAATGTACAATGTGATGTACTGTACATATGGGGTGATGAAGAGGAAGTGATTTGGTCAGTAGATGGCAGTAAAGTCCAACATTTAATTCCATGGTCTTTCCTGATTTTGATTTCTCTCTACATTATAAAATATGCAATAATCTCCTTTGAACAGTTGATGTTGAGATCATTTGTTGATCAGTACCTGCTACTTATGCTCTGTAAAGCCTTTATAACGGCTCTAATCTAAGGTCCTGTTAATTAGACTGGTAACTTTAAATGAACTTCTCTGCAGCAGAAGTAAGTTTTGGTTTTGCTTTTCTGGCAAGGTCTTCATGAGAGCCAGTTTCATCATGATGCTGGATGGGTTTTTCAAATGCATTTAATAATACTGTTCTTGATAGAACTCTTTTTTTAAGTCGCTCTGGATAAGAGCGTCTGCCAAATGCCTAAATGTAAACGTAATGTAAATGTATTCCAGAACATCTGACCTTCATATTTTTACTGACTGTTGTTGTTGCTGTTGTGAATTACATAATTCCATATGTGTTATTTCATAGTTTTGAAATCTCCAGTATTGTTCTAGAATGTATAAAAATAAATAAAACCTGTGTCTACATTTTTGACTGATACTGTAGATATTTCCATAAAAGGCTAACAGTGAAAACTTTTACACAGTGAAAAAGTGAGAAACTAATTTCAGCACTTGCTGCTTGTTACCCACATGGTAGATAATTCAAAATAAATAAAAATAAATAAATAAATAAATGTTATTTACTCATGTTTAAAATCCGTAAACTAAATATTGCAAAATTTACAAAAATGTGTAAATTGCAAGTTCACATATGGAAATATTTTTTACATTGTAACTACAATATATGTTTGACATGTTTGAGGTAAACAGCAATGTGGTTTTAAACAGTTAAAAAGTGGTTTAATCAATTAGAGATCCATACTTTGGGTCTATGGGTCTAGACAAAAATATTTTTAAAATTATGATACAATAATAAGTAACTGCACATCTAGTGTTTCTTCTAAATTGGTACTATTCTGCTGTAGAATCTTTAAGGGTTTCTCAAGAAAGTCAAAATTAAGATGTTCTAAGGGGTTTAAAGTGTGTTAATGTTAGGTGTCATTTATATTATCTATCTGAAAAAATAAGCTACAGAATATTTCATTAATAACCAATAAATAGACAGGATTGATTTGTAATGTACTCTAAAATGTCCACTTGATGGCAGCATGCACCAATTCCCTCTTCTCTGCCTAAGCTTAAATTTACAAATGCCTTTAAACTTCTAAGGGTAAAATACTTTCCAACATGAGGAATCTGTCTGCCCTGGTGCTATTTACAATGGCAAGACCGACTCAGGATCAGTTTCTAAGCTCTCAGATATCATAAACACGACTCCTGGTCTTCCCCACAATCTCTGTCCGTATAAGGTGATGCTGTTTGTCTTTAGTGGGCCGAGAAAGAGAGGTGGGGTCCGGGAGACTTTCTGGAAAGTCATTTTCATAGAGAAGAAATTCTTTCCACTCAAACCAGGTCAGCCAACCCCTCCACTCACCCATCCACTCACTCGACTGTTCATTCCACTCGTTCTCCAACCACTCGATCAAGAGCAACTAGGTCCATATGTCAGGCAGCTCATTATACTCCACTCGCTGTATTTCTTTCTCCGTGGAGTGAATGCAGAAAAATCTAAACCAGAACCTGGTTCAAAAGGAGTGGGTAGCCAGTCTTCATGTTTGAACTGAGCGACTCCAAAAAACATTTGATTTCAAAAAATTGTTAGTGTTTCATGGGAAAGTGTGTCTGTCCTGGCAATGTTTTTGATTAATTGAACTATCAACAAACTAAGGTATGCAAGCTCAACACACATACAGTATACTACATAAACACACAGTGTGGAGTACTGTAGCCTCAGGGAATGAGATGGTTTTCAGAGTGGCTGTGAGATGAGAAGCAGAATGAGGTCATGTGTCCTAAATAAACAGAGGCAAATGGGGTCTATATAAAGCTGTTATTTTGAACATGATGCTTTTTACTATTGAAAGGCATTTCAGCATGTGTCGAGGGGAAATGGAAGTGTTGTGCAGGGTTCAAGACCTGGCCCCCAGGAATAGATCGACAGGTTGCCATTTTCCACAATTGCCACAGCCCTTCTAATGCCCATATAATATGACAAAGAATGTCACTGTGATCTGAGCAATTATAACTGATAGGAAAAAAAAGATTACTTGTGTTGATTTAGACAAATCTTCTGAAATAAGACACTTAACATGATGTCTGATTGTGTCACTGCAGAGTTATCATTGGACATTAAGTAGGTGTAAATGAAAAGGTTAAACTGTACAATTAGACTGTTAACATGTACTGGAGTGAACTTTGTAAGGGTGTAAGGCATGCTGGTGTATTTGGTAGAGTTTCCGGCTCCTCTGTGTGAGTATCTGTGTGTGTTTGCATGTTCTCCCCGTGTCTATGTGGTTTCCTCCACTGGTCATCGAGTTCCCTTGCAAAACCATGTCAGACTGGTTATATTAAATGTCCTCTGTGTGTGAATATCTTCCTGATTGTACTGTATGTGTGCATGGTACTGTGTAATGTACTGGCGTTTAGTTTGGGATTTATTCCTACCATCATACACAGAGTTCCCGGAGATACCAGCAGTATAAAGCAGTTTCCAATTAATAAATGGAGACCTTCTAAAATGAAATTCTTTTTTCATAGTGATGATATAAAGCATGCCATATTGCAAAAAAAAAAAATGCCATCTCGATTAGAATGATGTGGAACATGGTAGACAGCAAACAAGCTTTAAATGATTTATTTGTTTAAGTTTTTTTTTTTTAAAGTTATTAATATTCCATAAACCTGTCCTATGAAAATGTTCATGATTAAAAAACAATCATGTGATTCTCTACACATTGACAGCCAGCTTTATAAACCGGCTATTTTAGGATGTGTGAGTTGGTTCCAGTGGATGAGAATGGCTGTGTGTATGTCTGCGTGTGTGTTTGTGTGTCTGTATGATGACGCGTCCGCGACTGCATTTGCCAGAACGAGATATGAGATAAAAAGCTGCGGAGGAGTGTGTGTGTGTGTGTGTGTGTGTAGCAGGCTGCAGATGTGTGCGATCTCTCCAGGTTAGAAGAGTGAGTCATCGTCATCTCGCCAGGCACCTCAGTCGCCTCCTCTTCGCCTCTATAAATACACAACCCACGCTATATTTGGCATGGAGGGGGCGCTGTAGCCCAGCATCCCCCCTCTACCGTGTGTGCTGCTGTATGAATCATCATCAGCCAGGTCACAGCGGCTTATTCACAGCCTCTGCTGCGTCTTGTGGGAAAAGATCACTAAGGAATGAGGCAGATTCAGAGCCAAGCAAAGGCTGGATCGTCTCCATGTGCAGGGGTGGAGTGTGTCTATCAGCTCGCTTTAACATATTCATGGATCATCATATTTCTTATTAGCTTCCTAACACGTTGCTTGGAGGAGTGTGAGTGTGTGTGTGTACGTGTACGTCTGTGTAGCGTGTATGGCTGTGCAAATGTGTTCTCGTGAACCTCAGGTGTTGATCTTTGACCCATTGGCTCTTTTAAGTGTCGCGCCCGGAGAGCTTTGGCTGACGGGGAGGGGCGCCTGTATGTCAGACAAAACTGTCGGAGGTGAGACGGGTCTGAAGAGATGCTGTTTTGACAAGCATGTAGTTACCCCGCCGCAGGGCACGTTTCTGTGCACGCACGCACGCACGCACTCACTCACTCACTCTCACCCACCCCCACAGACATAATGGGGGGATGTGTTTTTACCTGCCAGACATGCTAATGCAGTCCGCGTTAGATACCATCATTATTAGCACGTTTGGAACAACAACAAAAAAGACACTGTAAACCATTAAATATAATTCACATAGAACAATACTTTTTAAATAAGGATTTATTTTGAACACATTTACATTCTTAACATCCAAGTTGGAAACAGCTCCGTATCCATCTACTGTTCCCATTAGCTAGCCAGCTAGATAACTTTTGGTAACCTGGTGTGTCTTGTTAGTGGTTGATGTCTGTAATATCAGGTGTAATGTCTATAATTGTCCGTTGCTGTGACAAAACAATGTAGTTCAGAAACCAGTGAATTACTCTTCCTACTCAATAAGGTATTATTATTAAGCGGTACCTCGCCATACGAATTTACTCCGTTCCAAGGCAAGTTCTTAAGGCGAAATTCTGTATTGCGGAACGGATTTTCCCAGAGGAAATAATGTAAATGTAGATAATCCGTGACAGCCACCTAAAAATATTACCAATATTACAAAATTTCAACCCTATAATCATGTTTTTGCATATAACAACAATCAAAACGCACAATTTTTTTCCGCTTTCCACTTTGCTTTCTACTGATGCAAACAAGTTTTAAACAGCTCCCAGACGTACGTGCAACTGGATGTACACGCACCTTAGCCAGCGTTCGGTTGTGGCTCTGTTTGTGCTCACAAATTTTCCGAAAATGCTTTGTATGCCGAGGCAAATTTATTGCAAAATTTCAATTCTTGCGTCGAAAAGCATTCGTATGCTAAGGTACCACTGTATCTGACCAACTAGTTAAAGATTTTACCATCTGATACTCAATTTTATCATCACATCAAAACATACAATAACATCTATGATTTTCTTTGTCATTAACATTAGTGAGTTTTTGTTTGACATCTAATCGTTTCTGTTTAACAACTGTTGACCGGCACTGCATCCAGCGGCTGGGGGGTTTGGGCACTGGCTGGGAATCGAACCTAGGCCTTCCGCATGGCAGGCGAAACACCTACCACTGAGCCACCAGTGCCCAGTTTCTGTTTAACATCTAATAGTCTTAAAATAATGGATGTGATTGGTGAAGTTCATTATGCTTCCTGTATCTCTCTCTCTCTATATATATATATATATAAAAATAACATCAAACATCATTAGTACATTAAATAATATTGTGTTGTTTTTTCAAACAATATGATTTAACCCATATTAATGCTAGCATCATATTTGGAGAATATCCCTTCAATAAACACTGAAAAATAACTGTGTATTGGACAGGATGTAAAAAGTAATTTCCAGTATAGACGCAGTCATCCTTAGTGAGAGTGCAAGCCAGCCATAGGTGAAAACAGATTATGTACCGTATGTGTTTTATCCTGTCCTCTTAATCGCTGGCTGGCTTTGAACAATGGGGCAGCTTGCCGGCAGGAGGTCGGCCCCCTTTGCCCCCGGGGTGTGAGTGGGGGGGTTGGAGTGAGCAGTTGGGGGCATGAAAAGGAGGGGGAGGGCACAGGAGGAGGGGAGACCATGCTGTTTGTGTATTGTAACGGGGGATGGGAGGTTGCCACAGCTCCTCAAGCAGGAATGTGTTTACCTCACACACACACAGACACAACCCCTCCCCTTTTCCCTGACCCCCATCACAGTTCCCAGGATGGCTCCTGGTTTAAGGGTTGTCTAAAATGGCCCCCTTGTTTCTGGCCTTTTGTTGATCTCGTCAACACTTGACTCCTTGATAAGTTTCAAGGCGTGAAGTATTAAAGTTTGGTGGCTCTCAACGACTCATCCTTGCTTCTGACTCAGTTCCATCTACTGTTCGTCACTCCCAATTAGAAGCTTCTAAAATGTTCATGTGTGTTTGATTGGTTCTTGTTTTATGCTTTAACACCCACGCATTTTATTTCAGTCAGATCACTCATTTTTTTCTGAAACTCCACTGCAGCCTCCTGGGTAAAATTAACCCATTAATCGTTTCTCATTTCCCTCAGAGAAGGAAAGAGAAAGTGTGCTGTGAGAAGGATAATATCCCATACGCCTTAGGGGTGTGATGCAGGTCCTCTGAGGTCACTGAAATAATAACACACACGCAAGCAGCCTGGAGCTCTCGGTGTAATTACATTGTTTGGGTTGTTAATGCCGCTTCCCTAACAAACAAATGCAAACAAACTGCCAGACGTCATCTTGCCTGTCTTGTTCATCACTGTTTACCCCATGGCGTTATTCTTCCACTGAAGACAAAACTCTCTTATTTTCCTTTCAACCAAATGATTATTCCTAATGATCAGTTCTCTTACTGATATCACATAAGAGATACTCGAGATACCCTTGAATCTACTCAGTTGGATGTTAATGAAATTCCTCAGCTTTAATTTATATCCTACTCTCTAGGCTGTGTTTAGACACTCAGCCTGATATATAATTTTCTCCTTCTTGATAATTGAAGGATGTTTGGCCAATCAAGGTTATTATAAATATTGTCCTAACCCATAAGATCCATTTATCCTTTGAGAGAGATAGACCACATAGGACACATTTTGAATAACATGACATGACAATTTTAGGGTTAAAATGGTTGTTTTATATTAAATTTGTTCAAGAAATGCAGTCAGAGCAGGTTATATATTTTTAAAATGAGATGTTATTAAATTATGTAAAATAATTAAATAGGATAAAAAATACTTTCTATAACACAAAAACAAGAATTTTAACATTATCTAGTTCTGTCACATGAACTTTCCAGCACATTTAAGGAGTTTGTGACAACTGTGGCACCATGGGTTCTTATGGGCTACATAAAATAACTGAATAACCATTACCAAAATCAGTGGAAGCAAAGTTAATCACTGGGGTTTTCTAATTTTAAGTAATGTAATGACATGCTAGCAGTCATTTACAGTGAAAGAGGAAGAGAAACAAGTGGTTTCGCTATGGTCTCCTAAGTGAAACCTGTGTTGATTCACACAACATTTGTGTTAAACACGATCGCAGGTGTGGAAGCCTCATCCTTGCTGGACGAGTTAAACTGCCTGAGTGAAAGATTTACACTTCTTAGCTCATGATGTGTCACTCTTGCTGAACCTGTTAAACACCTAAATTTCCAGAGTAATGCTGTTAGGATTTTTCTCATGCCAAATGTTGCCTTGACAACAAACATAGCACTTCCTTATCAGAAGGTTCTATGCAAACAGGCAGTTCCTTATCAAACTGCTTAGTCACTGTTGCAGTGGGAAAGAACCATACTACACAAAGCTCTCTACATGGTAGTTAATGGAGTTTGACCTATTACATCACCACCACCACCTCATCATCATCATCATATGCTGCCTGTTGACTTTAGTGTAAATGATAGGATTGAGAAGATTGTGTTTATAACTTAATAGGATTAGTGTTTATAACACGTATGATACAGTGTAGTAGATCTTTGGTTGTATGTAAAAGTGTGTGCTGATTGTTAGCCTGCTGTGAAAACCAAACTTTCCTTTCAATTACAGAATAACATGATTTTTTTTGTTTATTTTTTCTTTTGTTTTGATCGTGCTTCAGTGATCCTATTCCTTTGCCCTACTCCACCCCAAGCCCCACCTACACACACATGTGATGTACAGTTCTGACATTAATATGTCCTTGCTTTTCCTTATAGTGCTGAGCTTTTTATTGCTACTTTACTGTGTACATAAATAGTAGCAGTCATACAAGACTAGCAGCTGGGCACGCACACACACACAGACACAAAGATGAGAGAACAGGATAAACATACTCAGCTGCTCATG
>JAOVVB010000004.1:14179057-14195072 GCA_028570985.1 Heterobranchus longifilis | reverse complement strand
ATGTAGAAAGAAATAAAAATCAGGAACCATCATGGAGTTAGAAAGTGTTCTAAAACTTTTGAACGGTAGTGTATATATTTGTGTGTGTATGTGTGTATGTGTATATATATATATATATATATGTATATATATATATACACACACATATATATGGAACAAAAGGGGAGCTGTAAATACAAAAAAGCATAAGAAACTAAGAACTCAAATACAGAATAAAATTAAGAATTATGTAAAAATTCAACCAAGAATTTACACTAATGTGGTTCTGATAAAATTTTAATAATAAAATAAAAAAAATGAAAGATAGCAAAATCTAAGCTATTGGTTTTTAGTCATAGTTGTCTGTTGGAAAAAGAAACAAATATTCCAATGACTTTCCCAAAACAAGTATCTGGTACATGGAGTTATGTAGAAAGAAAATAAAATTAAAAAGCTCTCATATAATTTGTTCACAAAAATGACAATGCTTGCCTGAGACAAATATCCTTTACATACAGCGCAAGGACCAACTGCATCTTATAATTGTATTTTTCACCTGCTGATTAACTCCATTTGATGTAAAAAATAAAAAAATTAAAAAAGAAGAAATTGCATTTATATGTTGAATATAGAGAAATATTTCCAAAGATATCATAAATACACATATTGGAACATGGTCTGCATTTTTATGGTTGTCATCATCTCATTTGTAAACTCTTTTCTCTCATAGACCGGCGACAGTGGTGCGCTATTGGCATTTTGTTGGTTATCCTGTTCGTTGTGATCATCTTCCTCATTGTTCTGTGAACAGCAGTCTGTTCTCGACCACTCCAGCTTTCCTCATTCCAAATGAACTAAGGATTGACTAAAAGAAAGGTGCTTTAAGGAAAGCAATCACCTTTGTCTTTACTTACACAGATATACCCGTAATTGCTGAGTATTACGCTTCCTTTTTCCACTCCAAAATGTTACCTGTGTGGTACTTTAGCTTGTTAGGTTGTAAATATCTATATTTTTCTTTTTTTTTTCTCCTGGGGGCGAATGGGTCTCCAACCCGAATAAGTTGTGTGGTCTGTGTCACTTACATTTACTGTAAGTGTGTTAGTACAAAAGGAAAAAGAAAGTTGGATAAGATTTGAAAGTAGTGTCCTGAGTCAGGGCAAAATGTAATTTTGTTACTTTTTATTTTCTGTGTCATTAATGTTTCAGAGTGATTTTTTAAAGTAATAATGAGCTAATTATTTTTTTTTCATATGAAAATTCTAGGGCTAATTGTTAATCTTTTGCCTCCTGTTCTGTTCGTTAACTGGTATAACAAGTACGTCTATGATATAGGTGCTGACAGTTTCCCATTAACAAAATAATCTCTGCACTGACTCCTTTCTAATGACGGACAAAAAAATAGAGGTCGACAGAGTGTACATATCAGCAGATGAATTACAGTCAGCAACTATATACCTAAAGTGACTTGTATAGTGGATCCCGATACCTGATAATATGGCCAGTAAATGTAGGTACACCTTAGACATACCTAATAATTAATATCCCAGCGGTGATTCTAATGATTATTTCTAATAATCATTGATAAATACTGATGTTAAAGCTGTACTAAACACTGAGGTTTCTTGATTTGGAACCAGATTTATTTTTGAAGCAGGTATTTGATTAACCGCACTAACAATAACCACTTTTTGTAGTAGCTCTTTCCAAATGCTTGTGCATTCTTTTTGTCCTGTCTCAGTTTATTGTAGAGATTTTAGTGTAAACTAAATGAGATTGACAGAGCGAGTTTGACTGTAACATATTTTGCAACATACTTTGAGCATGTTTGCTTTTGAGGTTCATTGTAACTAATATAGTACTGGTCGATTAGCAGACGATTACTAGTCCTCCTGCATAAAGATTAATTTGGTTTGATACGATAGAGATGTAACTACACTTATTGTTGAGTTAAAACACACCTGGGGGGCATTTTCTGCTGAACAGTTTTCATATTGCATGCATGTACTTTAGCTCAAAGTCCTTTAATCATATTAGCGGAACATCGCGAGAGATAAACACTAGGGGGAAAAATTTAACACATGTATTCACACGTGTTATATTTTTATGAATTCAAACACTACTTTATGTTCATTACTTTATGTACATCATCTTAGAAAGTGCAGCTCTGACAACGTCAAATATAACAAACAGAAATCAGGCTTGATTCAGCTCAATTTAATTTTCATAGTAAGTTGAATTAAATAAATTTGTATTCATTTATTACACCAGTTCTTTTTTTTTTCCTGACTTGTACTCAAAAGGCTGATAGATGTAAACTTTTCAAAAATCAATAGGGGTCACTTTTAAAGAGAAATAAGTTGCTTTTCCTCATATGAAAACTATATTGACATTTTTCCTTTTTCCACTGCAGAAAAATAGCAGCATGTAATATTCATGCACAAACACAGAGTTGCCAGTAAACAATATGTGTGTGTGTTTTTGTTAACTTGGACACTTTGAGTTGACCACATGACCAAAGTTAATTGAATTTTTTTTATTATTTTTTTGTCAACAGCAAAAACAAACTGTGGGTTGTGATGTCATTCTTTTTGCAATATTCACTGTGAGAATTCCATTTGAACCTGCACCCAGTTGAATATAATTTGTCTCATAGGTCTAAAGCCAGTTTTAAAGTCAATTCTAAACCCTAGTGTGGTATAGAAATTCAGTTTTCCCACACATATGTTTGAGGTACATTTGTAAATAGCAGTGTGTAATATGGTCATAGTTTAAACAGTTGGTACAGAGGGTGATTTAAAGAAGACTAATTATGGTTTATCATGTAACTGCTTAGGTTTTTATATGCCCATACAGTGTGTTTTAGTGGTTATGTACAGTAATTATACTTCATCCATAAATAAATATTACTCGCAAAAAATATAAGAAAAGCCACAATTGTAAACATGCACCTGTATAAACAGACTCAGAGTGGAGTTTACAGCGGATGTCGCACCTACAAAGGTGTAAGCTGTATGTTATAAAAAGTTATAAATAAGATGTAGACCTGTATTAGTTTTTTTTAGTAGTAGTGCTATATAGTAGTGCTAAAGCAGGCTATTATACAGCTTACATTCTACTGGTGAACTGGCTGCAAAACCTAAAGTTCCAATGGCTCCTGTTTGAGCCTGGTCTTGTTTTCTTAAATATTCAGTGGAAAGACACTCATTGTTGTGTATTTTCAAAAGTATTTCTGCGGTCTTTATTCAGAATGTGAAGGCCCGTTCCTATTACTTTGTTGAGATTGACGGCATATGATAAGTCATGCAAAGAGGTTTGGCTGTTTGTGACTACCTTAAAGCTGTCAAATAAAACAGGAACGGTCACTCATCACTTCTTAAGAAGTCATGTATAATTCTAGATTTTAGTGACTTTTTAGGCAAGATTTTATTTGTTTATTTGTTTTTTTTACTTGACCAATACTACACTGCCTAGCCAAACAAAAGTCATACGCACTAATATTTTGTTTCAATGCTTCATGTGTAAAAATGATTCCTTATAATTCCTGAAACACTTTTTTACTTTTAATTTCAAGTCTTGCCTCTTCAGTCATTGAAGAATATAATTCATTGATGGAATGTTTTGGTCATTCATTATATTTAGATTGTCATCTGACTTCATTTTATTGCTACATAACATTTGCTGAACCTAGACCTGACCAACCGAAGCAACCCCAGATCATAACACTGAGAGGCTTGTACATTGGGCATTATGCATGACTCCTACACCTTTCTTACCCTAACACACCCATCACACTAAAATAGGATTAATTTGACCTCATCAAACCACATGATCTTTTTCCATTGCTCCAAAGTCTCCCTAACAAAGACTTTTTTTTCCCTGTATGGACTCACTAAGAAGTGGTTTCTGTATGGTCACATAGCTGTTTAGTCTCAATCCTTTGATTTCTTATTACATTGTGTGGAAATGCTCTTACTTTCACTGTAAAAAATAGATTTGGTTTCTACCGTCAATGTTTTTTAAAAAAAAAATTATGAAGCAACTTTAAGTTTGTGATCTAAGCTTATATTTTTTCAACCACATTTCCTCAATGAATTTGACGGTGCACCACTATCCTTTCAGGTTTTTATTAAGTGTTCTACAGTTCTTAACCCAATAACAGTAATTTGAGCAATCTCCTTAGATTTTTTTTAATTTTTTTTTTACATTTTGACTCTTCTGGAACAGTGACTTTTTATCGGCCAGGCAGTGCATTGACCAAAATCCGCTGTGAAGTTCAGAACACTACATAGCTAGTGCCTTAGTATCTCATACAGCAGGAAGGGCAAAAAAAGATTTTTCTTTAGCTAAGCATTATCCACCATTTGAGGAGGATATACCTCTCTTTATCCATATTTCTTGAGATGGCATTAGAGAAATATGCTTGAGAAGGGGGTTGGTTTAGTTTCACATTGTACCTGATTAGATGAACCAAAAGCAGCTAAACTTTAGCTGAGTGGTATGTACGTCTGAAGGTTTATTATTTATCAGAAATATTCAATTAAGATAAAACAAACCTTTGGTAAGTGTTCAGAAATCAGTGCTAAATAAGTTGTTACATAGTTATATAAATAACTATCTCTATAGCATCAATGAAATGAAATAGAACTATACTAGATCTGACTTGGAACTGGACCTAAACTACCTCCCTTAAATGTTCCTAGTTGTTTTGATCTGCACCCAAGTGTTATTACTGGGTTCCTACCTGTCTAATGAAGAGCCCCCCCCACCCCACCACACACACAAACACACACGATTACATTCAGACAGGCTACACACTGCATGTATGAATGCACTCTTCTAGTAAAAGTCAAATTTAGTATGCTTAAAGGTTGTTTGGTTAAGTTGAACTGAGTTCTATATAGAACCTTACAACAGAGTGTTAACCTGTCAGAAAGCATTCCAACTAAAACTCATTTTGCACTGTACAGGAACATATTTCTAACCCTTTTTCTAAGAGACTAGGAGGAATGTTCATCTGCTGCTGCAAAAGTATATGTTAAATTCAGTATTGTTGCAAAAAAGTCTCTGGAATCTATTTGCATATTGTATCATTTGTGTAAATGGTAATATACTGTTTGTCATGTTATTGACTTCATATAACTTTATTTGTTTTTATACTCTTGACTGCTGTTTTCTTGGTTATTCCAATTTTAAAATCATCATGAAAGAATATTAAGTACATTATGAACAAATGTTATTTCTGTAGCTCCAAACAAGACTGAAAATATTTAAGGATCTGCTGATCGCAAAGAGTGATTATTATACTGTTGTACAAAATACCACTGGCATAAAAACCCACTGTAAAGTAAAATTTGCACAATCATGTCACTATGTGACAGGGTGGAGAGAGTATGGTAGCGAATGGGCTTTTATTAATCCTAATCGTTTGTTTATATTTTATTGTTACTTTGATATTTGTTGACTGTATGAGAATGAATTGATATTTTGTTGTTTCCCATTGACCATCAACATCCTTTTTCAGAAATTATTCTCTCCCATCATTCCTGTCTGCATTAAGTTCCCTATGAATCTATTAAATGCAGATTTCTGCTGAACCTCTTTGGAGTTTGACTGATTTGTAAGAATGTGTAATGAATGTGTAAGATTTTTTTTAGCAAAGTCAGGACGAACCCACTTAAAGCATCCATTCAAGCTTTTAAAGAAGTATGCCATGTATGTAAATCAACAAAAATGTAAATCAACCAAGACCTATATATTATAGCAACAATGTAAACTTTATTAAAGTAATGAAGTTGTATACCCCAAAGTAAATAATAATAAAAAAATAAATATATACAGTATACTACTCACCAGTGGTTTTAGTACATTTGTGCACCAATATGGTTAACAGTAGTTGGACCAAAAATGTGCTATGGTATGTTGGATAGCTAAAAATGAGCAAAAGCAGTCTCCAGTGTCAACATTTTGTAAGTGTCAAATAAGGACAAAAAGGACTTTGCTTTTTTTGGGTAACATGATGCATTTGTTTCATAAACTTTGAGAGGAAAAATGATTGGCATGTTATACCACAGTACCGTTAAATTTCCCTTTTCTATTTGTCAGAAGGTTTTGATTCAGTTTCCATAACAACTCTTGACAATAAGGCATGTCCCAAAAGGGGACAATTCCCCCCCTCATACTTTAATTTATATCTTTTCAGGTTGCCTTTTAAAATGTCAAAGGACTAATGTATTGTACTCTAATTTAATTTAAAGCAACATATTTGAAATGCAGTTACATGCATAATACCAGGTGTATTACCACAAATTAAAAGCGAGTGGGAGAGATGACTCCCATGTGCTTACAAAGAAATGCAAACTATGTAGATGTTTTGTGATTAAAGTTTACTTTTTCTACAAAGTGCTAATTTTTACTATGTGAAATTCCATCCATAATTCAAATCACATGTTTATAATAATGTGTTCATTCTTTTGTTTGGTTTCTATAGTAACAACTTTCACAACTACACAGGAACTGAATTGTTGGTATGATTAAAAAAACCCTCATAAGCAGGAGGAGTAACGCAGAGAGCGTGTTAGACATGCATTTTAGATGCACTGCCTAACTCGATGTCTTTATCGTCCCTTATCACTTCTGTCTGACTTGTTTGGTTTTGACAGTGGGATACTGATTATCTTTCCTGTAAAACTTGATTTGGATCGATCTGACTGGTATGTAAAATTGATGTGATTTATGTCTATTGATCCAGTCTATCACAAAGGATATTAAATATGATTAAAGCATGCAGATTTACAAGCCTGCTTTTCAAACAGGTGGCCCTCTCTTCCCCCACTCCTATTCTCTGTCTGAGAAACAGGTTCATCATTCACACCTGAGCCCTCTGCCTTGGTCTTTTACATCAAGCCTAATATTACGAGCCAAGTAATTATTTAAATTGTTGCTATATGGCCATTAAACTACAATTTCAGCCGTTATGACTATGAATGCCCAGTGTTTAAGATTAAGATTCAATTTGTCACACGTACATTACTGCATAGTAAAATTATTTTTGTGCATATCCCAGTTAAGAAGCTGGGGTCATAATGCAGGGTCAGCCAGGATACAGCGCCCCTGGAGCAGACAGGGTTAAGGGCCTTGCTCAAGGGCTCAACTCGGTGTTTGGACTTGAACCCCCGACCTTCTAGTCAGTAATCATTAACAGTTTGAGACACTGCTTCCCCCTATTCATTAGTCTTTAAACAGTTCAGTTTCTTGCCCTAATTTTTTAAGCACTTTATGTTTTGACAAGTCTCCATGATGTTTGTTCAGCGGCACTGTAGTACATGATGGAATAATCTGGCACAATTGTGGTGACATTTGCAATCGGATGAGGACAAGTCATCATATGTAGCTGGAGGGGTGCTAATTAGTGTGTGTGTGTTCGTGTGTGTATGTGTGTGTGGTGGGGCAGCAGGTGCAGGATGCAGGTCTTCCATTCAGCTCCTTTATCCGGGGGTAAGTGGAGGGGACAGCTGAGCCCCAACTGCCCCGTGGGGAGGTGGGGGATGGGGTGTGGGAGACAGTCCTCAGACAGCTTGGCTCATTAGCATTGCAATACAGACTCTGGGAACACACACACAGCATTAAACCGTTCCTTTGAGAATAGATACGGCTAACTATGTGCCCCAGTGTTAGACTGAATTTGTCCAACACTTCCAGAAACATATCGTCTGCTGCATTGTAAACAAATTCCAAGATCTGGAGTCACTGGGAATGTGATGCACTTAATTGGAGAGATTTGTGCATTAAAAAAAACAAAGCAGAGGAATATGTGTGTACAAAATAAATGCACAATATCATTCACAATCTTCTATGAATCCTAACTGACGATCATTTCTACGACAATATATGTGGTAATAATATAAAATATAAGTCTAAAAGTCATGATAAATTTAAAATGACTAAATGTCTAGGGAATGCCTAGATTACTGGATATTTTCCAATATAGACCTTACTAATTCTTTCCAAAGGTATTTTTAGAGTGTATGCACAATTTTGCATCATTGCCGCAATAAAATAAAATTTAATTTTTGGTTCATTAAATATCACAAAAGTTAGGTTTTATGTCAGTAAAGCACTATATCATAAAAAATATATTCAGCAAAAACTCAAACATATTTGTGCTGCAGCACTTTTTCTTTTTGAAACTGTTTGCTTATATTAATTGACTAGTAATTTTTAAAAAAGCAACCGTTTTGTTTTGTTTTTTTGACAAAGAAATCCATCTAATCATTGATGTGCGATGATATACATTTTCTAAAAGGGGATGTTTATTTATCATTTTCTTTGAAATGTTCTTTTCTGAGCACAGAGAAATTGTGAAATCGTTAATGTATAATTTACAGATATAAATAGTAAAAATTACATAGATAAATAATGAGTTACAAATGGTTACAGGTTTATTCGTTTGTTTATGTAATGTATATCATGGTCACACTGTGTAATGAAATCATAAAATGCACAAAAAGCATGTGTATTTGCAGTGGTCTGTGTTAGTAAACCTTTTTAATAAATTCCTGATTTTATTTTTTAAATAACAGCCTGGACTATAGAAACAAGGCATCAAGGGGTGATAAGGAAATGCAGAATTTATGCAGTGCTGTTGTGTGCAGCTGTATCATTGAGATCCATCATTGCCTAATCTCTCTCGAGAGGCAGAAATATTGATCTCTCAGACCTCCCCCATACCTGCTGTGCAAACTGGGACACAACACCTTCACCAAATTCACCATTTCGTAATTTAAGAAGCTAAGCATTTCCTGTGGATTACACTGGAAATTATGAATATGTAACATTTCCACCAGTGAGTGAGCAACACATAGCAACCTTTTATAATAAAACCTATAACGGACATGACAGACACTGTGACCCACACACACATTCAGCAGTTCATTTTATTTTATAAGCCAGTAAATATAAATACACAAAACAATTAGCCATTAATTGATGCTGAATGTATCATAACACTGTTATAATGGAAATTATATGGAAAACAAGGCATCACAATAATTTATTATGCAGTCTGGAGTTATCACCGCAGTGCTGTTTCAGCTACCTGTTTTCATGTTGCATTCAGAACACTTGCATTTGTGCTCTGGTTCTCAAGTTAAAGAAAGTGATAAACTACTTTTTTGGCATTTCATGTTGCATTATTTGTGCATTTTGTGTACTTTGTCAGCAACAAAAAAAAAGAAGAAAAACTAGCCTTTGTATTTTGTATAAGAACCTTTGTATTTTGGTACAGGACTTGCTTACCTGTTGTTTATGTATGCAGGTTGCATGAAGACTAATTTTTACTTTTCCAAAGTTAAAGCAATGCCTTTCCTGGTTTTACACATAAATAGTAGTGTCTATGAGTCCTTCCATGTTTTACTCAGCCCTTTAAAAGCAAGTCTGAATCAGTCTCTTTAAATTGCCATATGCTGCTGATCTAACGCTTAACGCGCTGCAGTAAGTGGGATTGGATAGTGATGTGCAACCTACGGCTTTAAAAGAGCTTTTTCTTACAGCCCTAGTCACAGGAATTCATTCTGCCATCATGCAAGGATTTCATTTAAGTGGTATTTAAGTTTTAACCTACAAGAAAAATAACTGCCGGAGAATTTCCTTTGGGAACTGGTGGAAATGGAATTGAAGAACAGTCAGACACACCTCTCTTACTACTAACTGGAGTACACTTCATACTAACTGGAGTATGTGTACAGCCTATTAAAGAGAGAAAAATCTTAAAGCCTTCCCAGACAAGTCTTATGCAGTTGATGGAATTGGCTTCAACTAGTCATAAATATTTTCAGACTACATTTAGTTGCTTTTCTAACTGTCTGCTTCATTGTTTTTGTTACTACTCTGACTATTCTTTTTTTTACCACTTAGACAACCCATTACCCTGTTGTTGTTGTATCGCACTACGCTGGATTCTTGAGGTTTGGTCTTACTTTTTAAACTGAGTGTTGCTTTAAGGAACGCTTTAGAACAGCACTGCAACTACCAACTCAATTCATTTAGGCACGTAGACATGGTTAAGATGATTTGCTAAAGTTTAAACTGAGAATCAGAATGGGGAAGAAAGGTGATTTAAGTGACTTTGAACATGGCATGGTCGTTGGTGCCAGACCATGTTGCCAGTTGGTGGTCTGAGTATTTCTGAAACTGCTAATCTACTGAGATTTTCACACACAAAAATCTATACAATATACAGAGAATTGTCTATCCAGTCTATCTATCTATACAGTTCTCTTGGCAAAAATGCCTTGTTGATACCAAAGGTCAGAGGAGAATGGCGCACAAAACGTCAAATCTTGAAGCAGATGAGCTACACCAACGGAAGATCTCACCAGGTGGCATGCCTATTAGCCAAGAACCCGAAACTGAGGCTGCAATTCACATGGTATCACCAAGATTAGACAACAGAACTTTGTAAAAACATTACCCAGCATTACCCGGTCTGATGAGTCTAAATTTCTGCCATGACATTTGGATAGATCATTTGGATGGATCAACGGTTCATGTTGGTGATGGTGGTATGGGGATATTTTCTTTGCATATTTTGGGCACTTACTACCAAATGAGTGTGTTTAAATGCTACAGCTGACTTGAGTACTGTTACTAACCATGTCCTTCCCTTTATAACCACAGTGTACCCGCCTTCTGTCACAAAGCTTAAATCATCTCAAACTGTGTTCTTAAATATGACAGTGAGTTCACTGTACTCACACTGTTTCCAGAGCCACCAGATCCTAATCCAATAAAAACAGGAGAGTCGCATCATGGATATAATTTAAATAATTGAAATTTGAGGATGAATTAAATCCTTAAGAGCACTCTTACCCTATTTCCACCAAGAGAGTTTCAGACCTAGTATTCCGAACCAGTTCTTGGTTTTCAGACAGCCAAAGCACTGGCCCTCAGACAGAAAAAACGGTTCCATGGTGGCACCAACACTTTGTTGGACTGGATTATCACAACCAACTAAAACATTTTGAAAGCCATCTTTAAAAATGGGCTCAATGGGCACAAATGCTTGGTAGTAATGATGCTTTTGAAGTAGACTCACAAAGCCAGGAGAACTGCTTGCAATGTCATTGTTGTAGCATTTTTCCGCTAGCATTTTATTGATTTATTTTTTTGCCCCTGGCACTGCCACTAGCATTGCTAGGAAAGCAGAGATGTACACAGACGTATACAGTTATGTATCGCTTTAGCCCATGGAAAAACAAATCCAGTCGCTATTGAACCGGCTCTGAACCGGCACTAGCACCAGACATGAACTAGGACCTGGTTCACCTTGGTGGCAAAGGGGTAACACTTTCAGCTCCATCACCCAACACGCCCGAGGAACTGCAGAATTAGATATATTGACCATTTGAAATAAACTCCTTGCCAGGTGGCATGTTAGAATAATGATATTTAAACTCCCAAATTGTTCAGCTGCACTACTGAAAAGCTCAATTTTATTTTATATGGCTCTGTGGAACCTAGTTTCACAGTATGTAGTCAACCTCAGCCCCACTTTACTGCATGACCCTTTCTCATGAAAGTGACCATACAGTGTGTGATGTGTCAAATATTTTCAGATACAATCCCATAAGAAAAAAAATCGACATAGAAAGAATTTACACTGTAAAGGACATGCCGATGTCATGTAAATAATAGTATGCAAGTAATAAAAATATTGACTTTTTCCACTACTGAGTCACAGAGATCAGGTCATTAGTGTTCTGCTTTTAACTTTTGCTCAATACCAGGATTAACTTTTACTTAAAGTTTCCTTAAACCAATAATATTTTCTGTGCAATACATGATTTCTTTTTCAAGGTAATACTCCATTTTATTTAATACTTTATTTTGTAGAGCAATTATGAATAACTCCCCAGCTAGCTTGCTGTTTTGCTATTTACGTGTAGCTAAACCCCCTTGGTGTGACAGGAGTCAGCTAGCTGTAGTTAATACATAACTTTGTTTTGAATTAGTGGAGCCATGTCATAGGTATGCAAACTGTTATACAAATTTCACTCACTCATTGTCTACACCGCTTTATCCTGTATACAGAGCCTATCCCAGGAAACTTAGGGCATGAGGTGGGGTTCACCCTGGATAGGGTGCCAATCCATTACAGAGCACACACACTCTTTTACACACTATGGGCAATTTGGGAATGCCAATTAGCCTAATCTGCATGACTTGAAGAAAATGAAGAAAACCGGAGTACCCAGAGGAAACCCACCAAGCACAACTATACAGAATTCATTTGGTAAAATAGTTTGTCTTTAAAGATAAGTCGGGAACTCCTGAATTATGTTAAGAAACCTCCAAAAGTCCACATAAATATCTGTGTGGGAAAGAAAAGCAGATCCACAGAGAAAAATTACAGTCCCAGAGATATGTGTGAGCACTTCCCCAAAATGCAGTCAGAAAGGAGGAACATGGCTTTATCTGTGTTTTAGTACTGCTGGAAAAAAGCCCTTCCTTTGTCATTTCTAACAGCACAAGCCACAGCCTAGCCACAACATTGGTTCAAGCATGACATCAGCGGTAAAGCTATGTCTACTGATAAATAACAAGTCAGAATGAGTCATAAAAATATCAGAGTCAGAATGTAGGTGTTTTTATGATCAAGCCCAGCAGATCAGTACCCACATCCACTGTATTTTTCCTCTGTGCTGTTAGCGGTGAGATGTTCGGTACCGTAGCACACGAATGGATGCCGTATCGCTCTGGACCAAAAGCTGGGTGACCGAGTCCAAACTCAGCCCTGCTACCTTCTCCCCATTCACCTCCAGGATCTCGTCACCCACTCCCAGCAATCCAGCGTACAGCTTCCTAGTACTGCTGTCCCCCATGTCCTCCACATACACACCTATGGCAACACACAAACACAAACATCTTAAAACTTGACACAATTAATTGCACAAGGTACAGACTGATTACTATGGAAAAGTTTACAAAAGTCTGCACAGCACAATCTAGTCCTAATACAGCCTCTGGAGGAGCTCCAGAGAGCTAAATGGATGGTCCCATGTGACATGCTCAAAAGAAATGAGGGGGACAGGCAGATAGCTTTAGATGACAGAGACAGTGGGGCCATGGGGTAGCATGGAGCACTTGAAATGCAGAGCCAGAGGGATGGCTGTAGAAAACTGAGTGGATGAGACCAAGGAATCGCTCCAGAGAGCTTTCATGGTAGAGCCATGGGCTAGTGCTAGAGATGTAAAGGGGTGGGGCCAGGGAGATAGCTTCAGAGCATTTAGGTGGGTATGGCCAGGGGCATAGGACTAGAAAGTTAAGCGGATGTGACCAATAAGATAGAAGGCTGAGAAAGTGGAGCCAGCTGAGAAAGTCTCTAGAAAGTCAAAGTGGAGCCAGGAGGGTAGCTATGGAGAAGAGAGGGGGTGAGGTTAAAACAAAAAGCCAACACTTTGCACCTTAACAATCTAACAAAGTTTTGTTTAGTGAGTGGGCTATAATTAAGTAAAACTAAGTACAATTATATAACATTGGTCATCATTGATTTGCTATTTCAGGGAAGGTATGAAAAGGTGCATTACAATTTTCATAGGTATGTTAGCCAAAATGAACCTTATCATAATGATCACATAAACAATGAGTTCCAGGCCAAACTGACAAATTAACACCATGACTGTATACAAATTCACAATACACTGATGTATTTCACATATTTACTTTATACAAAAAGTTTACTATTGGTAACTATTGGTTGCACCTATTATGTACAATTAAAATGTCTAGTGTATGCTTATATTATATTTTGGAAGCGAGACAGTATTCGAGACTGTGTGTTACATTTCAGACTAGCTTACTCTCCAATAAAAGCTAGCCTATGATGTTTCCAAAGCTAGTTTTTGAGAAATCTGTGTGTTACCTGAGTCTGGTCTGCATTTCCCACGGGAGATGAGGAAGCCGAAGGGCCTGTCTGGAGGCCGGTTTAGTTCTAACAGAAATGTCCCATCAGGAAATGCCTGAGCGACTCTACCCACCGAGCGCAAGGCACTGGGGTTGCCTACGTCCTCTTTGCTTAGTGCACGCTGGAGTCCCCTACACACACACACACACACAATATAATACACAATACTACAACATGAAAAAATATGTGACATACATACTGTACATATGCTCAAGCTCTTAAAAGTGCACAATGGCGTATCTGACCGATCAGGAATGTGGCCTTTGTGTCTGACAGGTTTTAAAAATAGAATGCATGCAGGAAGATTTTGTCTACAGCTCGAAACAGAAATATGATATTAAGGACGACTGGGAGATGAAACACAGATCCTAAATCTGTATCTAAATGACCAACACCTCCTCAGATTGCTGTCAATTAATCATCACCCTCCCCCTCTGTCCATGTGTCCAACTGTCTCCCCTCAAGTCCGAGCTGTTTATAGCAACCGCCTCTCTGACTGACTCAATGAAGGTGATGTAACTTGCAGCCTGGCTCATGTAAGTCCTTAGTGAAATTTGTCCTCTTTAACTGACTATTGAAATGTGTGCGCATACACACACACACACACTTTAACATGCCACCAGCTATCAAATCATCACTTAGGCTACAATTTCTCTCAAACACAGTACACTTTCAGAATGTGTAAAAAAACAAACAAACACACAATAGCAATGTGAAATATTATAATAGAATGTCAGAAAAATTGCTTTAAAATCAACACTACCTGATATTTGCTAGTTTTAAGAAATTCTCCAGTGTTTTTCAATTTAATAACCTACACAACCTAACCTAAACATCAATAAAAACCTATTCACTTAAAACATAATACTTAAATTCCATCAAATATACAAAGTGTATTTTTTGGAGAACACTGTTATGACGTCCTAGTTATATCTGGTTAAAAGCTGTATACTTTATCTATTCATATATATGTCTTTACCAACGTATTTGTGTAAGCTTAATTAGATAGATACAAAAGCTTATAATGAAATTTGTGGGAATGCAATTTGCTTTCAAATCTGCAATGATAAGATGATACAAACAAGTGAAATAATTTCTTTGATGTAAAGTGATCAGTAGACGTGTTATGATGTGTATGGTGTTAGCAGGTTCCTGTCTCAGTAACACAAACACTCTGGCTTCATGAGGGCAACCTGGCAAAGGCCACATCTGCACCACCAGTCTCCGTCTGTTGCACCTTCTGCCTGTAATGTGATGGAGACTCAACTTCTGTCCTCCACCGTCTGTCAATGATCCTTATTATTATATTCACATTTATAGACAGAACCCCAATCAAATAAATTGCTATTGCTTTTTGAATCAGATGTTATTTTCATATAATATTCAGGGTGAAAATCAGGGTGGAAAAGTACAGTATACAGTGGAACCTTGGATTACGAGCATAATTCGTTCTGGAAGCAGGCTCATATTCCAAAACACTCGTAAATCAAAGCAAACTCAAATTATTCATTCCACAGCCCAAAAAATAAATACATAAAAATAAGTAATACAAAATATAAAGTAAAAATAAAACAAATTAACCTGCACTTAAAAAAAAAATAAATCCAGACAGATAAGTGTTTGCGCGCAGGCGCTGTGTGTGTGTATGTTTGTGTATGTTTGTGAATCTAAAGTAAGCGGAGAGGAGGAATCAGCCCCTCCTGTCTCCCCCTTCTCATCTTAGCAGTGAACTTCTCTCCTCTCTTATTTGAATTTCACACAAACAAAAACACATACACACTCACACAAACACAAACACACACACACACACACACATACACACACACACATTAACGGAAAGATGTTTTGTCGGAAGAATTAACAAGGAACATCGCTAATGACACTCGCGTGAGCGCATACTAACAGAATCACTGCTATAAAGAGTGTGTGTGTGTGTGTGTGTGTGTGTGTGTGTGTGTGTGTGTGTGTGAAGCCGTGGGGGGTGGGAGTGTAAAGGCGAGAGTGTGTGTGTGAGGGGGCAATGTGCAAATTACGCGTGCACACACACATAACGACAAGCTGAATCAGAGAGGG
>JAOVVB010000004.1:14149684-14168928 GCA_028570985.1 Heterobranchus longifilis | reverse complement strand
TGGGCGGACATTATGCAAATATGTTACGGAGTGACGTGGATCCGTAACAGAGTAAAAATAGATTTGCTAACGACTCGAATGTGAGCTGACTCTTTTTTTTAATATACAAAAACTTCATTTATCGTGCACTGTCAGCGTCACAGAAAGCGCAGATAGTTTATGTTCACATACAGCTACATGACACACTGCATGAAAGATAATATTTGAAAGAGCATAATAGGGGCACTTTAAAGAGGACAAACCAGACGTAGGTTTTGGAGCGACGGGGCCTTCTTTAGTGTACTCGGGGTGCCGGGGCTTTCTGAAGAAACTCTGGGTTTAAGCGGTGGACCAAGCTGTTCCATGCTGCTGGAGTGACTCTTACCAAGTCGTGCGCCTGCACTCAGACCCATGGCTGAAAAGAAGCGGCGCAAGGCCTGGTGAGCTTTACCTTCCTTTTGGTTTGTCTCTGGTGCCATATTTCTGTGACAAAACAGAGACACAATCTTGGGACAGAAATCCTATTAAACAGAATATGTTTATTGTAAGCAGTGCAGCTCATAAGATTAATAAGAACTTTTATTTCATACAGTTTATGGAGCAGTACACTGACACTCATCAAAAGCTGAATGTCTGTTTGCATGGAATTTACTCCCCATGCTAGGTGGGTTTCCTCTGGGTCCAAAGACATGCAGATTAGGTTAACTGGCGTTCCCAAATTGCCCGCAGTCAGTAAATCTGCGTGTGAATGTTGACTGGAGGTGCTACCACGGTCGTAAAGTGGGAATAAATACAATGGTCACCACTGGCCTCCACGGTCCCTAGTTGGACTACAGAGGCTCTTAGATGAATGGAAGCTTATAGACAAAAGGCTTGTAACCAGTTCTATTACAAATTACAAGACAAATATACAGTAGTTGTTTACTTAACAGCTCAATGGATAAAATCATGCAGATTTAGGTCAAGAGCTTCAGTTAATGTTCACACCAACATCAGACGGGGGAAAGTGTCTCATTGACCAGTGTCATGGTTGTTAGTATCACATAGCAAAATTGTTTGAATTAAAAGTTTTTAACTAACACTGCATAGTGCTTAAATAGGTCCGGATGGACTAAAATGAACTCTGTAATTGTTATGTCAACATTGGTAAGTTTATTGGAAAATTGATTGGTTTCTGTATTTCCTACAATGCTGATCTCCTGGGATCCTCACACACACACAGTGAGCACACTGCAAACTGCACACTGAGAATGACCGGTCAGCTCTGTGCTAACAGAAACACTATACCTAACTCACCTAAACTGGACAGCGGAGGACTAAGACCAGGTCAGTCAGTGTAGGATTTACCGTGTTGATAAAAAATACTGCTTCTAAACAATACACTGTATTATCACAACGTTGATTTTATTTTCCCGATTTTACCGCCAGGGGGCAGTGATGTTATAATCAGAATTAAATTAAGGGCTGCTCATACTGACCTGTTTTTTTGACCTACTTTTGTGTCCAGTTTGGTCCAGCTCTTAATTGGTTTGTGGCCAAAAAAAGAAAAAGAGCTGAACAACCTACAGACTGAACCAAAAACAGATGATTTTAAAGTACTGCTATGGGCCTCAGATCTACTTTTTGGAAGAGAGCTGTCTCATTCTGTAGAAATCTATAGTTTTAATGACTCACAGTGAAGGCATTGGGCTTTCCTCCCCTTGCTGCTCAGCCGTCATAGGTCCTTCAACATGTCCATTATTCACAGCCGTTTTGGCAGGGCTGGCTACTACCTCCACTCTGATTTGGTCCTGTGCCACTCCTAGGGGAAAGGTCAAAGGTTGATTGCACATGTATTAAATGGCTGCATTGTTACATGAGCTAAACCATAGCAATGGAAATAAAAAGTTTGAATTAACACACAACAAAAAGACAATAAAGAGATATATAGATAAAAGTCAGACAGAGAGAGAGGCCCACGTGCAGAAAAAAAGCAGACAGGAGAGAGATTGCTGAATGGATGTCATGCTGAGAGTCCCACTGTGCTCAGAGCTCAGAGAGATTAGGGGCCTGTGACTCCACAATCTGCTGACAACAAAATCCATGCTCTATCGGGAGCTGGACAAAAACACAAATTCGCCATGCTGCCTACACACACTCTGTAAGGCAACAATCAACATTCAATATGCTCAGTATGGCATGCTTCACCCCAGTAGTTCCTAGCACATAAAAAGTAATTACTCTCTGTGTTACTCTCTACTGTTCCTGTGTTGGTGATTTATACGTAGACAGGTAAATTCACTCAGTCATGCACTCAAAATGATTCTGGCCTCGTATAGCGTTTAGATATTGTCCATTTTACTAAAATAAATTAAGTTTGTACATTACAATACCATCTCAATTAGTTTGCTCTGTGTGTACATAATACATAAATGTCTCCTTCATCCACAAAAGAAATAAAGTCCAGTAAGTAAAATCTTGTTTACTGACCACATTTCAAAGATAAGGTTTTGAGGGACAAACTGGGATTTACCTCACAAATAATAAAGTCTCCTCGAAAATCTTTTTTCCATAAGTACATTATCTGTCTCAATCCAAATCCAGGTCATGACTGCAGTGGTAACTGCAATGGCAGTAACGGCGAAAGCGTCTAAACTAACGGAGTTTTCCTCATGTTTGGTGGGTTTATCCGGGTACTCCAGTTTCCTCCCACAGTCCAAAGACATGTAGATTAGGCTAATTGGTGTTCCAAATTTCCTGTAGTGTGTGAATGACTGTGTTTACGTGTGTGTCCTGTGATGGATTGGCACCCAGTCCAGGGTGTACCCTAAGTTTACTGGAATAGGCTCAAGGCCCACCAGCAACCCTGTATACAGGATTTAGGTGATGAGAGAAAAATAAAGCAGGTGAATCCATTTGGTTCACCCACAGTAGCTGCTTGTTTTTCCCCAAATGGTAGTTTTGCTTCACTGATGATGTGAGAGTGATGGGCTTCTAGGACAGGTGATGGGATGGGCTTTTAGGAAGCATTGTGTTTTACTATGTAATGTGGCTACTCAATGTCATGTTTTACCTAAGGCAGAAAAGTTCAAAACTTTTTAAAAGAAGGCTATATACAGCACTTTTTAAGTGTAAATTGTTTTAATAGACAATTATTATATCTTAATAACATGCCAGAATGAGAAATGTCTCGCTAAATGTGGACGCTAATGTTTCACTGCAAACGGTTTCTTCAATTTCTTCAATTTTAGTTTCCTAAACAGAGAAATTAGACTAACTGGTTTAATAATGTTTCTTAAAGCAAGTATATCTTTAATATTCAAGCAGGTATTTATGAAATTTATTTTGCGTTTCCATGTAATACATATGTCACAGTCAATATTTTATGCATATTTAATTGCATCAAACACAATTTATATTAAAAGGAATTAGTTTATTAAATAAGAGTGTAATTGTACAGTGGCTTATATCAGACTGACCTGCATGTTGGGAGTCATGTTGTCTTGGTGTTATTATTCTCTGGTCATGACTGTTGCTACCTGCTTGTTCCTTCAACGTGGAGGTTTTAGATATCAATTTAGTGTTTGGAGTATCAGGGTTTCCTTTGGGAAGATCCTTTAGATCTGACTGCTCCCCATCCTTTTGTATGATGTCGATGTGTGCAAGATGGTGGTGTTGAGAAGGCATGACTTGTTGGTCATTAGTCTCCAATGTCAGAGTAGATTTATGGGGAATATGTGCTGGAAGAGGCTGAGGGAGCCTGGGAACTGACTGAGCTCCAGGAACCTCTCCTTTTGTGGCAACTGAAGGCATACATTCTTTAAAGTCAGCAAGAGACTTACATGTTCTATCCTTCACTTTTAGCTCTAGTGACTCTAGGGCATATGGGTTTGGGGGTACAGCTATAGCTCCATTAGACTTGGGTGTGTTCCTAGAAATGCTTGGTGATCCTGATGTTCTGAGCTCATTGGCAGTCATGGCCTTTGTCTCGGGACTGCCATCCCTCCTACGACTTCTTCTCTTCTGCTTCTGAGGCGTCCCTCTGTCACTGCCGACACTGCCTGTGCCTCTACAGTGTGTGCCATCGCTTTCCACGATGACAGGGCTCATGGAGCCGATGTAAGTCTCTTTAATCTGCTCTATTCGCACCAGGCGGTTAGGCAGCGTGGGTGCAACCCAGCATGTTACCGTCCTTCCCTCACTTCTCCCATTAGAAGGTAATGGTTGCTTTTGAAAGATGTGAGAATCTGAAAAATCTCTAAATATCGTTCCACAAGAGTTGCACTGTTGACCCACAGCCTCGGGTTCATAGTGACTATTAGCATCAGGTAATTTACCTTGACTCCATCTGTTTTTGTATTTGTCCTCAGGTCTCTGGCTATTGATGTATGTTGCCAAACTGGGTTTGGCTCCCAGCAATCCCTGTGCCCTCTCTCCAGCTCGTCTCCGCTGTCGTTCCAAGTAACGCACTTCAGCGTCTTCCTCTGATTCATCTTGAAAACGCACACGCGTTGGAGACTGACCATGTGTACGTCGACGACGAGACCCTCCAGTTGAGTCACTGCTAGATGAGTCACTGAGGTTTCCCGAGCCAACCACCACCCGTTCCGTACCCGCAAGAGGAACCTGCTGCACTTGTGCTCCGACACGAGACAGCAGCTCCCTGCAAACACACATAGAAAACAAAAATAAAACTAATCTGATGAATACAAAGATATACGATGGACATACTATACATTGATAATAGATTATATAATTGCAAAATTTAGCCTGATTAATATACACTTACTGTGAATTTAAGATTAGATGACAATGTGCACATTTATGTAGTTGTTCAATTAACCAATCATGTGGCAGCACCACAAGTTCCTTCAGCTCAAGTTATTTTTTACATTAAATATCAGAATAAACAAAACAAATGTGATCTCTTTGACTTTAACTATAGCATGAATGTTGGTGCAAGATGGACTGGTTTGAGTGTTTGAGGAACTGGGAATTGCATTCCCAACAGCCTCTAAAGTTTACACAAAATGGTCTGAAAAAGAGGAGGTTGAGGAGACTGCTTTGAGCTGACAGGAGGTCTATGGTAACTCAAATAAGCACTAATAAAGTGGATGTGTTTATATGGTGTTGATATTTCTAATACACTTGGTATTGGTGGTATTGCATGATACACATGATATACACATGATACACAATTTCACTCAATAGTTCAGGATTGAAATTCCCATGAACAGTTTTGTACCTGAGCCTCCAAATAAAGACTCCATACTAACTGAAACACCTCTCCTGTTGTACGGAACCTTCAGCCTAAGACTCAGTATGACTGCAGACCAATCCCTGCTATCTAATATCACCCAAATGAGGATAGGTTCCCTGTTAAGTCTAGTTCCTCTCAAGGTTTTGAGAACCATTTCTATTGCTATTGCCATCTCAGGGAGTTTTCCCTCGCCACCGTTGCCCTCGGCTTGCTCATCGGGACAATCTAATAATCTTGATTGATACATTTTTTATCCCAAATTCCGTACTCATTCCACTAATTTGCTTTAGATTCTGTAAAGCTTCTTTACTTTACAATGATCGTTATTAAAGACTTACAATTAAAGGTTCACCTCCGCTCGTTACAAAGCGCTGACACAGATACATTTTATACATTTTAATTAAATGTATCCTCACAGAAAACTCTAAATAAAAAAGTGTTCATGTCACAAGTGGAATCTTTATTATGGAATTTAAAACACAGTAAAACAAGTGCATTTCTATAAATCTGGGATTTGTCTTAAAACCTTCTTAAAAGACAATTTCATGAATTCAGAAGTGCTTTAGCAAAGTCTCTTTAGTTTGACAATGTTGACTGCAGCATTACATTTTCTGCAAAATCAGTCCAACAATTCAATTTATTGGATGTGAGTTTTATAAAAGAGCTGAAATAAACACGTCAGACAGATCTGTTCCTCCAATTATTTCAACTGACAAATTATTGAAAGTAATGTAGTAAAAATACAATATGATCATCTTTTGTGATAGTCGTGGTTTAGGAACATGTATTTATGTTATTAGAATTGTGTAACTACACCACACACAGTGAATTAAGGCAAATCGATTAAATTTCTGTGTATTTACAGACAGAAAACACACAAAACACTAACACATGCCAAAGTGGCTAGAGACTTCCAGACCCAAGACAGATTCAAGGCTAAATTCCTCTGGAATTCCTCCCTCTGTTTCAGCTAAAAGACCTCAGCATTCTCTAAATACTTCATATTAATACTTTATAATAATAATCCCTTCCTGATGCATAACATACTAAGTTACCATTTCTATAATTATAATTACTTCTACTATAATAATAATAATAATAATACAAATAATAATACAAATAATAATAATAATAATAATAATAATAATGTTTTGGCAGCCACTTCAGATATTTTAAAACTATTTTTCTTCCATATTTTCAATCACAACCTTCTTGTCTCTATCACAAAAACTACCAGCTGAGGGTGAAGACTAGCATGTACTTCCTCCATGTGATGCAAGTTAATAGAGGTGGGTGGCACTGTAGCTTTACAACAGGATCAGTATCAGGATCAAAATCAGTCAATTAATATCAAACCGCTTAAACTGTTCTGAATGCTGCCACAAAAAGAAAATTTTCTTCCCAAACAAGAAGCAGCTTTTAGCTTTTTATCTGTGCTTATCTGTGTGTGTGTGTGTGTGTGTGTGTGCTTGAGAGAGCAGGTGAGAGACAGAGAGAGAGAGAGAGAGAGAGCGAGAGAGATTGTATTTGGCCATAGATGATGAGAGATGAGGATCAGAGATGCCGACCTTGTGTAATTGTTGAATAATTCAACATTCAACCTTATATAACTCAGCTATCATGAACAGTGTTGTCAAGTATGTGTCACTGAAAAGGATTCAGTTTACACTCATCATTAATGCGCTGCTGTTTTTTTTTAATGTAGCCCAGAAACTTGCCTGCAATACTCAAAAATGTACCGTAGGACCAAAATAAACATTAGTGAACATATTTGTAATGAGACTGAAAGAACATTTACAAGATAAAAGACCTGGACTACATAATGGATTTATAATATGCATGCTTTTGTTGTTAGCATCTTAATGACTTGCATATACAGTATAAGTAATTTGTAAATATCTAAGCAATGCTAATCACATCTTGCCAAAGACAAAGAATCGCTAGTCAAAACTGTCCATATTAGAAAAAATGTCAATGAGTCTTTCGTGAGGTGACCTGACACAGAAAAAAACATGAATTTCCCTCACTTGTTTTTACAGTTACCATCAATTTTGCACGTGAAATGATTTCACCACCTCCTCAGTTACAGGTACTCAAGAGTCTGATACAAACACACTATTAGAAAGTTGAAAGTAGCATCTTTATAGTGTCTTATAAAATTATAACTGTGCACAGAAATGCTGCCTTTCAAACTAATAACAATATGATTCTTATTTATGCAATTACTTTTATAGTGCTTGTACAATGATATTCACGTTGATTATACCTAAGCCTAATTTCAAATATCTGACATTGACAAGAGGAGAGTAGTGTAGTTTCTTTTAAAGTACTTATTCCTGGGCTTTTTCTATACACTCTTGGCTGGGGTTTCTCAGCAGGGGTCTATTTAGATACTAATATTGTCATTGTAGAAGAAGAAGCAGTGCAGTACATGTACATACGTTACATATACTAAATAAGAAGGAACATTTTCATGCAGATATCAAATAGACTACAGGGAGGAAAAGAATACAATAAAAGAATCCAATAAGGTGGGTCATATGTGAGAATCAGTTTTGTAATAATTCAGTTGAATTATGAGAGGGAGAGAGAGAGAGAGAGACCTGTTGCTGATAAAAAACGACTTGACAGGTTCATTGTAGCACAACCCTATACATCAACAAGTGACTTCACAGCAAATAAAACACACACACACACACACAGTTGTCTCTCAGCACTTAAGCCTCTACAGCTGACATCCCACACCACTTTAGACCCCAATACTCTGCAAAGAGGAGAGCTTAAGAGATAGATAAAGAGCAATAAAGTGTGTACTTACGACTTGTCCCTCTGGACGGGTAGAATGGTGTGGTCGGCTTTCAGAGGGTTTGAGCGGACCTTCATGCGAGCACGCTCCAGCAGTTGTTTGGCCTGTTCATGGCGAGGACTGAGCGGCAACTCAGCGCCCGAGACAAAGGACCTGTAGTCCAGACACACAGGCAGATGTCAGACTACTGTGCAGCAGGAAATCTCACACAGCACAGGATTAAGTGGAGCAGCACGTCACCACTAATTAGTCTGATGGGACTGAATGTGCATATGTGTGTGTGTGTGTGTGTGTGTATGTTTAAGAGAGAGAGCATGAGAGAGTCATCAACATATGAGGGCTGAGACTATCAGCTCATGTGTGTAAATTGGATTATGATTATAATTATGCATTGGATTACATAAGAATAACATCATGTTTGTATTCTAACAACACAAACCAGGTAAACAAGCTAAATGCTAATGTAATTTAGATCTTACTTCTCTACTTTTCTGACTAATTGAGGGCCTTTTAAGTACTGCAGCTCTGCTAAACTGTTCTGATTGGTCATAATGTGCTGATCTATAAAAGAATGACTCTGGCAGTAGTACAGGCAGGTCTTTTATGGACAACACTGAAGTAATTTAATAATATCAAACACATTTTAGGGCAGGAATTTGTAGTTTCCACTGCCAGCATATTGTAAAAATAACTAAATGTTTTTTCTAAGTAACATAACAAGCTGAATAACTTATAATTATACTTATTATAAATAAGTTTAACAATTATGTATAACATTATTATTATTAGTATTATAAGAGAGAGAAAGTTTATAGAGATAATAAATGTTTATAACTGCTGTAACATAGGTGATAACAGGAACTAAGTTTGCAACTGATCATAACTTGAATAAATCTGTAAATAGATGCAACATATGGTGTGTCATTCATTAAAAAAATTGGAAATTGTTGCCAAATTGTTGTAATACAAGATGAATAAATCACTTTGATAAAAGCAGCTATGGGATGTCTATTTAGCCCTTACAACAGAAACAATAATGGTGTGTTTTTATGTCACCTGTTATTTTGTTCACTGTCATGAAGAGAAATCCCAGAATCCCAGTCACTGTCATTCAGCGCACCTTTAGGGACACACATTTTTGTTCATTTTATTTAGGAATTTCTTTAAAACAAATAAGTAAATAAATCAGGTTCACAGTCTAATATTTCATTGACTGCCTTTAGCTTTGTGAATATGATTCCTCATGCTCCCAGAAGCGCTCTTCCACAATTTTGTTCGTCAGCTGACTTTATTTTATTGCCACATAAAGTTGCTGAGTCTAGACCTGACCAACTGAAGCAACCCCAGACCATAAGACTGCCTCCAGAGGCTTGTACAGTGGGTATACATGGGTGCATCATTTCATGTGCTTCCCTTCTTTCCTTAACGCAGCCATCGCTCTGGAATAGGGTTAGTCTGAACTCATCAGACCCCATTCTTCCAAAGTCCAATCTTTATGATCCCTACCAAATTTAAGTGTTTTTCCTAATTAGCCTCACTAGCAGTGGTTTTCTTATGCCCATGTTTAGTGAGTTTTCATCACACTGTGCATGTGAAAATTTCACTATTAAACATAGCTATAGTTTTTACTTTAAGTGATGTCTGGTCATGATTTTTTTTTCTGACCACATTTCTTCCACAAATTTGACACTGTCCTATCTCCTCCAGGTTTTAATAATGTGTTGGGCAGTTCCTAACACAATTCCAGTCATTTCATTTGTGTTGTTGTCTTTGCTTGATGCAGGCCAATAATTTGACCCTTCTGAAGTGGTAACTTGTTTTTGGGCTGGGCAGTGTATGCTTAATTATCTTCATGTTACTCCCACCCAAATCACACAGCTAACATCTTACCAGAAAGAAAGAAGAAGATGTAAAAAAGAAAACAATCAATCATGTTGACAGTGTATTGAACATGTTTTGAACAAGGAGTTTCCAAAAACAATGATCATGCAAAAACATCTAGAAATTTATTGAAACTGTCTGCTGTAATAATGAACCACTCTACAATATTTTCTACTTCAGAAGGCAACCTTTCTATTTCATTTTCTGAAATAACAACTAAAACTAATAATAAATGTTAATAAAGGGTTTCTTATCTAGCAAATAAAAATGTTTAATTATTTGTGATTTCTTTCTGTAAAAAGATCTTTATTAAACACACAGTATAGAGAAGGAGTCTCCAGTGCCAGCAACGGTAACAGCCAGTAAGTTTTTAACAGCAGCATGACAAGCAGGACAGTGTATTTCACTTTGCAATAATGGGACAAATAAAAGCTGTCATGGGTTAGGAAATAAATGTTTGTAGCTATTATAACATAAATGATAATGTGAATATTCTAGAACATTAAATGTAATCATAAAGATTAAAAGTATTATATGTTGTTCTGTTATTAAAAACCAACTATCTAAAATGCCAGCAAAATAATGTAGTGTAACAGGAATAAAACAAACAAACAAACAAAAAACAGATTAGTGTGATGTGAAGCAGAGGCTGTTATGACCTAAAATATAATTATTTTTAATGACAGCACACCCTGGCATATTTTCCTCCTTATTTATGTTACACGCACATTCCTTATTAGACAGAAGCTATCATTATAGAAGTGTTAGTATTACTATAGTATTTTTTTTTTTTTTTTTTTTTACAGTTTTTACTGTAACATTTTTGAAATGTTCATACAAAAACCTTTAAAAACATTCACAAAACATAATAGATTGAACTTGTTAAACTTGAGAGTCCTAAAGCTATAGCATTCATAAACCATTATTAGAATCTTCCACATGTCATGCCTAGCTACACAACAGACAACAAGCAGGGAGAATGATGGACAGCAAGATAGAAATGAGGGAAAGAGGGAAGAGGGAAATGAACAGACGTTCACATAATTAAATTACATGTGAGTGATGAAAATTGTACACTCCGGTACACTGTTTTAGTTTTCACATTTCTAAAAGTCTAGCACTGTAAGGTTGGATGCATATCAGTTTACAAGCTGAAATTCTCCTCATGCCTGACTCTTTATAACTTAATCTTTATGCACAACTGATATCGTCTGTTAACACTATGAAAATTAATTTTCCTAATCTTGTTCCCTTAGTTCTCTCCCTTAGTTAACTCACATTAAAAAATACCTTTCCTGTTCCAAGTAATGACAATAAGCGACAATAGTTCGCACGGACCATAATATTCCACTAATAGTCGGAACAATACCCCAATTGGAATAAAAAATACATATATCATTCTGCCTGAACTGTATGTCTGGCCCGATCCGACCGGAATGATTTTTCAGTGGAGTAGTAAAATTTCGCTTCTATTTATGAACTGTAAACTCAGTGAGACCAACTCTCTCCCACTAGTCTGTGCTTTTCACTTTCAGCCACTGGCTTCTGGTCTCTGGTGGAGGGGTGGCTCAGTGGTTAAGGGATTGGACTATGGTTTAGAAAGGTCCCAGGTTCAAATCCCACAACCACAATCAATCATAACACACATATAAGAAGGTGAGATTTGTTTAAAAATATTGGACATTTAAGGAAGGACATTTTAGGAAAAAAGCCTCTATTTCTTTTTTCTTCTGTTATAATGTTCGCAGATTAAATGGTTCACATCGAGCAGAACCACTTGGCACTTGTCAAATTGTTTTTAATTCTAATTAAATAATTTAAACATACAAACACTTGTTTTAGTCAGTTGGATTGACGAAATATTGTCCATGATAAACTTAGCTAGTACTTTGGATAAGTAAACTTAGAAAAGTAATTCCTGTATATATAATATAATGACTGTTATAATCAGTGACTCGACAACTATGTTGTTTAGCTTCATTACATTACTTCTTTTTTTGTGAAGCTGCTGGCTGTTTGGCTGCATACCTCACCTACTACAGTCTGCATTAAAGTTGTTTTAAACTCAAATCAAATTCTTAGATATGAAAAAATCTTACTCGTGCATCACTGAGATAAAAGGGAGGAAGTCTGGTTAAACTTAACAGTTGACCCTTAAAATCAAGAAAAATTGGTTATTTGTTACACAAGAAACTAATTAAAATATAAATTTCATGAATTTTTAAACATTTTACATTTTTATACATTTTACACGTTTTTACTCAAGGGAACAATAAGAATGAATGAAAGGCTCAGAAAAAAAGTAACTCAGCCAAGGCGTGTTTTGTGTCTACAGTTTACTTTTTTTTTTTTTGCCCTAGAGCTACAGGGTGAATGTAGCTAACAATCAGTGAAAGTTTATCATATTTGAAATTTTTTTACATTAACACATACCCAAATCTCTACTCACTTCAAACAACACTAAAGCACAAACACATTGAGCTACATAATAAAATTTTATTTTGAGGCACAGGGTTATGGAAAATAAAATGGGGAAATAAGCTCAGTTTAGTACGAAGGAGAATCATCAGTTACCAAATGTATCTTGCCTCATTGTTGCAATCCATTCCTTCGAAATAACATATACTTCCTGAGGTTCTTAATATATGTTTAGGAACGAAGTTAGGCTTTACCTCTGGTATGTGTATTCTCCACCCTCTGATCAGTAACTGTTGCATGCTGCCCCTCACCGTTCCTTCTCTGGGTTTTCTGAAGCATCTGTCTGAGGAGCGTTCGGTTTATCTCCACTCTCTCCGCTAGTGAGAGACTGCTTCCACTGCTGCAGATGCTCTCCAGACTCTCCGCACGCCAAAGTTTGCTTCCTGTTCCAACTGCCAGGCCTGAGTCACTCGTCCTGCAGTTCTGAGGATGGCTCTCTGCGCTGTCTGATATTTTTATCTCAGCATGAATGATTGAATCTGTCTTTAAAGCTGTATGCTTGGACATGACCCCACTTTTAGATTCCTCTCTTTCTGAAACCTCTCGTCCGTTTGACAGTGTGGGTTCTTGCCTGGTAATCCTCAAAAAACCCTTGGGTGAACTCCATGGTTTGTTGCGACACAAGGACATATCTTGTTTAGTATTGCAGAAGTTGTCTCTCATGTTGTCCAGAAATACTGCTTCTCCATGTTCCATGGGAGCAATGATATTTTTATCATCAGGAGTGTGGATGGCGAAATCCTCAGCATGAGCTTCCATGTCTTCATCACTGCTGCTAAATCCCAAGACACCTGTATGAGATGAAGCTGACCTGTAGAAACCAGGCTGGTTCCAATTTGCCTTGTGCTCTGAATGAGATTTCAGCTTTGACTGTGGGGATAATAATGCAGAAGCATGTTGGTGTAGCTGGGTGTGGGAGCTTAAAGATGAGGAAATGACGGATCGAAGCATATGGGTTGGACTTGACAGAAGGGATTCAGATTCCTGGTCTGATCTGTCCATCGGAAGGGAGTCAGTGGCTATAGGATTGCCCTCCTCAGGCACAACCATGTCCTCCATGGCCCATTCAGAGAGTTAGGTGAGCATTATACAGCCTATGGAGACAATAGGAAACAAGAGTCACTCGGTGGTCTCCAGTTTCCAGATATAAAGCTACTATTGTGTAAGACAAAGTTCAGGACTTTTTTCCTACAAATACGCTTGTGCATTAATGCATTAGTGCATTACTCATCTAGAAAACATTCAGAAAACATTCCTGAAATAAACATTAAGATTTAATTTCTTTATAGACGTTACTGATAGTGTTCATAATACAAATTTGTGACCTGTCATGGAAATCAAAACCTCCTTTTTTTAACCTATATTAGACAGTCAAAGATACCATCCTCCTGGGAGTCACACGAGGTTAATGGGGATCATCCTCTGACTAGGCATTTTATAATAGTGTAAGAAGAGGAAATTAATGAGGTTGTGGGTTAAGCTCTCTTTTTTTGGCCGATCTAAATCCCTACGCACATCTATACTCCCAAGCTATATGTAGTGTCTGAAACAGCAACTGAGTGTAGGTGGTGAAAATGAGGTTCCTTCGCACTGCTGTTTGTTTTACTCTCTGTGATAAAGTAAGGAGCTCGGCAATCAGGGATAGACTTGAAACCATTCTATTAAATTGAGATGTCTATATTACCAGCAATATAAAACTATATAAAACCAGCAATGTGTTGACTGATCTATTTTCAGCCATGTTTAATAATACATTATAAAGTGGTCCTTTAATAACCGTAGAAAAATACATCAGCAGGTTAACATATTATACAACATATAATATAAATTGCAAGTGTTTAATTGATTTACATTTCAAAATTTTCATTCTCAGGTGAAGAGGACCAGTGTGGTTTCTGAAAGAACATATTGTACAGTACATTGTTAGCATTAACCTTTCCAATAAGTGAATCGTGCTAATTTAATAGACCTGTCTTTCAGTGTAAAATACAGCATTTTATATAGATTTTTGGGTTGGGGTAAGTTTAAATTCATTTTCTATTTTGTGTTAAAATGCCTTCTGACTCCAACACTTTTTTTTTTTGGTACTAAAATTTAGGGCTGAGTTTGACATTCCTTAAAGCGGTGCCGTCCTAGCACCTTATTATATTCCGAAACAAATTCAAACAAAACTTTCACCCTATTGCCGAGGCTAACAGATAAAATTTTTGTGCTGAGTCCAGATGAAGCTAAAGTGACATCCAGCTCAACAAACCACAAACATCCAATGAATTTGGCAGACACTGAAAACCCGCTGACATCAATTTCTTTGTCAAAACAGGGGAAGGAGAAAATCTAACAAAGTATATGTACTTTGCACACACAATGACCAAAGGCATTACTGGTTTTGGTCCCCAGATGGATGGCTAATGTAATGAACTCCACTTTAACTACATTATGCCCTGAATTATAAAACGAACCTTCTTCATTTTGTACGCATGTGCGAATCCCCTGAACATTTAACAATAAACAGGAAATAAAATATTTAAACTTCAAATATTGTCATCAATCAGCGACATGGTGGCTCAGTGGTTAGCACTGTTGCCTTGCACCTCCAGGGTCGTGGGCTTGATTCCCACCTCAAGTCTGTGTGCATTTAGTTTGCATGCTCTCCCTGTGCTTGGTTGGGTTTCCTCCCACAGTTCAAAAACATGCAGATTTGTTTAAATGGCGTTCCCAAATTGCCCGTAGTGTCTGAACATGAGTGTGTGTATGTATGTGCCCTGTGATGGGTTGGCATCCTGTCCAGGGTGTACCCTGCGTCGTTCCCTAAGTCTCTTGTGATAGGCTCCACAACTCTGAATACTGGATAAAGTGGTATAGACAGTGAGTGAGTGTGTGAATGTCTTCCAATATTCTCATAAACATACCATATCATGTATATTGGTTAGCCACATTTTGTGATTTTATTAAATTATTTTCTATTTTAAATGGCAGCCACAGTCCTGGCCAAATATCAAATTTCTTGTAGAATGATGAAAACTCTGCTAGTGTACTAAGTAAACAAAACAATACCCATTAGCCCATGTTCCTTTTTGCCCTCATTGCCTCCCATTACTGAGCAATGATATCACTTTTTAAAGAAAAGTGTGTTCTAAAGAAAGAGAACACACAAACTCAAGTGTAAAGTACACCACAAAAAGAAGTTCATGCATGGCTTTGTTCTTTTCGAGACTAACTTAATTTAATTATTTCCCTCCTAATTAGGGCTCCCAGCCTTTGCTCTAGCTTATCACTTCTGGGACATCCAGCATCCCATGCTGAGCTATATGCACCATACCCATGGGTGCCATGTCATCTGACTAAAATCAGTGTACCATGTATGAGATGAATTTAACTTTGTGAATACACTATGCAAAAATCCTATGCTGGTCTCAGTAATGGCAAAACTTGTAAAATCGACATATGGCTTTCAAGGCCGACTAATGTAGTGGACAGCCTCATAAGTGCAAAATGATAACTTTGGGTAACACAAGAAAAAAAGAGAGAGAGAGATTTGTGTGGGGGTGAAGACAGCTCATGGTTTCTGTAAGTACAAAACTCTTGGAATGCATATCTCTGGAACTAATGAGGCTATTTCAAAGGAATTTGTTTTTTTTTCTCCTTCAGCAAGCAAAACCTGATGATGACTTTTTCTTATGTCAACACAGTTAATGTTTAAAATATATTACATTGTACGTTTAGAAGATCAAAATTTCACTCCATGATTTAAAATTCAACAGCATAGTGTCTTCTGTTAAAAGCCAAAGAGTCTGGACTGTTGTGTTAATTTGTTCAGAATGACTGTGTTGAGAATTAGACCATTTATTAGTTCAACTACTGTATTTGATGTGCATTCATAATACTTTACTCCAGCAGCAATCTTTGATTATAAAAGACAAATCAAATAGTAGCTTGAAAACATTTTTTAACATTCGTCAAGATTTGCTACTACGGTATATAAAAACCATATACACCCCCTGATTTATGTTGTCTTGTTGATCAGTAATAAAAATTATAAACCTATGAGGTAATAGGCTTTACTATATGAATAAAGCAAACAAATGAAAAAATAAACATTTTAAGCTGTTAATAATACAGTATGGGATGATTTTACAATCTGCTGTTTTTATATAATGCGATGGACAGTATACACAGTTTGATTTTAATTTCCCTATGTTCATTTAAAATGAAGTAGACTCTCTGAGTAACTACTCTGAATCATGGAAAAAAAAAGGATGGCAGACTTCAGCATCTTACCTCATTCTCTCTGTTGACGTATGAAACTCTGACCTTAATCTGAAAGTTATTTAACAAACATACCACGTATTTGCATCTATTTACAGCCATGTTAGTCCGATTTCTGTTTCAACTTATGTCTCTTTCATCAGTAGCTTTTGGTTTCCTTTTCTTTCTGTTGCTGTTTCACTGCTTTTTGTGCAGCCCAGTTCCAGCTGTTCAGGGGGAGGCTCAAGTGTGAAGAGAGTGTTCTCTGAGTTTTCTCCAAACCCTCCCAGTTATTAGGAATATGATTTTAGCCTTCTTACTGTTCTCCCTTGCTCTCTTGTCTTCTTTCCTCCTCCACATGCTATGGTGTGCATGGGACTGAGTCTGACTGTTCAAGATCCACATGTGTTAAGATTCCTGTGTTGCTCAGGAGACAGGCATGACCAACACTGGAACGGGATAGGCTGGACAACAGGTTTAATGGGAACAAAGCTAACAGACTATTGGTGAAGCTGCCACTAAGGTCAGCCCCTTGTAGGAGGAGCGTAATTGTACCCCTCCAAAGAAGAATGAAAAAAAAAAGGACAGAATCTTAAACGGCAAGTGGAAAGGAAGTGCAGGAATCTCCAGGCACATACTCCATCTGCCAAAGAATTTCCTTTGTTGATTATGAATTCAGACTTAACTCAGTCAGTGCTCTCAATCTGGTCTGTGATTTATAGCCATATCTTGGTGAAGCTGCTGTAAAAAATAGTGTTAAAGTTGCTAAAAAATAAAAAATCATAACGACAACCTGTTTAAAGCTTAGATTCCGTAAAAAGTTCCGGAGGAGCTGCGTAGAAAGCATACAGATTTGTGAGGCGAGCTCTGGAGAAAAGCAAACCAAATGTATCAGAAATCATTGGGTGGGTCTAAAACTTCATGTGCAGCCACTGCCAAGGATGCAGAATCTGAGACACCTAGTCTGAAACCTGAGGCTTAATCCAAAAGCCTCATGCAAAATCACATTTGTTCTCTCTGCTTCATTTTGAAACAGACCCCGCATTCCATCAACTTTGCTCCACTTAATGTGTCAACTGCCTACTTGTAACAAGAACCAGCCGTGTTCATTCTCCTGTGAAACGGCCATATAAACAGACTCAGAGTTCCATGAAATTGACTTTTCTTGCATGTTCACAAACACATTATAATTATCTGCCAAACAATCAGAGGGAGTTTTGAAAAACCTGCTGCTACCATGAAAAAGATACACAAAGACAAATGACTTTTAGTCTAGCACAATTATTTATTATTATAAATAAATCTGAAATATTGTCTTTTTGCTCCAATGGGACAAGGTCATGTAGCATTTATTACATAAAAAGTATTAACATATTTTCTGTAAATATTTTTTTATTACCTTTTCATTTAGGGGTTTAACACTTGGCATCCAAAATGAACAAAAGTTTTCCATAATCCCCCCTTGCTGCTGACTATACTATCTAACCCACTGCATGCTGAACGCCTTGTCTTTTCTTGCCCAATTTCTCAGTCTCTGCTCACCAGAGAGTGGTCTGAGTGATCTGTTCAGAAAATCAAAAGGATTAAGATAAAATTCAGCCCACCAACCATTGGCTTTGGTCCATAAACCACTTTAATCAGGAGCTCATTGGCTCAAGCCGCATGAACAAAATCAGATTATATCTGTCATCCCTAACATGAATACTGATGGAAGTGAAGACCTCTGGCTGAGAGAGGTTACAGCATCACCCGGGGATCAAACCAGCAATCTCCGGATGATAGGGCAAGCACTTTACCACTGCGCCAGGCTAAACGGCTACACACTTTCAAAAAGCTCAGTAAGTTCTTAAATTTTTTTTTTGTTGAAGAAATTAATTTTTTCATACTTTCTTTTTAAAAGAGGAAAGCATTGAGTTTTGTGGTTTTATACAGAAACATTAGCTTCTGCAGAGTGACAACTAAAGACCCCTCAAGAGTTCTAGATTGAACCTTTTTAAAGTTTGTCTGCAGTGCACATGTAAGTGTAGTTGATTATGTTTTTTTTTTTTTTTCTTGTTTTAGAAAACACCCTGACCACCATGGAATTACATATATTTTCAAACATAAAACAGAGGTTCCTTCACCCAGTGGTGCATGTAAATTTAACACATCCTGTTTCACCTTATGACTAATATTCAGGTTCTTTGCAAGTGTCCAAAATTTCACTATGCGTCTTTAGCCCTACATCTTGAAACTCCAACTGGATTGTCTCCCCTGGATTGCTTCTTTGGACTATACCTTCCCAATTCCCCAAAATATTGTATCAATTTTGTTTTTTTTTTAGTTTCGCATTGTACCTCTCACCCAAACTCTTTCTATAAATAGCCATACAAATCATCATATGCAGACTTTAAATGGCACATAATCTCAATCAGTTTTGTAAAACAGTTGGCATTATACATGCAAACTGGGGCATGGGGCTGTGTTGGAAAACATTACTAGTCTAAACATGACCAAGTTTACAGCATTAAAATGTAAATCTGTGTTCATGTTTATTTTTTTTGTGTGTAGAAAGTCATAGTGTGTCCTGACACTTTGGCATCGTAAAAAACTTTTTTTTTTTGGCCAGTATTAGCT
>JAOVVB010000004.1:14119124-14132903 GCA_028570985.1 Heterobranchus longifilis | reverse complement strand
TTATCTATCTGGTAAATGTTGAATGCACAAATCAATTATGTGGTCTTAGTGCAAATCTACCATGTTGGTCTAGATTAAATAGATTTTTTTGTAAAGTAAGTCATTAAATCACATCGGTCTTTTGGCTAAAGGCAACATTTTATGTAAATGAAATAAAACAGTCAGGCTTCTCATAGCTCCAGAAAACTTCAGGAGTGTGTGTTAAGTATAATTCCCATTATAACTTGGAAACACATCGCCCTACTCAAATAAACTTGTTAAATTCTCATTTTTATTCAGACACCTTTTAATCAATCACTCAGGTGTAAATATGAGCAGGGGATACTTTTTATTAACACTGTTTGTAGTAGTTATTCAGAGTAGCTTATTGACTTCTGAACATAAACAAGACCATGACTGTGTCTTGACCACTACACTCCCAGGTACCTACTTTAAAACGGTCCACTTCCATGTCCTCAAACTTTCCAGAAATGGATATTCCAGCGCAGTTCACCAACATATCCACAGGCCCCAGCTTCTCTTGAGCCTGCACGACAGGAAAAAGCCACTTCAGTACTTCAGCACTGAATTATTAAAGGAATCTGAGATGTTCCACTGTTGAGAGTAACATTACCTGTTTTATCACACTTTCCACCTGGCTATAATCACTGGAAACATCCACTGATATGCAGAGCACCACCTGAGTGAAGCATTTGTACATGATCTTATGCAATGTAATGTAAAATGGCATCATTCTGTTATGCACTATATGAACATATACACAGTCCTAACAGGCGTTTTAAAATAATATCCCTAAGTTACACCTTTCATTCAAATAAATGCTAAACCCATACCTGTTTGTCATTGATGGCAAATTTCTCCACCTCTTTCTTTGCTTGAAGCAATTTAGCCTAAGGGAAAAAGAGCACATTTAATCTGTTGTACAAACTTAAGAGTCATCAACTTTCACGAAATGAAAACAAATCTTCAGAACATGAATGCTCACATGCAGGCAAACTGTTTAACACAAAATAAAGTTAATTTAGCATGCAAGTGGAGCACATTCTTCACCTGACATGGAGCAAATTAACCTTTAGAATATATTTTACTGTGTTTGACATCAAACGAGTTGGTTATAACAACAAACAGGTTGTGTAACTAGGCAAGACACAAAGGAATGATGGGTTGAATGTGGTTTGTGCTGACCTCATCCCGAGCCACCAAAGTGATGAATGCTCCTTGCCTGTAGCACTCAACTGCAATGCATTTCCCAATCCCACTTGAGCCTCCCGTCACCTGAAAAATACAGTGAGAAGATCATTAATCAAAGGTCAAATATAGGGTAGCTGATCTGCAACTCATAGGCTGTGGCGCAGGTAAACTGGAAATGTAAGTTTCCATAATTCAACTTGTGAATAAAGATGTGCAAAATAAAGATAAAGATGTCAGTTCTGCTATGGTGTTACCACACGATCTGCATAATGAAATGACTCAAACTGCACTCTGTTGACTGTTTATTACCTAGCTAAAACTAATGCAGTCTGATTACAACAGGCCTGACCGTTATAATGCTCTGTCTTTGCTGAAACTGAGGCGTTGATTCAACTTCATGGTCATTTTGGAGGCTGCAGCTTGTGGTTCTGTTTCTAGCTAGTCAACCCTCTGTGACATGTAACCATAAAGTTGACCATGTCAATTAGAACATAACTATTTCAACAAAACCTAATATTATAACCTTCACAAAGAAAGGATATATATCCAGGGTAGACTGAATTAGCTTTATCTAACGTTAAGTGTATGTTTTATCTAGGTAACGTTACACTGGTAATTAGCCTTAACGCCTTTAGTTATGAAGTTATCATTAGTGAACGTTACTTAACGTTAAATCATTGTGTGGGTGTGTCACTCTTTATAACCGACAGTTGACTGCCGGTATAATTCGGCACTAAAAAAATATATTTTCCCCTATCAAAGCGTTATGGCAGGTTATTAGCTATAACATTACTGCGAATATGCATACATGCCGCAACGTTATCTTTAACGCTAACCTTAAACGCAGAACCTAAAGCTAGCTATAAAGCTACCATGACTGGACGTTAGCTACCGTGATCAGCCTAACTAACGTTAGTAGTTAGCACTCTGGTGCACTTACCACGACGTGGGCCCCGTTCAGTTTCAGAGGTTTGGGGCTAATAAGAGGCGATATCATGTATAACAGCAGCACGAAGGCAACAATGAAGGCAGCAACTACAAGAAGCATGATGAATGGCAGGAGGAGCCACCAGGAATTGATGAAAAGCCAATCCGTGATCGTTGAGCTCAACCCTTCTTCAGAGGACATGGGTGAAATCTGGCACTCGTTAGCTTGTTTGCTAACTAGCAGGCCAGCTTCTGGGGTCCGATAACAGAGCTACAAAGCAGGCGACGGCCCTGAAAGGGGGTGGCGAAACACAGACCTCGGAGGAGGAGTTGATCCGGGGGTTGGCAGTGAGTCAAAGATGTGTAATGACCAGGTTAAAGTACCCCGGTGGACCTTGGCTCCCCCGTGACAAAGCACAGTCTGCATAAACCAAAACAAATCGAACTGTGCACTGTAAACGGTCGCTTGATGGCCGTAGCTGGTACTTGTAGTCCTCAAGCCGACAGCGTTTCTGCGGAATCCAAACACTGCTTAAGCGTGCATAACAACAACTCCCACAATGCAATGCTCCGCTTCCTCATTCGTCGTATCCGTTTCAGCCACCACACCTTCACCTGCTTCACACGCATTCAACCAGCCACCAGGTATGTTGACTGATGAGAGACAGTCAAAATTAGCGATTTTAAATCGTGGAACCTTTATTAATGAGCCTACAGCTCTATTGTAAATCCTTGTCAATAACAAGTCGTGAATTTGTTACAATAAAGTTAACAGCTTTTCTTGACTTAGCTATAACTTTTATTTACATTATGGAAATAAACAAACAAACAAAAAAACAGAAAATGTTATGCATGGGTGACCTCTTCACAAAGTAAAGGCTCAAAAGTTGGCTATATGTATAGACATTTACAGTAAAATAATAGATGTTCCCCCATCAAAACTCAAGAGATAGTTTGCACATCTTAGGCGCAAAAGAGCACAGTTGTATACAATCTCTAAAAGAGCTTACATGAAATGTGCACATATACATTTCTTAGTTGTAGTGACAAAACACTGGATATATAAGCAGTATGACCAATTTAGAAATAAACCAATAAAACTAATCTTGCAGCTTTTCTAGAAGGCACATGGTGCACACTGCCACTCATGGGTACATATAGTTCATGCTTGGAGATGCATTCCTATTGTTAAGTATACAAGAAGATGATCTCTCCACCTGAGCCATCAGTGTCCAACTCGGTCTTGTTTTATCAAAATTCGTAATGTGGCTTTATCTTAACATAAGGCTTATTTTGCAGTTTATATTAAGGATAACCAGCAAAGCATGTGGGTAGTAATGAAAAATATGTACAGTAGGTTGTGAAAAAAAACCATGAGCTGAGTGACAAAGCAATTCAAAGCTATAGAGTCTTTGAAAATTTGTAAAATAATGCTGGTCTGGCACCATTGGTGATTCACCCTTGTCGCCGTGTTTAATTCAAATGACAAATGAGTAAACAAATACAATTGTCCTTTTGTTAGGAAACTGGATAAACAATCCAAAATTCCCACAGGGTCGAATGCAGTTCTCATCCTGAGTATCTCTGTCTCAAATCTCTTAAACGTCCACCACCCTGAGACAGCAATGACATATTTCACCACAACAAATCCTATGATCTCATGCCCAGCTTCACTCCCCCAGCCCAAGACTTATACATTCCACAAAGTACAGTATACACTATAAAATGCTTGTTTTTTTCTTAATATAAAATAGAGAATACATATGGTGTATTTATTAGTCTAGTGAGATGTATTCTGACTGGAAAATAAGGACATGAGCTAATCCTAACTTAAAATAAATTATCTTGATTCCAATATAGCCTTATTTGCAATAATTGTTGTGGATGTCTGCTGTTAGTTTCCCTAAGTTGCTTGGGTATATTCTGCGCATCAATACCTTTAGTCTTTAGTGCATAAGTCAAACGACACCCTAAATTCTTTAATGTCGTATTGATGCTTTTAACAGGTCAGCTGCAGATAGGAAGTCTTTACTCTTCTTTGGACAATGGTTAATATCGAATAAAACTAGGTCCTTCCACCCTTTGCGTGGTTATCAAATTGGCAAATCGGTGCAGTAATCTTGTCCACTTATGATAAACCACGAAGCCTGGTGAATGGTTATGATGAGACAGAGAAAAAAAAGGACAAGGACAGTAAAGAGAGACAATCACAATTCCTTTGCTTTGGCTTGGCTTGGCTCAATCATCCCACCTAGCCTTCCTGTCCAAAGTCATCTGTGAATTTTTTCAGTTTGTCCAGATCTTGTTCATTGACTGTTGGCTTTGTGTTGGCCTGAGACCTCAGCATGTCAGACTGAAAAGAGGAAAAAATATTATATGATATTAAAGCAAGGACTTAATTATGCAATTATATTACCATCTCATTCTATATCCTTACCATGCATACTACAGGTTCCAATAGCTTCTCCCCAGGGACCTCCATCCATGTCATTTCAATCGCGTTGGGATCGCCAGGTGAGCAAGGAGTCAAGAGATCATCTACAACCATGTTGGGGTCGGTTCTTGATGCACCTCGTACCTTTAAAAAACAAACAAAAAAAAAAAACCCACAAGTGACAATTAGGAAACTGCAATGTGTTACACAGAAGCATAAAACAGAGACATATTTTAAAAGACGTACCCGTTTGAAGTGGGTGGCTGACTGGACCTTTCGAACAGGCTGCATTAGAGCGTCTCTGACGATGATACTGATATCTGCTCCTGAGTATCCGTCGGTCTTCTTGCCCAGAGTGACAAAGTCCGTGTCGGTGAGACTGGTGGGGGTCGAGCCCAGATGGAGCTTGAACATGAAGGAGCGGGCGTGCTCTTCAGGCAGCGGGATGTAGATCCTCTTCTCAAATCTGAGAGAGAATTATTGGTGTACAGTCAGCACAGGTGGATGACACCACAGTTACTAATAACCTTCACCAAGTACTAACAATTACCTTCTTCTGATGGCGGAGTCTAGGGTCCATGGGATATTTGTTGCCCCAAGTACCAGCACTCCCTCATTGTCATTCCCCACACCTGCAAAACAACAAAGTCAGGGTAAGTATGCATTTAAATACTTAATCTAAACAATGATACTCTGGTGTTTTCACTGACACATGATGGTCCCTCCAGCTTTCTATAGTGTGACCACACGTTACATTACAGGGCAGCGACCATAAAATATAGAAATGGGATGAGCTGATTTCTTGTGTTCAACACTTTTAAAACATACTGTAACCCACACAGAGCAAATTACAAAATAGGGAATCAAAATTAGATTATTGGAAATGTTCTTATTAGTGGTTTCCCGGTGTTTTATTTCCACCTCGCCTGGATAAAAAAAGTTATTTCACTCAGCAAATGCCACATATTTCATGAATTTGGCTACAGTTTAGGCTGCCGTTGGCACACTAAATGGATCATGAGATGAGATGTGTCAGGATCTGGGTGGTTTATCACCAACACGCTCCTGGGCGAAACCCTATTATTGCAAACTGAGTATGCACATACAAGGAGTAAGTCTATGAAAGTTGCTGAACGTGTAACACACATAACAATAACAATTGACAAAAAGATGAATATTGTTCATAAGCAACCATCACCATTGTATCATTCATTCCATGACTACTGGAATAGACTGCATTATATTTCACAATGTTTATGTTTTGGGATCCACCTGTTAGATTTGTAAAATATGAATCCCATTATGGATGGAACATATGGAGTGTAGCTCTATTGTACACATTACTCACTTGAACAGGGATGTAGTTTAACCATTTATAAAATAGGGAGAAATGTGGCTTTTACTTCCTCTATTTCCTTTTACTTTGAAGGTCACTGCTGTCACTAGGTCTTCCTCTAAAAACAATGTTGCACTTCCAGCCACTCCTCAATCAGTGACATCACAGCAGGTGTTTACCCCTCACCTGTCAGAGAGCATTATCTGCTCTGACATTTGTTTAGGGGTGTGACCAGAATTATCACGCTGTAAAGTTTCAATCTGTTTAGAGCGCTGCAGTAGCAGCAATTTTCTGCCCCATATGACATTCACATTGTTCACACTCAAGTTCAAAAGAAGTGAACAAGGATAAGTAAAGAGAGAGCGACAGTCTGCCCACTGCCCTACTCTGGAACAAATTGTATGTCCAAAAGTCATTCATCTCAAAGTTTTGCCAGCCATTGGACTTTGCCAGCGACTTATGTAACCCAAATATTTTAAGGTTTCTCAAATGTACTTTCTAGTCACCCAGCCATTACAGCTTTAATTTTCTCCTGTGCACAGCTCAAGTTTCTGGTAATACATTTGTCTATCCCATGATATGTAACTACAGTACCAGTGAAAATCTAGGATGCAGAAAGAAACTGAAAAGTTTTCACTTTGTGAATAAACATACATTTTCTAATTGAACTGCTGTTTTAGATCCCAAAAACTTCACTTATATCTCAGATTTTGAAACAATTTAACACTAAAATAGATTACATTTTATCCTATTTATCACAGCATTCAGTAATTGCAAACAATTGTTTTAGGTCATCAGACTTACCCTGCATCTGAACCAGGAACTCTGTCTTAATACGGCGAGCAGCCTCACTCTCGTTCTCACTTCTTGAGCCGCACAGGGAGTCGATCTCATCAATGAAGATGATAGAAGGCTTGTGCTCCCTTGCAAGGCTAAAAAGATTCTTCACCAACCTGGGGAGCAAAAGGGAAGCTTTTAAGAAATTAAATAGCAACATGCTGCTGGCTGCAGTGCATTTTATGCTTAACCCATGCTTTTGTGGATTACTGTTAATATGGCTTACTTTTCACTCTCTCCCAGCCATTTGGAGACAAGGTCAGATGAGGAGATGGAGAAGAAGGTTGAGTTGCCCGCCTCTGTGGCAACAGCTTTAGCCAGATAGGACTTTCCTGTCCCTGGAGGTCCAAAGAGCAAGATCCCTCTCCATGGAGTTCTCTTTCCTGTCAGTTAAGCAAAAAGGTAATTTAGTCTATATTAGTGTCACCAAAAAACATCAAATGCACTCTGACACAACTTGTCCATGCAACATGTTTGTTTCTGTCATTTAAGAGCAAAGTAATGATGAAGCCTTCCTATTAATTAAGATGTAATACCTGTGAAAAGGTGGGGGAATTTGATGGGAAGAATAACAGCTTCTTTCAGTGCCTCCTTGGCTCCCTCTAAACCAGCAACATCGCTCCATTTGATGTTTGGTTTCTCCATAACAATTGCACCTGGGAAAAATAACATACTATATTACTGAGGAGTCTAAATAATGCCTGATTTATGACAGATTGCACATGTAACAAACTCACAAGAAATCAACAAATATTATGACAACTCAGTTCAGATTTAAAAAATAGAATAAAATAAATATATATATATATATAGACAGATAGACAGATAGAAAGCCAGCCTAATAAAACCTTACAAACCTGAGAGTTGATTTTGGAACTTCTTTTTCTCTGGATCATCACCTTCATCACTTTCATTCCTGGAGACACAAACATATAGTTTATAAAAAAAGATATACAATTTTGTCTATATATCAACAAAATAATGATATTTTCATATATATCAAAAGGAACACTGATTTTCCATCCAGGTCTGAATGGCATCACATCTGCCCCACCCATAAACACACCCTTTGTCATCAGACTGTGACTCTTTGACAGGCTTAGCAGGAGGAGCACTCTCTTTCTTCTTTAGATACTCCTTCAACTTCTCTGCTCTGTCCAAGTATTCAGCACACTTTGCCCGGATGCTCTGTTTAGCTTTGTCACTCTGGGCTTCATCTGTCAGGAATAACAACAAAAAAGTGTCACAAAAATTATTTCAGGAAGTGACTGCTCTAAAAAAAAAAATCACATCTAACTATCAAAAAGCACTATTATTACTTTGTTATCACCACTGCTATCACTGTGTAGTGTACAGAATAGCTTGCATATCATTTTGAGAGATATGAAGCCACTCTTAAGCCTGGTCAAGAAGGATTATTACCAGATTGTGATTTCTGTTGTGGCAAACAGCTGTGATTATCACACTGTGTGGACACTGTACTTGTAATACTAATGTTCTGTCTTATGCCTTACATTTCACCACATGGAGGAAGTACTGAACAGCAGCCTGGTAAAGACGCAGAGCCTCCTCGTATTTCTGAGCTTTATCCTCCTGAGCCGCCTTGCTGGCAAGATCAATGGCTTTCTAAAATAAAAGAAACAGAACTGTTAGTTATCTTGACATGTGTAGGTTCTACAATTGATGAAGAAAACAGATAGCTATATGATGTTAATAACAATGTATTTCAACAAAAACAAAATAAATGTAAGCAGTAAAGTTATTAAATTAACAGAATAAAAGTGACACGTACTTAAGTGAGTAAGTCAGTCGCAGGCAAACTTACTATTTATATTTACCGTAATCTATTACCTATATGTGAAGCTCAGATTTAATGCTACACACCTGTCCTATGTCGTGACAATACGCACACTGAGGTGGGAGTGCCTGAACCTGAATTAATGCGCTTCCTTTCACTTCCTTTCAGTTGCCGTGGCTATAAATATAACTATTACGCAATTTGTACTTTAGCACAACCTGTAAAGAATATAACATTAACCGTTTTGCGTTCCATTTGGAGTGGATGTCTTATTTAGAGGCCAAAAAATCCAAACAATTATAGCTAACTAGCTAGCAACGCTAATCTCATTAGCTATGTGTCTTGTTCGTCAATTAATACAGGCACACGCTAATGTTATTCGGCACAACTGCTTATACTGTAACGGCGGAAAACACCAGCCTTTATAACACATTTGGGCCACAATATCACCTTTTGGTGGTCTTTGTTGTGCAACTGCGGAATTCATGCCTGTTAGCTAACCATGCTAATTAGCAGCTAATGTTACAAACGCTATTTTACACTGTTGGAAGCATTTATACCAAGCATCATTCAACAAAACAAGACCAGCCATTTCAACTGTCAACAACTAGGATACTTTTTCCGTTTAGTCCAAGATGTGAATAACTTTGTTAGCTTATTTAACATATGCGTTTTAGCCAGCACTGGGGTTGGTTCCCTGAACTTACCTGTAAATTATTGTTGGTAGCCATAATGGCCGATCACTTGTCCAATAATCGAAACGAATGTAACGCCGCCGTGAGGAAACAACTTTTAAACACCCTGTTTTAGAGTTTACCCATACAAGTACGCTGTTAACTCGACAATCGGTGTTTTTATGTCGCTTGTTTTCGTTTTGTAGATCGCTCCCGAGTCAGATCAAGGAGGGAACTTCCGCATTGAAAAGTCGATACTCGCGTGCACGGCACGGAATGTGATGACGTCAAGACGTAGCCTCGGTACAGTGCAGAGTACATTGCTGCGTATTTGGTATTTACATTAAAAACATATTTATAATGTATTTTAAAACTATAAAGTGAAGGCATGGGATCTCCTGATCAGGTGTCTATAAGCTACAGTCTATGGGTTTACCAAAATGAAATAACCCTGTCATTCTAACATGAATCATCTATCATCTAGGCACTTGAATTAAGTTTACATTTTTTCAAAAGTCCACTCATGCTGCAGCACATGTGAAGACATTACTCTGATTTTATCACCATGAAAAATAATATCCATATTTGTAAAACAAATATTGTGTATTTAATATCTGTAGCAACCTCTTTATTCACTAGGTACTCCTGTAGTTCTTCCACTCGGTCCAGGTACTGTTTACATTTGTCTCTGATCTTCTGGTTGCCATCTTTACCCTGGGGTTCGCCTGATAGGAAGGAGAACATTCATTTAAGCATTCTGTAATGTTATTGATTTTGTTACAAACATTTTTATAAACTACTTACTTTTGTAAGTAGGATGACACAACTTAAAATTGCCATATGCACATACAAACAAAAAAACATTAATAGTTGAGTAATGTAAATTGTAGATGCTAATTGGTCCATCAAACGATGGCAGCGATGTTAGCGATTGTAGACTGTTAGAATGACCTGAAATGTCTCATTTTGTGACATTAAATGCATTTTGTTTCCAGCCAGTTGTGACGCACGTTTTATGATGTGCAGAAAGTACTTGACAGCATGTTGGTAGGAACGGATGGCCTCTTCATAGTTCCCAGCCTGGTCTTCCTCTGAGGCCTTCTGTGCTACGGCAATAGCTTTCTGAAAGAGCAGGAAATTAATTAATATTTCAGATAATATCATACCTTATGTTTTCTACTGAAACCACTACATGACAGAAGCTGTATAGGAACCTCAAACTCAAAGTTCACATTATCTCTGTGCCCCATAAACGGCATCAATCTACTTTAAACAAAAGTACTGTAGTCTATATGTACAGTGTCATTGTTATTCTAATGGCAGTTATATTATAAACAAATCATAATTTCTAAAAATGCTCTGGTGCTGAAATGATAACTCGACTGATTGAGTATGAATAGAAAATTAATTAATTTCACATTTGGTAATCCAGTCATTTTAGTAATTTATTGTGTAGACCATGTTCACAGCAGGTGTTTTTTGACTTGTCATTGCAGGAAAAGCACACATATAATTATTAGTTATATAATTATTATTATTAATTTTTTGTTTTTTGTGTTCTTGTGTATGTACCATAGCACCAAAACAAATTCCTTGTATACTTGGCAATAAAACAATTCTGATTCTGATTCTGATGATTCTTTGCGTGTGTTTTTCTGTCCGGCAGCTTTTCGACAGGGTGCGGGAGGACAACCCCGACTTCCACCAGAAGATCATCCCCATCAGCAGCGAGCTGACGCAGCCGGGCCTCGCCATCAGCCCGGAGGATGTCGAGAAGCTCGCCGCCTGCATCAACATCGTCTTCCACTGCGCCGCCACCATCCGCTTCGACGAGCCGCTCAAGTGAGGGTCACATCCCCGGATTTAATGCATCAACACCAGCACTCTCACCTACTCTTTACCATCCCTCCTCCACACACAAACACAAAACACACTCTGTTTACACTCACTCATCTCTGATTTCTGCTGCTTTCTTCTATAAAACACACTACAAACTCTACACACTGCAGGCAACATTTTCTCATGCACTGATTGAAATTTTGGGTTATTTTGCTTCCATAACATGTCTTCTTTCAGACGAGTGGGAGAAAAAACATCCAAACTACACATTTAGACGTTAATGTTACGACAATTTTTCTATTTGCGTCTGTAGATTTCTCCTAAATTCACCAAAAGTTAGCATTATAATACCTAATTTGCATATTTAAAACATAACATTTCAGAAAACTTGTGACACAAAAAAGAGTTGTCTTAATGTAAGTAATCTGGGGAAGTTTCATGGTGATATAATTTTCTCCTCTATTCACCCGTAGAGTCTTCCAAATATATGGAATTTCATAATACATATCTTTTCTCAAATTGAGGCTTTTTTCTCAAACTCTGAGCCATAAATCTGAACTTCAGTAGCACATACATACACCAAACTTTCCACTTTCATTCCTATCTATATTCTGAAGGTTTCGACTGAGGGCTTTGTTCATATATCATTCATAGCCTGATTTATGCCAAATTATATTCCTAAAAACGTGGCGAAAGTTGACAGTATTTCCTGATTCATGCAGTGATAAAAAGAGATATCCAAAGTTCCCTCTATAACAACCTTTGACCCTAATATGTCAACAAAATGAAACAAGAATTTTCAACCTGGTTTTATCCAGTGTTCACATTTCTGTTCTGGAAATGTATGCAGATTAGCACATATTTAATAAGATAATGCCTAATTTGCATATTTAAACATCTAACTTCAGAAAGCTTGTAATACAGAAAATAATAGTCTTAATGTAAGTAATCAAATGGGGAAGTTTTACAGTGATATCTATTAGTTAAACATTTTTATTCACCTGTAGTGTCTCCTCTTAATTTCTTAATTATCTCATTGTTGATAATCAAGTTCCACATTTTATTTGTTGTTTATTTTATCTCCACATACAAAGTGTTTGGAAATGAAATGTTGTTTCCCACGGCCCGAGGTGCTAATACAAAAATATGCAAAAATATACACAAATGTATACAAATACATAAAATGAAACATAGAAATAGACATAGAAATACGCAATAAGGAGTAAAACATTAACATTATCTCCCAGTGTGGGCGGTTTTGGCACTGGATATGTGGATATAAATATAAAAAATGCTGTACAACAGAATTATTATAACCTATGAGAATGTCGAGAAGTATAAAAAATGATATAATATAAACTATGTAGTGCAGATATGAGCAGAGTTGCAGATATGTAGCAGGATCTGCAGATCACTGAACAAGCTGCGCTGTTATTTGATTTAAAGTAAAGAGGAAGTACGGATGGGGATGTGGAGAAATCATCCGTTAAAAGTCACCTATGTGACAATCTGTCCAACAATAGATGGTTCCTTCTTTATTCCGGGAGACGCACAATCAACCCAGAAGACATCAAAAGATAATAATGAGATATGTACTTTTTTTTTTCCCTGCTGTTTAGAAATACGTGATCCTAATTAGTGGTATCTAACGGAGTATTTTTAGATATACAGTAAGCGTGAGGATTGTGGGAATTAAATGTAGCATGTGCATTACGGAGGTTTCTCCGTGGCCTGATGACTTCCAGCTCGTTCTGTGTAACAGTTGTGGACGTTGTGTCATCTCATCTGCTGCAGCCTCGGGCTCCTGCGCTGCTATTGGCTCCTGGTGGGGACAGTGCATTATATATAATGGTGACCCAGTTATTTTCTTTCTTCTGTGGATGATGTGCTGGTGCTCCAGCTGATCAGTCCTGTAAGTTTTTATCACGTAACCATCATGTACGGCATCTGCTGCTGCCCTCGGGTTATATTTTGTTAATATCATATATAACCTGGCAGCGCGTCTCGAAAGATCTTGTTCGAAGGGTTTTAAACTAAACAAGTGATTCATTAAAATTTACCCACGTAGCCTAATCACATATGCTTTCAGGCCTGCACGTGTCTGTCTGTCCGCAGCTAATTTCACATACTACTGGACAAGGGCTGCACGATATGAGGAAAATATAACGATATAACTTGCGATAAACAGTCATATCAGTTCTGCCTTTCTGCTGCTTTCAGTATTCTGCTAAAATACAAAACAAATTGCTGGTTGAATAAAAAAACTGAAAGGAAGTTATTTCTACAAGGCTACATTCTTTAAAGAGCAGTTTTCAGTGTCTTTCGCGATGTGTTTATTACAGAAGTTGACACTGCGATGATGATTTTAAAAAAAAGAAATGTTGTGCAGCCCGATGCTGGACCCATCAGCCTAATATTTTTTTGTGCACATTTGACTGTGGGCCTTATTAAACGATCTGTAGCTCATGGTCTAAAGTGCACGGCGCAAGTGATTTTAGGGCGTGTCCAACTCCACTTGTGCTGGTTAGAGGGTGCAGAATATGTGCACAAAGTAAAGTGAGGGGACAGAGGTTTGTTTTTATCATAAGTCTGTTTTAGGCACAACATGAATTCAGCCAAACTGAGTGTCATCTCCCATTCCCTTTAAAAGTCAGGTGTGTGTGTGTGTGTGTGTGTGTGTGTCTGTGTGTGTCTGTGTGTGTCTGTGTGTGTCTGTGTGTGTCTGTGTGTGTCTGTGTGTGTC
>JAOVVB010000004.1:14101764-14114778 GCA_028570985.1 Heterobranchus longifilis | reverse complement strand
TTGAGTCTGGTTCCTCTCAAGGTTTCTTCCTACTACCATCTCAGGGAGTTTTTCCTTGCCACTGTCGCCATCGGCTTACTCACCAAGGGACTATCTGACCATTCTGATTCATACACATTCAAATTTTATACAAACTTAAATAATTCTTTTGATTGTGTAAAGCTGCTTTGGGACAATGCCAATTGTTAAAAGCGCTATAAAAATAAAATTGAATTGAATTGAATTGAATTAAACTGACTTTACATCCCTAGATACAGAATCCTATCCTCGTTAACTTACAGAATAATCCAGGCTGCTGGTCACTTTAAAGACCCCAAACTTTGGGCCATACATGTTTGCACTTCGAAACACACTGGCTTTGAGTACCTTGGTCTGGAATTCTGTGGAAGCTCCAAATTCAAACAGGAGCTTAATAACATCATCATGTCCCTGCTGTGCTGCGAAGAACAGGGATGTAGTGCCTGTCTGAAAAAAATAATAAAAATCATAATCTCACACACACAGACACACACACAAACAAAATTTGTATGAGGTGTTGATCCACTGACATAATTATTAATACACCTAACTAATGACATAGCTAATTCTAACCAAATTTAACCTCTATAATCAAAATGTAAATATTATTTAATTTTTTGTTAAATAAAATGTGAAATTTACTTTAGAAAAATACCAAATCAAGACCAGCCGTACGTCCCCATTAGGTCAAAACTGTCAGGTGTTCCCATTCTTAATGGGACATTTGTGATGCATCCATCATGCATAGTGTCCAGTGTACAAGCATCTGGATGTAGTGTTAGAATATGTTGTGGGGTTGTTCAGGTGGTCAGGTCTAGGCTCAGCAATGTCTTGTAGCAAGAAAAAGAAGCTTACTACCTGAATGTACTGAATGACCATGTTATGTCATCAATGGATTTTTTACCTTTTGATTCCATATGGCATATTCCAGAACTCAAAATGTGAAAAAGTGGTTCTGAGAGCATAAGGAATCTTTTTCACACACTAACATTAACGAATTTGTCCAAAACACTGTTTTGGACAAATTTCTATTTTCTATTTTATTCTTTTATATTTCTATATTATATCTATTGATATTTTGTTCTTATTTGTACAGTATATTTTATTTTATTTTACTTTGCACAGTATATTTTACTAGTTAATTTCATTTTCTACCATATTTCCTTTATTGCAATATATCTTTATTTTTTACTTGTACAGTATATGTCACCAATTAACTTTATTTTCTAACGTATTTCCTTTATTCATATTTATTTCTCATGTTTAAGCTTTTATTTTATGGTCACTGGCAGTCGAAAAAGCATTTCACTAGATATCGTACTGTGTATGACTGTGTGTACGTGATGAATAAAATTTTAATTTGAATTTGAATTTGAATTGTGCACTGTAATCAAAACTAAAGATAAAAAACTTTAGATAGACTGGCTACTATCTAAAGCCAGTCAAATTAATTATTAGAGTGTATAACATGTTTTTGGCTGGGATGTGTGTTTGTTACATAAATATTTTATAAAAAATAAGTGCAGCATTTTTAAAGTAAATCAACTATAAACAATGCTAATAACTAACTCTGAAAATGCCTTAACACTTATATTATCCTACAGCAACATGGTAATCTGAAGATATACAAGTGGCTTAACTTCAATTTCTCTAACACTTCTCTTCAACTTTCAACACAAAGTCACATTTTGCTCTTGACTATTTCAGGCACTCAAAATGCTTATTCCGGTCATTATAATAAAAAAAAATATAAGGTAACATTTTAAGTAAGTCTTTAAAACTTTAAGAACTCTTTTTTTCAATCACCACAAACAGGTCTCCCAGATAACCCCGACACAGACAGCTGTCCTACCTCCCTCTGCAGGTTGATGTCTGCCCCTTGCATGATGAGCTCTCTCACACAGTCATAATGCCCACTGTAGGAGGCCACCATCAGAGCTGAGGTTCCATACTGGTAAAAAAAAAAAATAAATAAAAAAGTAACAAATGAGTATGTTATAAGTTTGTTTTTACTGCAATGTGTGCTGAGTTAATGTTGTAAAAATGAATGTAGATGAAGCTGTCATACGCTGTCTTTGCAGTCAATGTCCACGCGGCCACTGTTCAGCAACAGCTGAAGAAGGGCCAGGTTCCCCTTTCTGGCTGCCCAAAATGCAGCATTGGCGAGGGGGGTTTCCTTCTGCAAGACACACAAATACACACATATACTAAATCATAACCTGACATGCAATATAAACAGATGGGTGTCACTAAGCCTGCCACAATAATTACAAAATCACATATTTGCAATTATTCAAGCTAAGTGTGATTATTTGTGCTGATCATAATTTATCATTACTCGATCATACACTATACGGACAAAAGTATTTGGCCAATCCTCTTAATTATTGAATTCAGGTGTTTTAATCAGACCCCTTATACACAGTGAAGGACATCTTCAGCATACCAGTACATCTTGGACAATGCTATGCTACCAACTTTGTGGCAACAGTCTGCGGAAGGCCCTTTTCTATTCCAGCATGACTATGCCCCAGTGCACAAAGCAAGGACTATAAAGACATGGTTTGATAAGTTTCGGTTTGGAAAACTTGACTGGCTCGCACAGAGCCCTGGCATCAACCCCATCAATCACCTTTGGGATAAATTGGAAAAGAGACTGCAAGCCAGCCCTTATCCAACATCAGTGCCTGACCTCCTAAATGCTATACAGAATAAATAGGCACAAATTCCCACATAAACACTCCAAAATCATGTGAAGAGCCTTCCAAGAAGAGTGGAAGCTGTTATAAAGGGGGCCCAAGTCTATATAAAATTATATTAATTTGGATACAATGTCATTGTAGGTTTGGCCAAATACTTTTGTCTACAGTATATAGTGTACTGTATGTATACATGTAAATACACTGCCAGTTTTTGAGAGAGAGAGAGAGAGAGAGAGAGAGAGAGAGAGAGAACATAAGACTGAATACTGAATATAGGCACAACTGTGACTCGGCAGGTTATCAGCGGCATGCTGATAGTCACTATAACAGCCATTGTGAGAGCAATATTACTTTTGTACACCACTTTATTAATAAAAACCTAACATTGAGTATGTACCATTTGGGATACAATACATTTGGGATACTTTCTGCAGCTAGAAGTAATATTTCATGTTGCAAACACAGACAACCAGACATACAGTGAAATGTCCTAGTGCAGATCTACTAAATATAAGTACTCTAGAAATGCCACTCATTTAATCAACTTTGTAAATAACTATTAAATGAACCTTATTTATATTACAGCTGGTACTACTTTTGCAATTGGAAAGAAAGTTAACAAAAAAGTTGATGAGGTATAAGGTATGATTTCCCATACGGAAATATATGGACATATGGTTTTTATATACAGTACATTACTGTGTATAGTCAATAACTCACTCACTCACTCACTCATCATCTATACCGCTTTATCCTGTGTACAGGCTCGCGAGGGACCTGAAGCCTATCCCAGGAGACTCATGGCACGGGGTGTGGTGCACCCTGGATGGGTTTACAATCCGTCACGAGACACATACACAATTTGGGAACGCCATTTAGCCCAATCTGCATGTCTTTGGACTGTGGGAGGAAACTGGAAAACCTTGAGGAAACTCACCAAGCACTGGGAAAACATGCACACAGAACCAGGACCCTGGTGGTGCAAGGCGACAGTACTAACCCCTAAGCCACCATGCTGATTGTATATAGTCATCTATAATCAAAATATATTGCACCAGTTTGGATGTATAGTGATATATATGTGTCAAATATGCCAAAATATGTAAAGACCTGTGTCACTCATACGTGTGATATATTACAATATAAGGAAACTATCTATACATACAGTACATGCCATAGTTTATATACATATGCATCCTATATACTGTATGTACAGAACTAATTTCAAATAAGTTGCCATATACTGTATAGCACATATATTCAATTCCTATATATCAGTATATTACATGTATTGGAAAATTCATACATGTACATACTGTATATTACATTTCTGTATGGGGATGGAACATGAAGGGCAACCGGAACTAAATTACCTAGAGGATGTTCCTCAATATTTACGGTAAATTACTATTAATTAAAAAAAAAAAAAAGATATTAATACAACCAATAAATGCTGTAGAACTGAATCTAACCTAAAGATTAACATGAATTACCTAACATTACATTATGGCCATGTGTCGAGCCACAATGTCAAAACAAAACGTGACCGGTCAAAACAGCACGTCATCACGCCTTCACGTCCAATCGTAAAAAAGAGTGACTTAACGCATAGACGACGGCCTGACTCATTAAATGCGTAATAGCTTCACAAACTAATGAAGTAATAAGCGGTTTCGGAGGAGGTTAGAGACTCGTTGAAGTCGCGGTTTTATGTTCCAGTTGCTCTTATTAAATGTGCGAGACAGGACAATATACATACAACATAACCAGGCTCATTAAAAACACACCAGAGAAAATCAATCTGTCTCAAAATGAGCTAACGGTTTAATAAAACGCGCTGAAAGTGCACAGTGAGAGGCGGCACGAAGGCGTTGTTCCTTCGTGTTCTGCAGCCAGATCACTACAAAGATCAGGTTTCTGAGCTAGGGAGAAACATGAGCAGATTTCCCTACAGTCTAAACCTCGTTATAAATGGGCGAAGACGAAGTGATTTACCTTGAAAGACATGCTGAGCTCACTGGGGTCTCATTCCGCTGTGTATAATTTGACTGTCCCTTTAGGAGCCGCAGAGAATGCAGGGATTTATAGTCCTTTCTCTAAGCACTGACTCTCACTGCAGAACAGCAGCATGAGGTGTGTTTTATTCAGCAAACATCTCTCTCTCTCTCTCTCTCTCTCTCACACATACAGACTCTCTCACACAGACTCTCTCTCACCCTCTCAAAGTGTACTATGTGATCTGGTGTACAGTGTGCCTCAGGAGTCTGATACCACTAGTGCAATTGTTTTTCTAATGAAGTAAAAAAAAAAAATCCCTTTTCTCAGTTTAAATCGTTTTGCAAGAATTTAGAAGATCTTAAATATTTTCATGGTGCATGTTTGGTTTAGTGGTTAGCACTGTGACCTAACACATCTAGGGTCGGGATTTGAGTACCATCTCAGGGTCTGCGTGCATGACATTTGCATGGTTTTCCCTGCTTGGTGGGCTTCCTCCTGGCACTACGGTTTTGCGATGTTTCCAAATTTCCTGTAGTGTGTGAGTGAGTGTGTGTTTGCGTGCCCCGTGATGAATTGGCACCATGTCCACTATGTATCCTGCCCTGTGCACCACGTACCCTGGGTTACGCTCCAGGCTTCCTGCAACTCTGAATAGGATAAATGGTTTAGCAAATGAATGAATGAATCTATTTCCATAATTAAATTTACAAAGTGAAACTCATATATCCTAAATTCATTATAAATAAAGCGAAATATTCCACCTTTTCAAGCCTATAACAAGCCATTTAATTGTATTGTTTTAATTCAATGATTATGGCTCATTTTGAGTTTAAGTAAATGATTACTTATGCAGTATAAATACCATGCATCTCTCTGTCTAGTTCAGTCAACAACAATCATGGGGAAGACTGCTGACTCGACAGCTGTCCAGAAGACAGTCATTGACACCCTCCATAAGCAGAGTAATCCAAAGAAGGTCGTTGCTGAAAGGGCTAGCTGTTCACAGAGTGCTATATCAAAGCATATTGATGAAAAGATGACTGGAAGGGAAATGGCTGATGGGAAAAGATGCACAAGCAGCAAGGGTGACTACAGCCTTAAGAACATGAGAGAACTTTACAAAGAGTGAAACTGGAGTGAGTGCATCAAGGAAATGGACTGCAGCTGTTGCATAGCTGGCAACATAAAAGAAGAAGATGTAGTCAGAAACAAATCTTGAATGGAGATCATTTAAACACTTGGTGAAGTTGCATAGAAAAAAAATCAACATTAAATAGTGAAAGTAAGAGCATTTCCATACACACACAATGTGATGAGAACTCATAGGATTGGGACTAAACAGCTGTGTGGTCATATGAAATGGTCACTTGTTAGGTGGCTAATCAGAAAAATGGCTACAATTTGCTAGGGAGCATAAAGATGGGACTTTGAAGTAAAGGAAAAACGTCTTGTGATCTGTTGTGGTTAGGTTGATGCTTATTCCAAAATGAAAGGTGAGTCATGGTATGAAGAAAAACGCTTGACGTGATGCATAGTGCCCACTGTACAAGCCTCTGGAGGCAGTGTTATGATCTTGGGTTACTTCAATGTGTCATTGTGACATTAACTTTATGTAGCAATAAAATGAAGTCAGCTGATGACTTGAATATACTGACTGACCAAGTTATACCATCAGTTGAGTTTTTTCCCTAATGGCAAACCATACTCCAGGACTCAAACTGTGAAAGAATGGTTTTGGGAGCATCATTTTCACACATGTACTGGCCACCATATTGTGTGCTGTAATCAAAGCTATAGGAGATTGAATAAAACCCCTATAGTGTGTTTTTTTTTGGGAGGGTCAGGCATCACGGTATTGTTTGAACACATACTGTACTGAACACGATAAGTTTCCAGAAAAAGGGCACCTATTGAAAAACTCACTTTTTTAGTGATTTTTAGATACAGTAGGTCCCTTTATCTGTGTGCACACAAAAAAACTGTTACAGCTGGCACATCAACTTTAATTGAAACAAAAATCATAAGTTGAGCAAAATTTAAAAAATGGTAAATAATTTTAGGTTTATGTTATGTTTATGTAAACTTATTAGATAGAATTACATACATTCAAAAACTTACTTATGATTGTAGTAAAATAGACATAATATCAATATGTAAAATATTCAGAGGCCATTATCATATTTTTAAGGAAACAAAATATCAAAACTAGAACCCCTAAGTGCTCTTTGGTTGTCAGTCTGAAACTTAATGTTCTGTGTAGGACATTACAACATATAATGGGGTTAAATCTAAAAACCTCATATAAAAACATGCTTTACATGTGTACCCATTTGGGAGTCGAGGTATTATTATATAATAATTTCACCAAATAAAACAGGTCCTTTTACTGTAACATCACACTCAATCCTCAATTTTTCATAAAATTCAAATTACACCACCTTAAAGCAGAAAGGAAGTGGCACAAAGCTCATTAAAATGAATATTCATTATATGACAGACTAAAGTATAATAACAGATAATTGCTGATGTCACCACTGTTCATGACATCATGTGCTGACATTTGCATTATGTCTGTTTTAACCTCCCTGTAGGATTGAGATATAAAAAAGTGCAAATAAGCCTGTACTACCTAGGCTTTTATAAACATGGATTTATATATAATAACATTTGTAGCTAGTTCATGTAGGGCCAGATGAAAACAACTGGGAGGGTTATATAATCTGCGAACAGCATTTCACATGCAAACCAGTGAAAGAAAATGGCAAATGGTGTATCATTCACTCATGCAGGGTGTTATTGGCACACACACAACTTATTATTTAAGGGCTTTATGGGTCTTGGCCTGGATTAGTGTGGTATGACTAAGAGGACCAGCACAGTGAATACACACCTTCCACATAGTATATAAACAGTGTAGCCTAGTGAAGTGACCTCTGCATAAGTTTCATTCATTAGTTTTCATCAGGCACTAATCTTCTTGACTGTGCTCACAACGTGCTAGGTAAGTGTTAAACCGTTATACAATTTTGTCACATTTTAATGTGTATATGATGCAAAGATCTTTTGCAACACCCAACATATAACAGATAAAAATAATTTACTTTGAGGGGTTTAATGCTATGTAACATTATTTTAAATCCAAGTTTCCCAAAGTGTGGGCACACAGAGCTAGCTGGCAAATTCATCCATTTTGGTAGACTTTTCTATCGCACAGTTGTTAAAGTTGTTTTCTATTTTCAGGCCCTGAGACATTTTCATTATTCTATGGCTCCTGCATGTCTGTTGCAATTTTCAAATACATTTTTTTGTTCTCGCTTAATTGAGTTAGTTAGACATTTGACTGTTCTTATGACTATAAATTAGTAATACATTATTTTTGTTTACGCTCAAAAAAAGATTCTTGCATTGTATAGCTTTTATACATTGAAATGTCTATTTTGCTAAAATAAATTATGTTATTAGATTATGGCAATATTTTATAATGTACTTAATTCTATTTAATACGTTTAACCTAAACATACCCATTTTTACCATTATTTATTTCTGTTCAGCTTACATGTTTAACATGAGTGGAATATTTTGACGGATATTTCTATCAAACCCATAAATCAAATTTACATTTATGCCAGAGTAATGTTGAGTATGTTAACAGGACTGGTCAGAACATATTGACTATTTTTCTATAATAGCACCTTTTAAAGTGACTCTGGCTGCAAGACAAATCATAGGTTCATATTAATTCTAATATGTAAACATTTCAGCAGTAACAGCAGTGACATTACTACAGTAACATACACAGAAACCTCAATGGCAGATGCTCCACATGATTTATTACCTATCATTAATGAGAAGATTATTAATAAGAATATTCTTATTTTCTAATTATTTTAAAAATAATATCACATATTATGAAAAGTTTTTTTAAGGAGATGTTATATTAACAGTCTCAGCATTTTGTACCAGTTAGAAGTAAAGCTGTAACCTTAAAGTATTATCAAGGTGAGGATACTTAGGTATATATTGCTATGTTTGGACAGATATGGATCAAGTCCCTTGGATGGTTCTGGTTAGCAGGATACTCCTGGTCAGCCATGTTTTAAGTTTACCACAGTCAATGGCAGTGGAGTCAGAAGAGGAAGCGCCATCAGAGTGGAAGCTGTGGAAGAGAACTTACGGAGTGGACTATGAAGAAGAGGTCATTCTCTCTCATTTAAAACTGATGATGAACTAATAATAATAATAATAATAATAATAAGAAGAAGAACTATAATAATAATAATAATAATAATAATAATTATTATTATTATTATTACTATTATTATTATTATTATTATTATTATTACTATTATTACTATTATCCTATACATAAAGGTTACTGTATATCACTACCCACATTCCAGGGTTAGATTCCACTTCTTCAGCAGGATGAACCAAAAATTAACTCAGAAAATGATAGTATATTTTATAACTTAAATCATGGTCTCTGTTCTTCTCTTCTAAAGAGGGATGACATGCAAAGAAGGGCCATTTGGGAGAAAAACAAGAACCTAATTGAGGATAACAATAGAAGATTTTATATTGGCATGTCCAAGTTTTCTATGGCAATGAACAAATACGGAGACCTGGTAAGTCACTTTTTTGTAGATACATAATGGTATTTTATTTGGTCTTTACTCATATGTGGGCACAAATTGTAAGATTTCTTTTTACATTATGTTGGCTGTCATTAACCTTGGCATGAAATATTAATAAAAAATGCTATGTGAATATATCTTTAAAAAAATGGTGCTAATGTGCCAAATACATTAGTCATTATCTTTTATTATGTCCAATATTTACCAATGCAAAATTCATAAGTTATTTATCTATTAACATTTACTAGCCTCATATAATAAATGTACTATCAATATTTTTTTCTATTGTAAATGGCGGTATTTTAAATTTTTATAGACACGGTTGGAGTATAATCAGTTATTTGGAACCAAGGTAAAAGGAAATGCACACAAGAAGGGAAAAACTGCCAATGCTCGCAAGCTACGGTACCATGCTCAGAGACTACGACTGAGCTCAATAGACTACAGACAGATGGGATATGTCACAGAGATTAAAGACCAAGTGAGTTTTCACTCTTCTCTGCTACAACGAGTTGTTAGCCTTATGTTTTTCGTGCAGTGAGACATTTGCAGTAAAACACTAAACATGAGTTACTCTAAAGATATCATTCTTTCTCTGATTATTTTTGGTTATACAGTATATGTATTTATCGGTGTAAAGAAAACAAGTGTCTTGTTTTCTCATCCAGGGCTACTGTGGGTCATGTTGGGCATTCAGTACTACAGGAGCCATTGAGGGACAAATGTTCAAGACCACAGGCCAGCTTACATCTCTTAGTGAGCAGAATCTGGTTGACTGTTCAAGGCCATATGGCACATACGGCTGCAATGGGGCTTGGATGGCAAATGCTTATGATTATGTGATTAACAATGGACTGCAGGCCTCTGATACATACCCTTATACCTCAGTGGTAAGTGGGATTCAGAGAGGTATCGCTTCTATTGCTAGGTGGCTATTTCACATTATTTAATGTTATTGCATTTCTCAGGATACACAGCCCTGCTTCCATGACAGCAGCAACATTGTGGCACAAATCAGAGACTACAGGTTCATTCCCACTGGAGATGAGCAGGCTTTGGCTGATGCTTTGGCAACTATTGGACCAATCACTGTAGCAGTTGATGCTGACAACCCAAGTTTTCTGTTCTATAGCTCAGGTAAGAGGTTTAAAAGAGGTTTTAAATAAGAATAGCAGAAAGTAAACAGTAATACATTGCATTGTATCCTGTTGTAGGAAAATAGTTACTGAAAGTTTGTTATGTGACCTAACATGAGGCATTTATGACCTCATTATTTAATTATTTTACAATAAAAGCATGTCCCGAAAGGTTCTATTCCTCTTATAACACAACAATTTGCAGATGGCAAGATGGCATTATTAACAAAAATAATAGAATAGAATAGAATAGAATAATTAAAGTATGAAATATTTAATACTTTTTAACCATTTTTGTTATATTTAATGTCTTCGAGAATCATCAGTTGTTGTTCTGAAAGATGTTACACTACCTATCTATTGAACAAAGCACCAACACCTGTGCACTAAAGATTATAGTGAGGAGTCATACTGACAGCTACTAAGAGCTACTAAGAGCTGATACTCGTCACTCCTTCCATGAATAGTTTTAAAAGGTCACCTTACATACCTTCAGACAATCTTCAGTAAAGAAGAAATTGCAAGTACAAAGGCTCAGACATTTGTCAGTAATATGACAAGAGCAAATTCTTTGGTTGTATTAACTTATTAACTGTTTATCTGCTATAAAATAAGTGATAACATGAACTAAATGTATTCATAGCATTAAATGTAACTATAAACAGGTACAAACTAAGACCCTTTTTTAATTATTGATGGATGGCTAGTGATTAATGTGATAGTTCCCTTTCGTGGTATAAAAAGTATAAAACAATGCTGTTGGAAATGCTATTTTTGCAACATAATGATTATAATTTAACAAAACACACAAAGTATTTCTTACATAAATCATAAAGGAATAATAATCACGTATAATTATATTAGCTAATAAATAAGAAAGTTTCCAGAATATCTTTTTATCATTTTAAAGAGAGTAAAGGAGCATAAAAAAAATTGGATCTTTCTTAAGCATTAAAGTAATATGAAATGTTTCTTAGGAATCTATGAGGAGCCCAGTTGTAATCCGAATAACCTGAGCCATGCAGTCCTTCTGGTTGGCTACGGTTCAGAGGGGGGCAGAGACTACTGGATCATCAAAAACAGGTCACTTACTTTATTCTTTTAGAGCAGTGCAATGAGAATATGTTTTAAAGTTGATCTGCTGTTAAAAAACACACGGTTTAATGAAAATCTTTGTGAAAACTGACTTAAGTAAGTAAGCTGCCATAGCAATTTCTTACACTGATATACACTATATGCTGCAAGAAATTAAGCTTAGTAAGTGAAGTAAAAAGCATGAATATTAATGATTAAAACATTTTAAGTGTAGACAATACAGTATGTGAAATTCTTTAAAAAAAAAAAAAAAAAAAAAGCCTACTGTACAGTATAGGGTAATTGCTTCATTTTCAGGATAGACTTGTTACAGGGACATTAGCACATGCTGTGTATCCTGTACACACTATAGATACAGATTTACCATGATTTCTATAAATCATGGAAAATACTAATGCTCTGAAACTTAACCTAACCATAATAATTATGCGACAAGTTGCATTATCTTATAATGTTTACAGTTGGATGGAAAAGAAAGCGGCTTGGCAGAAAATGTCACAGTCTAAATTATTTTATTTCTCCAACATACCCCTTCTAAAGTCATGATAGATAAATGAGCTGAATCATTTATTTTAGAGGAGCATGAAGAAAAAAAATGCAATGTGCTAGGGAAAGAGTCCTACAGGTTTGTAAGATATTTATTGTTGAGGAGATGTGAACTGTGATGTAAATTTAAACCTTTTCTCTGTCATCAGCTGGGGCACTGGTTGGGGAGAAGGAGGATACATGCGTATGATCCGAAATGGCAGCAACACCTGTGGCATCGCTAGCTATGCTCTCTACCCCATTGTATAAGAACGTTTTGAATCTCTCAATTAAACAAGGGTTTGACTTGTTAACTCAGTGTCCAAGAATTATTCTTTGTGTTGAAAATCACTAAATGATATTTCATAAAATAAAATCTTAATATCTAGTCTAGTGCTATCATACTCAGTTCAGGTGCTTATTAAATCAAAACGACAGCTTTTTGTTTGGCCAAGCAGTGTACATCAGTTGACCCACAGAAAGAGGTACTGAGCTTCTGTACGTGTTTCAATGTAATATGCCGTGAAACATTTTCCTTTCATTTACAATTGTTAGGTTTTGCTTTGGGATAATGGGTTCTGATCCTAGATCAGCATAAAACAAGCAAATATTTTACTCTGTGTTTATCTTAAAATTCTTTCACTCCTACCACACCCATGCTGTACATACATGCACATATTTTAAAAATAACAGAACCTTAGCAAACACCTTTCCTTCTGGCATGTTTTACCCTTGAAAGTCACCCTACATAAAGCGACATTGTGGAATGTTGTGTCTGCATTGGGTATGTTTGGGGAATGTTTGTGAACATTTAATACCAAAAACATTGCTTTCTTTCTGCACCAACCTCAGATAAGCTTTATGTCTGCTACAGCAGCTAAACACTACGTTTTACTTTTATTATTC
>JAOVVB010000004.1:14083349-14099629 GCA_028570985.1 Heterobranchus longifilis | reverse complement strand
AAAAAAAATATATATATATATATATATATATATATATATATATATATAGGTTAAATTAATTGTCATATACACTACACTGTAATGACCAATCAATTTTCAATGTGTAGCACTAGGACTAATAATTGCACACTGAAACATATTCATTTCAATAAGCAGTAGATCACCTCTTTCTCAGAAAATAAAGTTCTGTAAGTTGCACAAAGATTAATATATCAAAACTTAATTACATTAATGTTCCCTTCCCAACTCCAAGCTTGTAAAAACATGAAAGAAACTCTGCCATGCCTTTATACTTCATGCTCTGTTATCAGCACTAAATGAATATGCAAGAAGATAAAAAAAAAAGTGATCTTTGAACCTGAGAAAGAGCCCAGCCCTAAGCCAAGCTCAAGACTTTCTCAGTAGCTGCAGGCAGGTCAGAGACTATTGTGGATCCACTATAAGTGGATGTCAGAGCTTATGATTGGAGATTGCAAGTAGGATGAGCTGTCTGTGGTTCCTGCTGTTCTGCAGTTTGGCTGGATCAAGACACTGTCTTGCAGACCAAGGATCACAACCCAGTCAGGTACACCCGGAGAACAACCACAAAGATCCAAGGGTTCGTTCTAGAAATTATTGTGATGCTACGTACAACCGCACTGGAGGGAATATACAGGTAAGGAGCTGCATCAAATATTAGAAACTGAATGCAGGCAGGTAGTGGTGTGAAGATGTCTGGATAATTTTAGCTCAAGAGTAGTTTACAAAGAGTATAGGATTACAGTGTGTCAATATTACTCCGTAATACTGCACCAACCATTTACGCTGTTTTCAAACTGAAACCAATCAATCTCTAGGTCTGTTAACCATCTTAAAGCATAGTTTTTAGCAATTGCTAATAATTATCGAGTAGCCATAGTGAAATTAATTGGAAATATATATGTAACTACAGGAAGAAGGAATATAAAACTGGATCTGCTAACAAATCCTGGTATTTCAGGAAGTTGATGCTGATAGAGGCTAATATCTCGTGTTTTTTTTCGGTTAAATTTGCTATTATAAGCTATGAAACTTTGTTACTGCATGCAGTCAGGATTTAAATCATAATATTCTCAAAAGTTAAAAACTTTATTTCCTTTTTCTTATATGAAAGTTGTGCTGCATTTCAAGTTGGACATAAACATCCATTCAAGTTGTAAATATACTTGCAATTACTAAACTAATTTATTAAATTTTTTCTAGACAATTAGCTAGCAGAAGGAAAAAAAGATTATACCAAAAAGTTTATAAGCTTCACTGATAATGGCAACTGACTAACAAGCTACTCTGGCTGCATTCATAGAGGATTTAAGTAACACCCAGAGATGTTAATGAAATGCTCATTTTGGAGTGTCCTTTATTCTGTATAGAACTGTGGCCCTGGACAGTACAGGGAGAGACGGGGACCATACAGAGGACAGTGTGTCCCCTGTAATTGCAATGGTCTCTCCCATGAGTGTGATCGAAACTCAGGGAAATGCTTGGTAAGAGCTTCACTCCTATTATTCCACAGTAGTAAGGATGCAGGCAGAAATGCAAGTAACTTTTCTGACAATTTTCAATTGATAACAAAGTGCAACTGCTTACGTTCACTACCATATTCCATTTTATAGGGTTTTAGGGTTTTAAAGAATTTATTTAATAACACAAATCCTACAATTTAATGTGTTTTATGTAATAGACAATAAAATTAACAAAACATTTATTGTAAATATTGCAACTGTAAACATTAGTAATCAAAAATATATCTAATCAGGTGTCATTACACATTACTTTTCTATTGACTTTTTTCATAATGCAGATTTGTGACACTCTTTCTGAGCATGATTCACAAGTTATATACATTGTAAAGCTGTGTTTCCACTTCTGATTGTGTAGAACTGCCAGTCTAACACAGCAGGAGATCACTGTGAGCGCTGTGCTGAGGGACACTATGGCAGCGCTGCTCTCAGGACCTGTCGAGTGTGTCCATGTCCCTTCTCACAGCTGTCTCACAGGCAGGTTCACAGTACAGCAAACACAAGCATGCATACACACACACACACACACACACACACACACACAATTTCCTTATTGTACACAAAGCATGGTCAGCTTTTAAAGATTTCGAGACATACAGATGGGTAACAAGAACCAAATTGTTTTAAACAATTTTTGCTCATTTGTACAGTTTTGCCATTGGGTGTCTGGATGTTGGAGATCATTTTGAATGCCTGTGTAAGACTGGTTATTCTGGAACCCACTGTGAAAGGTGTGTAGATCTAAACATTTAGGGGGAAAAATATACCTATTTATTATGTTCCCTCACTAGCTTCATTGTTTTTATCTCTCTTTAAGTTCATTTAAAAAAAAAAAACATATATTGTGATGATTTTGTCAAAAGTCCATTGACTTGGAGAATTTTGCATGGTGGAAAACTTACTGAAAGCGCTAACACTGGAGGCAAGTTACTTAAAGGTTAAAATGTCAAACTTTCAATGTATAAACTATTATAAGTATTTTTAAAATGACATTTTTGGTCAGCAAAAATGTAGGTGTGTCCAAAGTCCAGCTCCAAGACCATGAGCAGATGTTAACTCATCTTTAGATTCTCTCTTAGAATGTATAACGTATGGCCTTTTTCAAATTCTATTTATTCATGGTTACATTTCAAAACAACCAGAAACCAATTGAGAAATCTGGAAAGCAAAATTAACTTAAGTATTAAAACAACAATTTAAATTCTAATACTTAGTTCAAGTGACTTCCAAACATGTCCCCTGATTTTTATGTAAATTATGTGGATTGTGTGTTGTACAAATTAATGTAATGGGATTGTAACATGCACATTAATTTAAATCTGTGATTCCAGCCCAAACTTTTGTTATGCTGTTACAAAATAGAAAACACATTCCGAGCAATAATAAAAAAATAATAATAATTTGAGATTATTTCAAATAGAAAATAAGCATAGACAGTCGAATCAACTATGGTAAATGTTTATGTTTCATTACAATGTGTTTAAATAAGTTTTTCTATAAATCATGACCCAGGGTCCCAGTGATCATAGACTGAACTAATTAGTGGATATTTTTGACTGTTTTAGGTTGATTGTTGTTATATTGTTTCATTTTAAGGCCTGGTCTGCCTAATTATAACTTATAAATATAATTTATAAATGTCTTTGTTAAATCCATAAAGTTTGATGTCCTTTTTTTCTGTCTTGATCAAGTCTTATTTGCTCTAGACAAACTGACATCCCACTACACTCTGCCAGGTCTTTTAACAATCTTCATACTTAATAAATCATCCCTCCTTTCATAGGTGTGCCATTGGTTATTATGGTGATCCACTAGCAGATGGAGGAAGTTGTCAGCTCTGTGACTGTGATTACGGATACATCTGTGACTCCATTACAGGCCGTAGGCTAAACTGAGCTCCTGAATGTATTTGATATCACACTTTATAAAAAGATCGCTGCATTACTATATTGTCACTGTAAATTTGATGTTTTTTTGTAGAATGCGACTCTCCAGATGATGCGAATAATGGTGACTGCCAAGGTGTGTGTTCTCTGTAATACAAGTGGACCGTTCAGATATTCAGAGTGTGGAAATCAGATAAAAAACTTTGGAACTTGTTGCAAACTTGTTACTTCTCTGCTATCTTTTATTTGCCGGTAAATGATGTCAACAATTCTGGATACTTTGAAAGCAGAACTTACTCATAAGGCCTTGGGATCACATGTTTCCTTCTGAAATGAGTGAAAATTTGACAACTTGATCTGTTTTTACAGGCAAATGAAAGCACAAGTTTGTGCCAAGGCTTTTAAAAAAAAGTATTTTTAAGTATAGTAATTGCGTAGCAGACTAAAAGGTTCAATTAAGAAAAATGTTTTTTCACTTCTGCAAAAAAAGTTTTCATTTAGTATGCAGTATTTTTAGATGTAACGCACTGAATGTTGTAACTATAATGAAAAGACATGATTAATTCCAAGTCTCATTGACTGCTGGACTATACACATCAGACAGACAATTTTCCTGTCAATAAATGAATGAACAGACAGACAGATCTTTTTTTGGAATCAGGACTGCAAAATCAGGAAACATGCAAAATAATATGTGGTATATATGTAGACAACAAGCATTAAAAAAATCCTTTAGCAGCAGCACATGTAGCGTGTTTTCACTCAAGTCTTAATGATGAATCACACTGGAACATTAGGCATTGTAATCAGGCCTGGTTACAATATCTTCTTTCAATTTGTTTAATGTTTGCTTTTCACAGAGTGCGATAGTTGCTCTCTGACATTAATAGATGATTTAGAGGCAATGGATGATGAGTTTTCGATCCTCAAGGCCCAAGTCAAGTCTTACAGAAACATCTCCATAAGTCTTACTGCCCTGAGAAAACTAGGACATTACATTACTGCTACAAAGGTGCTAAAATCTCCTCATTATACCATTTCATATATTTCATCATTTTCCAGTAAAAGACTGACCTAATGTCAAATTTCAAATTCAGCAAGTTAATGTTTTATCATTTCAGGTACTAGTAAAGAATTACAGAGAATCTGTTCAAGTTCTAAAGCAGGAGTTGAACAAACTTGAGGCAGACATGGATGGTATCAGAAAAGACAAAATTAAACAGAAGATTAAGGTATATGTACTTTTATATTTGACCTTTTAAATACTGTAATAAACAATAAGCCAGTGACTCATAAGATAATCTGCAATAAGTTATTGTTTAGACTAAGCAACAAGTCAAAACTACAAAAAAAAAAAACCAGTATATGTACTTGAGCTGAAACTGGGAAACTAGAAATTATGCGTTACAAAATAACTTGGAATACAAATACAATGGAAACAAATTAATATATTCATATATTGCTTAAAAATCTACATTTATTATTATTATTATTATTATTATTATTATTATTATTATTGTGCATATTAACATATAGCTTAATGATGTGAAACATGTACAAAACAAGTGGTACAACAATAAAATGCAACTTATTTATATTTATTTAAAATGGTTTCATCTAGAACCCTAAGGGGTAAAGTTCCACACATTTCCCCAAAAGACAGGGTTTCAAGCAGAACTGCAATGAAATGCTAAAAATCTTCAAGAATATCTTATTGGCTGGGTTTTGGGTTAAGACAAACCAAAAGAAAAGAGAAAAAAGAAAATAGAATGTTTCTAATCATGTAGTAAAATACATTACTAATACTAATACTGTATTATAATTATTTTTAATTATAAATACAAACATATATGGTGACTTTTACTTTGTATGGATTTACATGAATGTTTATACAACATAATGGCTTACATTCAATGGTTTTGCTACAGTGTTAACATTTTATTTATCAGGCAGATCAAACTTCTTTAAACAGTCAGCATTTATTAAAGGATGTGAACAAAAACCACCAAAAGGGCCAAAACCTGCTCACTGATATTGAAGAACTTTTGAATAGAATACAAGGTAAGTCAAAAGAAGTTAAATTATTTGCCATTTACCTTTATATAGATTTAGAAGTGGTACATTGTGATATTTTTGAGAAAACTGAAGTTTATTCTTTCTGATTTTTTTTTTTTAAATATGTGTTTTGCAAACTCATCTGTTCAGGATTACTGAAACAGCTGAAGATTTTGAATGGGATTGAGCCTAGTCTGTCTGGCAAGGTGTTGATTGGCATGTTGAAGGAGGCACAATGGATGGTGGAACAGATGCAAAAACAAAATTGTAAGGTGCAGAGGAGGTTGGCTGAGAATGAGCTCTGGGAAGCACGAAAACGTGAGTTTTAGTTGTTTGGGTTTGGGTTAAATTTCAAGTTGTTTAACTGGTTTTGCCCTTAATCTACGGTACTTATTAGTCATGGAAAGACCTTAAAGAACTTTTTAGCTACTGTATGTAATTTTTGTAAAACAGCTGAAAATGTACATTTGACCTAATAGCAAGAGAAAAAAAATAACTTTAACATATTATGGGAACATATCTACAATACAGTAACAGTAAGCTGTATGGTTCACAGTAAAAAGCAAAATAATATTTTGTCCCAAATACTCCAAAAACATTAATTGGCAAATGTTTCCAAATTCATTCCTGAATATTTGCTATAAAACTTTGATGGCTGAAAAAAAGGAACTTATTAACCACCCAGTAATCTGCTCTAAAAATCTTAAAATCTTAATCTTAAAATATTTATAGAGTAAGCATGGTTCAGCACAATTCCGCCCCGATCACTGTTAGCAGTTCCTATTTTTGACCACAATGTGCAAAATAACTAATTGTTAGCTTGTTTTTTTGACAAAAAATATTTGGTTACTTAAATTATATAATTAGGATTTAAAAAGAATTTAAAATGTGTGAAGTTGTGACTGGAATGTAGTTTTATATGTACTGTATAAGGTGAATCACCTGCCCCTCTGCTCTACAAGCCACCACCACAATACAGTCAATTAAGCACTTTTTAAACATAATCACTTTTGTCAATATGTGTGTCTTTTCCAAAGTCTTAGATTACATCATGAACAATCTAACTAGTCCTCTGGAAAGTGCTCGTGCTACTGCTGAAAAAATGGCCCAGGTCCTGAGGTCCACGAACTTTGGGCTTAAAGAGCTAGAGGAAGCAATAAAGAAAGCAGAAACATCTGTAAACAAAACAATTCTCATGAATGATGGCAATGAAGAAGTTTTGTCTGATATTAGGGTACTTACATTTGTTCTTTATAAGGTAATGAATAATAAGAGTCATATACACATATTCAGTAAGCTGCAGTTCACTGTATCATGTCCTCAGAATCATCATATGAGGTTTGAGAACAAGCAAGATGACATCTTGTCTGATCTAGCAATGATTAGAGGAACACTGAGAGGCACAGAGGCTCTTCAGAGCACGATGAACAACCTAAAAAATGTAAGTCCGGTATTGTTATGCATCATAGTGTCATTTATGTCAGTTTTATATATAATACATTTTATATATATTGTACATATAATATACATTAGTTTTTTTTATATAAAAAGTAATGTATATCAGCTTTATATATAACATACATTAGTGTAAAATAGATCACATTATGTGAGTTTGTATTTCTGTGAAACATAAACTTAGATTATTTATTTTAGGACTATGCAAAACTTGCAGCTGAAATGGATGGAGCAAAATCACAACTGAATCAGAGACTTGATGAGCTTTCTAAAGCCACAGCCATGGATGTTCTGGTCAGAAAAGCAGAGGATCAGGCACAGGAGCTCATGGATCTTGCAATGTATTTTCAAATGTACGTTTTCTCACATGAGACTTGTATGTTTTGTATGTGAGGTTACAGAAACATTAGTACACATTTTGTTACAGGTCTCATCTAAATTTCATCAACACTTCAGCTGTTCATAAAGCAGTAGATATGATCAAAGCTTTTGGAGACATTGTTAAAGCTATCAAGGAAGCAGAGGGAGCAGCTAACAAAGCCAATAAAGCAGCAGATCATGCCTTAGTGGTGAGTACTACTGTTCACAATATAGTTAGTTTTACATATTATTTGAAAATGCTGCAAAACATTTAATTAGATTTTCTTCACTCTTTGGATAGGATGTAAAAGCACAAGACTTCATCAAAAAGGCAAAAGAACTAAAGAATTCGGCAAACAGCCTAGATGACAATGCTAAGGAAGCAGAAAATAATTTAAAAGGTCTTCTTGATTACTTTATTACTGATGATGTTATTGTTTTATAATGCAAATACTTTTTTTATACCTCAGTACTTTTGATTTTTCAAAATTCTTGTCTATTCTACACAAAATACTGTTTACATAGCATTTATAATTTAAAATAAATATGCTATCTATGCCATACGAGAGAAACTTATTTAATGTAACTAGAAACAGATTAAAATTACAGTGTTCTTTAATAAATAAAATAATAATAAATGTTAATTGTACTAGTATAAAAGGAGTATTGGATTTTGAAGAATTATCAACTGTTGCATTGATTATTTAGCATTTGCATTTTGCATATTGCATTTGATTTTTTTTTCCTTATGCAGTAACAACATTATTTATGCCTAATATGTTAATATGCTCTTTCTAGCATAAAATCAGCACAAAATAAATCATACACACGTTTGTCTATGTTTTTTAAATCTCTACCTTATGTTTTCATCTTGGGATTCAGATATTGCACAAAAGTATGATACCGTTCAAAATCTCCTGGATAAGGCAAAGGGCATAAAAAAGGATATGCAAAAAGATATCCAAACTCTCAAGAATGAACTAGACCTAATCAACCGAGGTAAGATGTCTTAACATAAGAAAAACTTTTATGAGTTTTATCTATTATCAAACTGTTTGTTTAACAACATTTGGAATTAACTTTTTGAGTCAGATCATATTGGTGCCCTTCTGAAACAAGCTAAGGATGCTGTCCAGGCTGCCAACAAAGTAGCCAGCAATGACACAGCACGTTTAAGAACCATTACTGAAGAGTTGGACAAGATCAAAATACCAGCTGGGGAATCAAATGTGGATAACATACTCGATGGCATCAACAAAACATGTGAGACTCTTCAGATATTATAGAAATATACTGTAGGGATATGCAAAGTCATTATATAAAAATAGCTTATATTTTTTTGTAAAATTGCCAAGTGGTGTCTATTTAATATACTGTCTGGGACAAAGTTGCACATTCAGAATCATCCTTGGCAATGTGATCAGTATTGGCTTCATATTCACTTTATAGTTCTTAATAAACAAGTGGTTCGGTCAGGACAAATATGTTACAGTAATAGTTTAACTCACGAAGAGCTAGATTTGATTAATTAAGTCTATATAGATATACAGGATCATTCAGAGGTATTCAATGTATGTGTCAGTGCAGTTTCTACCTTGTGCCACTCATATATTTGTGTTTCTTGTCAGTGGATAAACTGAACAAATTCTTTCCCAACCTGACTGATACACTGGCTGAAGTGAAGAATCAGAGGACTGAGATGCCCAGCAGAGCCAATATGACTGATAACATTATGAGAATCAAAGACATCATTGAGAGAACCAGAGAATTAGCCAACACAGTAAGTACTGATATTTTATGCTGTGGCACATTTTTCTGAAAGGGCAATATACAGTTTTTTTGGCAAATGGCAGGTAATATTGGATCAGCCACAGAGTGACATGCCTCATAGGTTTGCCAATCTTTTTATCTGATATTTGTCAGCTGATGTCTCTGACATTTCAATAGTATATCATCAGCAGTAATTGAAAAGCGCATGTAAAATATATTGTAGTTGCACGTAATAAATATGATAAGGTTGATTTTATTCTCTATCATAATTTTTTTTTAAACTACATCTGAGGCATTATTGAGATTTAAACACGTGATCTCCTGACTCAACATCTGTTCTGTGTCTTCAGATAAGAGGACCAATCTTATTCTCTGGTGAAAGCCACATAGAGCTGCGCCCCCCTAAAAACCTGATAGATCTACAAGCCTTCACTGCCATGGACCTGATGCTCCACCGGCCTAAAGACAAGTCTTCTGCTGGGGAATATGGGCGCAGCCGACGCCAGAGTGGAGAGGAAGAAAATCTGTTCGTTCTTTACCTAGGAAACAAGAATGTAATGTGTTTTTTTTTTCATTTCTTGCAAAAGCTGTTGATGAATAGTATATATTATAATATGCTTATGGTGATGCATTGTAACATTCTAGCTTGGGAGAGTTTAAGCCTCCTGGTTTTTCAGGAATATGACAAGCTGTGTCTTTCGGCTTATTAACCTAGAAAAAAAAATCCCTAGCCATCTCTAACTTTAAGATATTTTCAAGTTACTTTATTTCTTGTAAAATATTCAATAAATACTGTAAAAATGTGCTAACCACGTTTGCTATATAATCGCACAATGATTTAGCATAATTGTCCTCATCAGTTTACCAGATTTTAACTTGACATCACAGCAAGTGTCAAAAAAAACTGATTAACTAACACAATGTGTATCCCCTATGATATCTCAACTTCTTTCATTTTTTAACTTGCTGTTTTGCTTGTAATCTTTTTCCAAATAGACGAAGAGAGACTTTATAGGAATGGCGGTCATAGATGGTGTTCTATACTGCGTGTATAAACTGGGTGGCATAACCTACAAAATGAAGACTGAAAAAATTACTCAATCCAGCATTACAAGCTCCTTTATGGATAGAGTGGACTTCCATAGGTAAAATCAATTCACCTAACAGATCTATGAGAATTTGCATAGTGTCTCATCTACAGTAAATACAGTTTATGAAGTATTTGTTCAGTGCCTTGCATTATTTTTTGGGCTTGTGCCTTAATTAGAGTTTACCAAGATGCAGAAGTCATCTACACCAGCCATTACACATCAACTGACCCCAGGAAGCTGCCAAAAATCACAAATCAACCAAATACAACTGTAAACTTGCTGGATCTTGGAAGTGATGACGTTGTTTTCTATGTGGGAGGCTATCCAGATGACTTCACTGTAAGTCAATTTCATATGATATTGTATTAAGAAGTTTGATTAATTTAGCAAAATCAATAAAACTGTACTTTTGTATTATTTTTCTGATTTGTTTTTTATATCAGCCACCACTAGAACTCCTATATCCCAAATTTAAGGGGTGCATTGAGTTTAACACATTAAATGAACACATCCTCAGCCTATACAACTTCCAGCATGCTGTCAACATAAGAAATACAGACCGATGTCTAAGGTAACCTAAAACATTCCTGACACTTTACTCTCACTTAAATGTTTAAATTCTAACTTATAATATATAATAATAATAATAATCATAATAATAATAATAATTTGGTCTTTTTCTTTTCATTTAGAGGTGAGACCCGAGAGGTGACAAAGTACTTTGATGGTACAGGCTATGGTAAGATTGATGTGGTCAGCAGTAGATCTGTCAGGTTCTTTGTTTCAACTCGACAACAGAATGCCTTGCTGCTTTTTATGGGCAATGAGGTAAGCTAAGAATGATGATTGATGACAAGTACATGAAAATTGAGGGTGTAGAAATTATGTAGTGAAATATTTAAAAATATACCATACTCTTACCAGACACTTTAATTTAACCTTTGGCGGCCTCCAGTTTTAATCTCTCATCACTTTTTCTTTTTGGCACCATTCTACTGTATGCAAAAACTATAAACTGTGTGTAAAAAATTAAGAACTGTCTAAAACCATTTTTTTCCCCCCACAGAACTCTCATTTCACTATTACTGTTGAAAGAGGCTATGTTGTTCTACGGATCACAGAGAATGGCGAAACACAAATTGAAAGGAGTACGGAAAAAGTGTTTCCTGTGGTAAGCTCTTATAGTATATATTGCTTTATGACAAAAACTTGTATGACTTATGACATCACATATTACAATTTCATTTAGTGCATGGAAATAATAGGTTATCTTAAAAAAATTTCTTTTTAAAAATTGGAACTTATTTTAAATATTTGTTATTTAAAAATTACCCATTAATTGAAAGAAAAAATCCTTTAATTTGTAAGCAGATGGCACACAGCTCTATATTCTTATGGAAGCAAATTATTAAGATACACCACAAAAACTTTCACTGAGGATATAACAACTTGAATGACAATTTCATTCAGTTAAATGAAAACCAATATGAGCTCATTCTCTTCAGCACATACAAAACATATTAGTTTTTTAAAATTATTTTGAAGTACTGGCACAATATGATAGATGATACCATAACTGAAGAACCTTTGTGTTGTATTTGGTCTCAGATTTAATCTGAGAATCAATTCTGTAGTTTAAAAACAGCTGATGTGATTATATTTAATTAGAAAAATGTCATTTCTAAATTTACCATTTATAGACTTCAAACAATCCTTTCATTTAATCTCACTTAGATCACTGTAATTCAATGTATTTAAGTATCAACAATGCTTCTTCCAATATTTACAGTACAGTTAGTTGAAAATGCAGTTGTGAGAATACGCAAGAAAGTAGAACACATCATCCTTGTTTTAGTGTCATTACACTGCCTTCCTCTCTAGTTTAAAGGTTTACTATTTGTTTAGAGCTCTTTCCAGTTATATAAATAATAAATAAAACAATTTTAAAAATCTAAATGTATTTATATATAAATATTTATATATAAATAAAATATTATTTTGTGAATAAAATTCACTTCCTTTTTATTTTGCAGGTCTATTTTCAAAACATTAAAATCCTTCAGTCACCCAACAAATTTGAGATGAAAGTTGTTGCTTATTCAGTTAATATTAGGGTCAACTACAAGGTCTATACACAAGCATTTATAGGAGGAATCCCACCAGTGATAGCAGAGAGGTAATGGCGGTTCCAGTGCAACCTACACATGGGAATTTTTTTTTTTTTTAATAAATTATAGAATCCATCTGCCCTTAAATAATTTTTTTATTGTGAAAAACATCAGTTTGCATTGTCATAAAGATAACATGAAATCCACAGTGGCTTTATTCATGTGCAGGTGGAATTATGCCCTAATGGAATAATACCAATGCATCGCTAATGGCATTAGAATGTAAACCAACATTTTTTCTTTAATTCTCAGATTCTATTGTATGGCCAAAAATAAACATGCTTGTGTCCATGTGGGTGGAGTGATGCAGCATGGGGGTGTGACATTTGAGAAATTCGCTGGTGCAGTGGTACTGTATTTTTGCACCCAGCTCAGATGAAAAATTGCACTTCATTTCTCCTGAGCCATGCAGACAGATATAGAAGGCTATAACTGATTTTCTTACTTTTCAAAGTGATTTTGTGACCTACATATTTCAACACAGTTTTTTGTTACCCCACTTTTACAAAACAAATATAGGCTTACTATCAAAAAAATTCAATTAGGAGGGCAGAACTACTGTGACAACTGACTGTGCAATTATTTTCATAAGACAAGCTTAACAACATTAAACATTAAAACAGGAGACACAAATTTTGCACTTTTTCAACAAAAATTGCACTTTTTCTTTACTAAGTACAAACAATAATAGATAACCGTGTTCAATATATAGCAAAGAAGAAAAACATAAAACCAATTATTAACGCACACACACTGTACACTTTCCTCTTGTGGGCAAAAAAAGAGCGGCTTTGAATATATGCCTACAGAGATGGGTCTCTGGGAGTGGGAGGTAGCGCTTGGCAGCATCAGCTAGTCTTTTTAAGTTTACCTCAAACAACATCAGGAGAGGGTATACTCTGCTCTCCATCCTGCACACGCAGGCTTTCACAAAGGGTTTAAGAGCTCCTAAGTTTTTTTTTATGGAAATCTAAAAATACCAGGTCACTCACTCTTTGCTGGCTGATCTGTCACCTTCCTCTCTAATGCACAGGCTTGTCTAATCCTGCCATCTCCTCCTCTGCTGATTTACAGTAGGGCCCAGCACATCATTAGCCTAAGGAGCTGAAACTGAAGTGTGTTTCCTAATCGCTGAAGTCTCTAGTATAAACACAGAGTCTTGTCTGCTGGCATGCTAAATGTGTACAGTATCTTGGAAACCCAGTCAGATCCTAATCAATAAGCTTTTTTTAACAGAAAATACATATTTGGAGGTGTTTATACTTACTAGGGAAGTAGATGTACAGCTATAGTCTGTCCCATCTTTCATGTACATGTTGCGTTCTCCAGTTTTATCACTGCTTCACTTTGGTTTCAGTCATTCTTGCCTCCTCTGTAAAGGGTTTTATTGAAGTGCATTGCAGTGTAAACCAAAGTTTTAACAATCAACCATTGCTACTAACTTTGAAATTGAAGAATGACAGAAATGAGTCAACAGAAGTACAGGGATATTTTAAATGTCACGCTCCCTGCTTTGGCACAAAATTAAACAGGTTAAAATATTTATTGTAGAAAGTTCTGACGAATATTACACATTATATTTTATATAATAATATCTACTGTATTACATGAATCAGAGAATAAGGCAAACTGTAACTGAGTCACAAAGCTTTGGAATTGTGGAATATCCTGTTTTCATTTACATTTTATTGGTTATATAATAACACTTTGTATAGTTAATGAAGCAAAAAGTGCAGAGCACACCCACTGTCCTGAATACTCTTGTTTTTTTACATTGAAAGCAACCTGAATTGCTGTTTTGTTTTTTTCCCTTTCCACTTTAAGGCAAATAACTTTAAATGAACTGAACTGATTATCAGGAAATTATCATATGATAACTTTTACATGACTTATTGTATCTTCTTCTTATTACAGACTAAATATTAACCACCCGGCATTAAGAGGCTGTCTTAAAGGGCTTGAGGTGGATGTCGCCATTAAATTCTCAGTGGCAATTGGAATTCATCCTGGTTGTCCACTGGCTTTACTGGTAAAGCTGGATTAAAAACATTAAGTAAAACTTTAGTAGAACAAAACCATTGTATTCTTCTTCTCATGAACAAGTTATTTAAAAAACATCCAGATTTTGAAGTGTTTTATACTGTATAACAAATATAGAAATTATGTTGTTAATTTATAATTCATACAATGTTGTTTTTTTAACTAACATTATTTGTTAATATTTGACATCAGACTTTTTAACTGCTTAGACCATTTTGTGTGTAGACAAAAAATGGAAATGGGGAAAATGAAACACTGTGGTGTCTTCCATGGTCTGTGTGCTGTGAGTTTGTCCCCAGTATTGTCCCCACGCTTTCCTCCAGGTACTTTAGTTTCCCCTCACAGTCCAGGGACATGCATTGCAAGTTAATTGGTGTTTCCAAATTGAATATATACTGTGTGTGCCCTGCAATGTGAAATTGGTGTGTGTCCAGTGTCTCCTGCCTTGTAGCCCTGAGCTTCAGTTTCAGGAAGCTCAGAGATAAGATTGAGGCCTCCATAATCCAAAACAGAATGAGCAGTCTGGAAAATGAGTAAATAAATGAAAGAATAATTACTGTAAATAAGCTTCATAAACTGATCAGCCATAAGATTATGACCAGTGACAAGTGAAAAAAACAACACTGATCATCAACTATATGCTAGCAAACTAGTGACAGGATCATGGGTACCCAAGGCTTATCCGTCCTCTCAGGGACCGAAGGCTAGCCCATCCAGTCCGATCCTATGGAACAGCTCAATGCAACAAACTCCCCAAAAAAAGTTAAATAGGCCACAGGCGAAAGGCACCAGTAACACCGAGTACACCACAGCCCACTGTCAATAATCCCATCAGACAAAGAGCCCAAGGCTGCTGACCAGGCTGACAAACTTATCAGGCACCACGGCACATCCTCAGAGACCCTGCTTAGCTACCCCCCGCGGAGGGGGGCAAGACTTCCACAGTGGCAAAAGGGGACCCCAAAACCTAGACTGTATTAATGTTAATGTTTTTAATGTTCTGGCTGGTGTATATTTCACATACTCCACACTATTTTTCTCAGTTACTAAACTTGTTGTATCAAAATATAAAATTTGTGGTTTCAGTATATTAATTTGTGACCATGCAAAATTATAAAAAATATATCTGCCATGTCACCTCCATAATCCTGTACTGTACAGAGTGATGATTTATACAGTTAAAAAGGGTTGTATTATTTAATTCAAGTATTTTGTGTCTTCTGCTTGATACAGTAAATTTAGGTTTGGTTGAATATGTAATTATACTATCTGTCTGAACCTCTCTCACGAGTTTCAGTGTACAGTAGTCTAAAAGAATTCATGAATTGGACTTTCTAATGAAATCAGTGCTAATTGTGTTTGTTCAGGGTGTACACGAAGTTACTCTGGCAACAGGAAGCTCTCTTGCTCTTATTGCTAACAGTACACTGCCAAGTTCAGACACAATGGTTTCGCTGGGCTTCAAATCCACACAGAGCAGTGGGGTCTTACTGCAAACTGGGGATGAGGTGAGTGTGCAGGCATCTCTGATGGTTCTCCATCTCTGGATAACCATTGTCTGTGAAACGTGAAAATGTGTAACAGATGTGTGCATGTTAATACGTTAATGCATGAGTCAATACAGATATATTCACATATGGTTACTTAGTGTATTTGCCTTTGACAAACAGGACAGTGGATTTGAACTGTCTCTGGTTGATGGACATGTTGAGATGAAAGACAGTACAACAAGTTTAAAATCCAAAAACAGATTTGATGAGGGACGTTGGCACTATGTGACAGCTTTTAAAAACACTACAGGGTAATGAAAAGTACAAAATGATCTACAGTATATTCATCACAACCATAAATCATCATTTAAAACCATTTATATATATATATATATATATATACAGTGGTGTGAAAAACTATTTGCCC
>JAOVVB010000004.1:14071190-14081809 GCA_028570985.1 Heterobranchus longifilis | reverse complement strand
TTATTATTATTATTTTTCCCCCAGAATGGAGCTAAATGTTGACAATTTGGACAGAGGACATGTGCAGACAATGCCAACAGTCTCTATGGTCCAAGACACAGATGTGATATTAGGAAAAGAGTCATTCAATGGCTGCATCAGGAACTTTTATATGAGGAGGTTAACATCGTTTCTTTGTTCGCATTACCTTATTTGTATGTAGAGATAATGTATGGAGCATGTGTTCTGTTTACATTTTGAACACTTTTGGACATGTCTTTAAGTTAAACAGATGAATGTGTCTTCATTTTGACTCAGACACTTTTATTGGGGCCAAAGTGATGGGAGTGTCAAAATAAGAAAGTTTAGATTTTAGTTTGATTTGTACTTATTAATCAAAACAAACTTTAATAAAGTTAATATGGAAAACATGTTTAAATGATCCCACTGCACCTAGAATGGAAAACAGATACATCCCAATTGATCTGAGCAATTTCACTCAAACGGGATTAGTGGATTTTGGGTTGTGTAACACTCAGCAGCAGCCTATGTCCATCATGGCAAGAAGCAGATTAAGACGAAGATGGCATGTTAATTCCAACATGAGAAAGGTATGTATACCTTTATGAAAAATACAAAATAATATAAGAATCCCATACACATGAACTCATACAAGTCTAAATGAATTCTGTATTCTTACTGTAATTCTGTAGTTTAGCAACATTTTACGATATTGCTAAATGAAAAGAGCTAAATAAAAATGAATCAGTAGTACCACTGGAAACTACGGTAAAATAGTATGTCTTATTTAATACATTGCTGCTATAAATTATTGATGAATATCAGGTAATTACTCAATAAATAAAAATCAAGTAATTGGTACAGTACAGGTACCATTGTAAAGTGTCCCTCATGTTTTGAGTCATCTGCAATTGGTCTGATATCCTTCATTGTGTTCTTTAGGTTGGTTAGATGTCCTGGAAATCCTGCCAATGTGTATTTCAGATTTTTTTTTTTTTAATGAAGAACACATGTGAAAAGAGAATTTAGGAGCATATTTCTTCAATGCTCATATCTTATAAATAGAAGAAAACTGTATGGATGTTTGTCACCTAGCATTGACTAGACATTTTACATACAGTGTATTTACCATTTGCAAACACAACAAAAAAGACCACAATTTTTGTTTATTTAAATTATGTTGATCTTATTCTTAGAAAGACTGTAGTGAGCCAGTTGGTCACACCCTGGCCTACCATCTCAATGCACACAGTCAAATCCAGCAAATCATATCTCAAGAAGAACTTAATTATAGGTATGTCCCACTGTGAAAATCATTTAGTTATATTTTCTTTGTTGTATTATCAAATATTCAGTTTAAGCAAGCCACAGATTTTTTCATTGTATCTTAAAAGAACAGATAAAAATGTCTTAATGGTGCTAGCACTGTAAAAGCATTTTTACTGTATGTAATTTTGGTTTCTTTAGAGTTGAGTATGTTAAAGACCCACAAGGGCAGGTTTACCAAGGTCACGGCACAAATCTTATACATGTCCTTTGCATTGTGTAACCATTCTGAGATCTATCTATAAGCTTACATTATTTGAGAGATTATAGATTTCTATCCACAATATGAAGCACAAATTATTGCAATAACAATAATAACATGTTTAGAATAGTGATTTACCAGAGTGATCAAGATAAAGCATGCACCTTAGACCACCCATAATTTAAAAAAAAAAAAATGGTCTAGTATGAATATTACCATTCTTTCAAGTTGTCTTATGTGTCCTAGGCCTCATATTTTCCTGGACATGCGTACGAGGTCTGCCAGTGGTCTGCTGCTCCACATCACAGATAATCATGGTTTTGCTCGTATCATACTCTTCATAAGCGAAGGCAGAGTCACACTCTTTGTTGGAGATGGAACACTAATCTCCTATCAGAAGAAGATTAATAACGGTGCCTGGCACAATGTACGTCACTGACTCCATGATCTTTGGATGCAGAAGGACATTATAATGTAGTAACATTGTAGAGATTACATAATTCAGTTTACTCTCAGTGAAATGTACACTTAATTCTAGTAGTGACCTCAAGCATGACGTCCTTTCACAGAAAAGGACAAAATATTAAATTGTACAGTGCTTCGCATCTCCAGGGTTTGAGTTTTGAAACTGCTCTTTTGATGTTTGTATAAAGCTACCTTTTGACATTTTTTGACAGATCAGATTTAGCGTTGAGCAGCACATCACACATTTGGTGGTGGATGGCTTTCACGTTCCAGATGGAAAGCTGCAGAAGGATGAAGGGATCTCACTGGATCTTCAACCTCCTGTTTACTTTGGAGCTGGAAGGATTCAATTAACAACTGGCGCGCAGGTACGTCACAATCCTTAGTTATTATACTGTACATATACAGAACAGGTGAACAGGAATATTATTCCTTCAGATATCACTTGGAAAGAAGCTGCATTTCCAGAAATGTTGTCCTTTTCATTCTTTTTTAGATCATACATTTTCCTCAGGAGAGTGTGATAGGGTGCATCCGGAACATCAAGTTTAATGATGTTCTTATTGGAGAGCCAGCTGTCAATCATGGAGGAGCTCCCTGTTTTGATGGGGTGGTTGAGAAAGGGGCATACTTTGCTGGTGATGGCTCTCACATCATTTTAGGTTAGAACATAGTTTATTAATCATGTGTCATTTAAATTCAAAGCAAATCTGGAGCAGTACCTTGAAATCAATCAATCCATTATTTTTTTCATTTTTGCCTATACAGGAATAAAATGAGTGAGTGAAAGATGTTTAATTGGAACAAATTTGTTTTCCACAGAGAAACATTTTATGTTGGGTGCTATGTTTAATTTAACTTTCGAAGTTCGTCCCAGGAACATGACTGGCTTACTTTTCCACTGTAGAGGTCACCGAGGTCACAGCCTCAGTGTATTCCTGAAGAAAGGCACAGTAAGCGTCTACTTTGGTTTTGTTGTGGGGATTATGGATGTCTTTATGATTTAACATTATTTGCTTGTCTATTCGTCATTTTTCATTAGCAGCAGAATTAATTACAAATAACTATTAAAAGGTATTTATGCAACGACTGATATGACAGGGTTTATGAATCATCCAACCACATTTTGTTTTGTAATTTGACTGTTTTCCTAATTGCAGATATCTGTTAACATTTTTCTAGCCCACGAAATAAACCCCACCCAATTCAGAATACAGATCTCTTTTGTAACGCATGCATTTTATATAAGGGGAGAATGTGTCTTTATTTTTTATAGCAACTGCCATCTGAATTACAGTGCAGTACTATGTGCTTGTAACTGCTATGTAATTACCTTTATAAGTATTCTTCTCAAAATATATGTAATGTAAAATACATTTTAATATGCTTGGAGTTGCTTTTTTTATAATGACAAGAGTATGTTATTTACTACACTAAACTGTATGTGGGAATGTAGATGGTGGTCCAGATGAATGATGGAGGAGGGGACTACAGCACCTCTGTGACCCCTTCTCTGCACCTCTGTGCGGAATCCTTCCATCGTGTGACAGGTGACATTTTTACTCCTCATCTGGAAAGACTAATCATTGTCCTCACTGCTATACATGACCAACATTGATCTCAGCCAAGCAACATTTTGGTTTATATGATGTTGTTGTGGTGAAATAACACAAAGCATTCAAAGCTTCAGCACTGAGCCTAAAACCAACACTATGTCATTATTATGTCAGTGCAGTTAGAGACAAAGACTAGGAATTGGTGTAGGAAGAATTGTAATAAGAGGACATGAATATAATCTTTAAACACTTTTTGTGATCAGTGACCAAAAAAGGAAATGTCATCAAGCTAAAGATGGGACGCAATTCCAACAGTGCTGTGGGGCCTTATCTGTATTCCCCTTCCAAGAATCGCCGCACACTTTACATTGGAGGGATACCAGGTAAACTCACACAAATGCATTTGTTTCTTGTTCAAGCACCATTAAAAATAAATCTAGTTTTAAATATCGCATATGAACTAATAATAACCACACCTGCTGATGGAGTGTGGCGCCCCCTAATGGGAAGAGCTGAAAGAACAAAAAAACATTAATCCTACTGTATCACATATTCTATGTTTTTTGGTTTATGTTGTTGTCTTAAATGATTTAATGATAATATTCAGTGGACAGTGTGAGAGATGTGCATGCTATGTTGGTTAAGGTTAGCAGTAATTATAGAGGCGGATTAAATATGAATTAATATCTAATGGCATAGTACGGGCGGCGTAGTGGTTAGCATTGTCGCATTGCACCTCTGGGTTCCAGGTTCGATTCCCACCTTGGGTCTGTGTGCATAGGGTTTGCATGTTCTCTCTGTGTTTGGTGGGTTTCCTACCACAGTCCAGATTAGGCTGACTGGCGTTCCCAAATAGACTGTAGTATGTGAATGAAAGTGTGTATACTGTATGTGTGTGTGCCCTGCTATGGATTGGCACCCTGTTCAGGGTGTGCCCGCCTTGTGCCCTAAGTCTCCTGGGATAAGCTCCAGGTCCCACATGACCCTGTATATAGGATAGAGGGGTATAGATGATGAGTGCATAAGTGAGTGATGTGTAAAATACTATTTTGTTAATGTATTTTTATTCATGTCGTCAATGCAGAGAGCAAGAGGAAGATAGTGCCTGTGTGGAGCTCCTACATGGGATGTTTGAGAAATGTGCAAATAAACAAGGCTTCTCTTTCATTTCAGTCTGTTAGCAGTGTATTTGGTTCTGTCAACATCAGTGAATGTCCAGCAAAGTAGTTTAAAGCCTGTTTATATTAGTTATGTATGTCCGGTCCATTTTTTTCCTTTCATTATTTGATTATGTCTAAAGTCCAGATTTTGTATGTCAAAGTGTGAGTATATTGTGAGCAAGAATACTGGCAGGAGCACAGGAGTGTCTTTATGATTACAGCGCAGCACTTAGGTACAAATACACTGAATGGTTGATATCCATTTGGGTTTTTAGATGTAATTTACACCAGTATAATGACAATGGCTAAGTAATTTTCCAAGTAGTGTAAAGAGTGCTCACCAAATCCTGCCAGTGTTTTCTTTGATGAAATCATTTTGAAGTAATGTTTTAATAATTGTAGAGTAAAAGCAAAATAAAACAATAAATTGAAAGAAATAAAAATGCTTTTTAAAATGATGTTTTGTAAGAATTATTCTCTCAGAGCTTATAACCTCTGAATTGATCTCTAATAATTTATTCATGCCATGTGGGCATTAATGTGTGCATAAGTTCATCATTATTTCATCAATAAACTTTAAATATCATATAGCCACGGCAGTTTAAAGAATAAGTATTTTGTAGAAGTATAGGTTTATACAGTTTGTTTATGTATTTGAAAATCCTAATACAATGTCCTGGAAGTAGGTTTTTTGTGTGTATTTTTGTCCACTTTGTGCTGGTAAATACCAATCAATCATCACTTGCATCACTTTGATTACTGTTGCTGACCCACCTTCTGATGGCTAATTCCAGCTTTATAATGTCCCAACACTCAAGTCGAGGTCAAACTGTTTGCATGCATATGACAATCAGGTCAGTGTCTTTTCAGTCACCAGATCTGAATCCAATAAAACATCTTTGGGATATGGGAGAACTGGGGATTCAGAGCATGAAAGGTGACCTGAAACATCTACAGGAATTGTTTAAAGCCATCAAGTCAACATGGACCAGAAAAGAAGCTTTTTGTCTACAACTGGTGACGCTATCCTGTTTTAAAATACTGTACTGTTGCTAATGAAAGCTGAGTGCTGATTGGTTGGGAAGCAGACTCAATTAAACTGGATCAGACACAAGTCTATTGGAACCGGGTTGCCAGTGCGGGATGTAAAATCACAATCTCGATATAATAATAATAATAATAATAATAATAATAATAATAATAGTAATAGTAATAGTAATAGTAATAATATGCTGTCGAAATTTGAGTTAATATGGAACTTGGAAGCTGTAATTGTAGGGGACTTTTTTAAAATAATGTTCTATAAAAAATATAATACTTTTGTGATATGCAGGATACATAATTAAAGTATGTAAATTTTAGAATAAAAACTCAATACAGATATTTTGGTGAGCTTCGAAAGTCCATAGTTGACATTGTTACTGTTTGATGCAATCTGGCAACCGTGCTCGACTAAACAGAGAGAAGGTGGTCCAGTTCATTGATAGGCTGTGACTTGCTGATTTGAGTTGCCAGATTGACCGTAAATATTTACAATCAATTAATTATTTTTTTCCACATTTCTTTCTTATAAATGATGAATATCGTGATCTTTTTGAAGTTATGATTTTTTTGTTTTTTTGTTTAAGTGATTTTTTTTATAAATCTTACCCTGTGTTAATCTGGTGTTTGTTGTGAAGTGTTTATAAACAATGACTGTAACTGCAAGCTATCACTAAAACCTGGCAACCTGTCCATCTCTGCTTTCTGGTGCGCCGCTTCGGGAAAATCCGGCAGAAATAAATGAATGAAGAGCGATTATACCTCACTGTATTTCGACGTCACGTTGTTGGAAGGATTATCGTACAGCGCAGATGATAAGGATGGTAAACAGTATAAAGTACTGGATCAGTATGACAGATTTCGAGTAGATGAATGAGACAGGGTTTGCACTATGCTGAGGACGTTTGGCCTTAACATCGGTGTTTCAAAATATGCGAGCTAAATCTTGGCTGAAACACACATCGCTAAGGTTTTGACAGGCGCACGAAAACCTTAGGAAACGTGAATTCACAGCTGTCTTTTAAAAAGAAGGGTACGTTTAGGACTGCTTTAGGATTGCCCTGTAATTTTGATGGTTTCTCTACGCTTAGTATTCGTTGTTAATCGCCTTTCTGTGTGAGCGCATGCGCAATGGCAGGCCGCGAGCAGCATCAGCACCATCCGCAGGTGGAGATGAAGGCAGAGCTGGACGATGCGGAGCTGGCACTACAGGGCATAAATATGCTCCTCAACAATGGGTTCAAGGAAAGCGACGAGCTCTTCAGGAGATACAGGTAGGTCTAATGCAGCGAGGGTACAACTGATTCCTGCATCATACCTGACTCAAGCTGTCTGTTAATAACCAGGTTTAGCAGTTGTGCTTGAGCAAAGAAATTACCAAGCATACAGAACAGGGTACATGCAAGAGTGTAGCTCAGGGGTGGCCAGTACCATTTCAAAGTTAATGCATAATCATAACACATTGGCCTTTGTCTTGTTATTTTAGGACCTAGAATAATTTTATTTCCAAATCTTCTTCATTGTATTTATTGTGTTTGCATTATGAGGTGTATGACTTCAGCCATAGTTAAATGAATCTTCACCCAGTCCTACATCTATAAACAAGATTTGGATGGGGAAGTCTATTGCATTTTTTTGGTACTTTGCTTTTAATTTATGTTCCAGCACTCGGGGACTCCCTAGTGTACAGGCTTGTTCAGTTTAGTGCTTGAAGTGGATTGCACCATATGTTTGCAAAACTTGTCCAATTGGCATAATGAAACTACTTTTAAAATGAGTGAATATGCATGATATGCAGACACTATGTGATTCTCCAAAAACAAGCTTATAATTTTGAATTCACTCAAGAAAGAGCAGCTTGTTTAGAATGTAGATTGTCAAACAACAATACTGAGACAAATTTCTAATTCATATGAATTTCAATGGCAAATAAGTTAATTATTTGTCATTTTTGTGCATCAGCACCTGTTAAACCAAGTTGTTGTGATTCCTTTATATTGTGTCTGTTGCCAAAAAAAAAAACATGGACATGATTTGTTAAAAGAAAAAGAAAAATGTAGTTACAAATCAGCTGATTCTTTGTTTGTAATGTTTCCTCTCTATAGGACCCAAAGTCCATTGATGAGCTTCGGAGCCAGTTTTGTTTCCTTCCTGGTCAGTGCTTCTTATTAATCTCCTGCAATATCACTGGTATTGGTATTAAAATACTGTCTGGAAACAGGGTGTTTGATTGTTTAAGTGGGTTTAAACACAATATTTCTGTAATAATGGTAAATTTCAACATTTTCGAGGTAGGGAAGACATGGACGACTTTATGAATGTCATTGTTAGCAACAAGCTAGCCATCTAATTAGTAAACAGGATTTATTAGGTTTAGTACCTTTTACAGATTTTATATGTTTATGTTGATGGCCTAATGTAAATACTGCTTTAAGATCATTTAAAGTGGTGAAGTGGTATTTACACTGTGTGGGCAGCCATGTTACCTTATGCTGAACCCAGGGATACGGGGGGTCGAAAGAATTCAGTTGTTAGTACAGAACGTAGTTAAACATCACAATCAACAGATATGCAACATTTTTTATTCAGAGCTCCTGTTATTTGTTTGAGTTATAAGTAGTAATTGATCTCATGCATTTGCCTTATTTTATGTATTTTTGTCCTCAAAAGAGAGTGAGAGCTTAACCCTGCTAGGCCATTTATACCATCCGTCTCCTCAGTGTTGACTTTCACAGCTTGTGACAAAGTAAATGCTTGGCAGCCACTTTAATTTATCTCTAAATATTTAATTTTCTGCCCATTTCATACAAACAATGTTCATAAAAACACCCAGCGTATGTTTTTAAAAATAGTCAAACTCTACTGCTGTTAAAAAAAAAATCCAAGCACAATGAATAAAAACATTATACCAGATTACATATGTTTCATATTGCATATTATGTGTAATAATAAGCAATATTTTTAATAAGACAAAGTAAAACATCTTTACTGTATAATACATGCAGAATTGCAAATATTAGAATTAGAGCATGAATTTAAATTAATTATTCTTCTATCTACTAGCATCTGCATAATTTACTGTAAAAACCAGGTGCTGTGCAGCACTGATACAGTCTTGTCTGTCCATCCTACGTAAATCAACATCATGCATTGTGCTGTTCTTTTCTAATCAAATGAATAAGAATATCCCTGACAATCTGTTGCTATTTTGCCCAGATGCTCAGCATGCAATGAATCAAGAAGGTCCATCTGGTATTGCGGATGATGATTATAAACCTTCTACCTCCACAGAGAAAACAATTCTTCTAGGAGTTCAGTGATGGAGGAGGTGGAAAAATAAAACAAATGTTTTCTGTTTACGTTTGGGTTCACTTATTCCAATTATTTAACCGAAAACTTCCACAGTGGACTTCCAAGATTGAAAAAGCAGATTAGGAGAACTCTAAAGATAACCTTTTGAATTTCTACCACAGCATTTCAGTGTATGATTGCATATTATATCATGATGTTGACCTTATGCTGATCAAGAACATACTTGAGTTGTATGTTTGTATTTAAACTTGAGTGTGATCTGTTTGGAAATAAAGCAAACATGATGATGCTAGTGGATCAGCCTGCGTGGCAAACAGAGGTGAAATGTGACTGAATATCATTTTAGTCCACTACAGATTAGTAACCTCCCACCTCAGTTTCATTTAATAGCTTATAATTGTAATGGTACAGTAGATAAGATCCCTTTTAGGGGATTTGAATTAAAATGTGATTTTCTCCCTTACTGCTTTTGGGGGTAAACAGTTTTCAAAATGATGGAGATGAAAAGAGATTCAAAAGAACAAAATTGCTAAATTTTAATCACCTCAAAACTGCTAAATAACATTCATGAAAGTTGTAACCATATGAAATGAAGCGTTTTCACTTTTATTAGAAGTAAAAAGACAAAGTACACTGTAGAGATGGAGCTAGAACAAAAGAGGCATAGAGCACAAGAAAGAGAGATTTTCCACAATGAAACAGGCCTGTATCATGACCCCGTACAGTATGTCAGAACTGCTGCTCAATAATGCAGACGTCGATATCATTCCCTGCTCTCACAAGCGGAAGAAATAGCATTAGAAGGCTGAGGAGAGAAGCCCATTAAATATAATCAATACAAATCAACAGGACGTGTTCATTTGTTTACCATGCAATCATATCATGTTCAGGACAAGAATACTAGTTAAAGAAGTGTAACAGAAAACGCAATTAAATTGATCAGGACAATATAGCTGTTTAATATCAGTCATTGAGTTATCTTAATATTTGGCTATAGTGGTTTTATACCTATAAATCACCTGGTTCTAAGATCCCAAAGAGGACCTAAAAGACACAGTGCAGTGTAACCAAGCTTTCTAGTACCAGGAATAGGATGATACATGCAATGATTGTTATTTAGTGTTTAACATCATTTTTTTTTAATTACATAAATATATCAGTCACATTCTTTTACAACTCCCTTTTTCTGTTTGTTTTTCTCTTTCTGTCTGTTAAAAGTGTCTTTGTGTTTCTTAAAAGAAGGTTCATTGTTGGCAGCGTTGTGTCGTCTTCCTCTAATTAGCACATTTACCACGCTCAACCTTTCCCTGGTTTCATTAAGCTTGATAACAAAATATGGCCTTGCAGACTTGCTGCTTTATCATTGACATAATATTTTATGTCAATATTATATTAATGTTATATTAATAGCAATATTTTGCTATTAAAGTGCCCCTATTATGCCATTTTAAAGGTTGCTAATATTGCTTAATGAGTCTCCTAAAACAGGTTTACATGTATGCAAGGTCAAAAAACACTTTAGTTTTCTCCAAAAATAGATTTAATTTTACCCCATTT
>JAOVVB010000004.1:14039693-14051720 GCA_028570985.1 Heterobranchus longifilis | reverse complement strand
TCTCTGCTGTACGGACATCTAGAGGAAGTTCATTCCACCACCTAGGTGCCAGAACAGAAAAGAGCCTGGATGAATGCTGCCCTCGATCCCTGAGATATGGTGGGATGAGGCGAGTTATGATCAGTTATTAAAGCTACATCTTTAAATGTAACAACTGCCAATCAAATGGCAGTTATTACAGTCAGTCATCACTGAGAGGGTTTTTTTTGATTGATTGATCTTTTTTTTTTACAGGAAACTCTCTATATGCTCTTAATTATGATGATATTAAGGAAAATTAAGTTTTTCCTAAAAAAAAAAGAAAAAAAAAAGAAGTGGGATCTTTCTTGTCACTCCACATATGGCTTATCATAGCCAAGTTAATAATGAAATTACATTTAAAAGTGTTTCATTTAGGCATTGTACTCGAGTGAAACAACAATTATTTTAACAGAACATGAAGCTTGGGAGAAGATCTGTTTCAAGGTCTTACTACTTTGAGTCAACAACACAATTCAGTGTGTCAAACTTAACCTCGAAGGTCAAGTCCAAGTGCAAATCCAAGTCCTACTGAGAGGGGACAAAACCTTCCAAGCCTTATGTAATAATGAGTAAAGCAAGATTACAAACCATGCATTTACAGATAAGGCCAACAAAAAAATGTTAGAATTTGTTAGAGTTCTCAGACCAGAGCACCATCTGCTGGGCAAAAATACAGCTGCTAAATTTTCTTTTTGTGTCAACGTAGAACAACCAACAAATATGTTCATTCTCTTCTGTGTTTCCTAGGCATAAGTGGGAAACTTACTCTGTCTTTATGCAGGGTTTCATTTATGCAGGTTATCTTGGAGTTCAACTAAGGGCAAAATAATGTAAGGCAGACAAGTTGAGGTGCAGAATGAGCATGGAGATATGGCCTGTTGAAGCTGGCAGCTTATATGCTTTCATCTTAAGTCAAAGTAATAATGATGATCCTGAAGCTTTTATTTTCTTCTTTCAAGAAAGTGCACTCAAACATTAATACTCAACTAACGGTGATGACAGCCCTTAGCTACACATCTATTTCTATTTTTAATGCATATATTCTCATTTGTCCTTTATCACTAAATCCATGAGCACTAGGCTTTAAAATCTGTTTTACTGTTGACTGGACTTTTAAACAAGGCTGAGTGCTCCATGTCCTCCCCAAACCCTGACCATGTTCTTTGCCCCTTAACCTCCTTGCATCTGTCACAGATGGAGTTGGGAAATAAGTTGAGATTAATTTCTACGTACTGTAAAATTACAGTAAAGATACTCTACTGTATTGTATGTGATAACTGTACTCATCTTTCTCTAAGTTGTTATAGATACAGTATCTGTTTGGCTTTCTAAATAGGCTTAGTAAGTTTGTTGTTGACCTGTATTTCTTCTTCCCTCATTCAGCATTGGCTCAGTGATGCTGAATAAAGAACCTGTTGAGAATTCATTTATTCACCCTCAAAGTATAAGGGTGATGAAAAGAGGCTTATCGTGGCATCTTAGATCTGGACATTATTGTTAAAACTTTGAATATTTTTCAGTATACTGTGGAGGCACCAGCATGAGAACTGTTGGTAAAACATATTCACACAGTTAATATGTTGTCTGGTTCACACTTTTTTATTTAAGTCATACATGTATAGGCATTGTTTAAAGTGAGACTGTTTCCTATGGGATGTCCATTCAGGGAACGGAAAAAACAAGGGTAGGCCTTCTTTCTGTCAAGGAAAGCATCCGGTAATGGGAAAATGCTTGGTTACCTGTTTGGGTGTACAATACTTATGCTATTTTGCTAGTTAATCATCACAATTATTATATTTTAGCTGACTTGCTCAGTTCTGATTGGTGGGATGGTATTGATGAATTTTCTATATTTCTATATGGCTAAGACAGTTACAGCAGCAAAGATTATATAATACACTAATAATAAAGTTTCCATTTATTTGAATTACTTTGTAATTCATTATAATAAATTCTTTTTTATAGTATAAATACTTGTATGGAAAACACTCCACATAAAAGGAAATTTTAAAAAGTGTCAGTGTCAGTATGGTGAAGCACTCTCTATAGAGATCATTTAGCATTTTATAGCATTTTATTTTATAATAAAGCTTCTTTTTTTCCACATGGAAAAGTTTTAAGAATTACAATTTTTGTGCTTTCTCTACAACATTACAATGTGCATTTTGTAATTATTAATTTAAAGAGAAAGAAAGACTGTATCAAGAAAAGAAAACAGCTAAGGTGATGGTAGAAATGTGGATCAGGAAATGTGGTCAAAAATATGACTGATTAAGGATCACTTAAAAGTTGCATCTTTTGAAAACTAACAGGATTTCCACACATTATGACAGCTGTGGTGTCATAAGAGAACCACTTGTTAGGATCAGGGGAAGAGGGGAAGTACATGAAGTGATACACCCATCATGCATAGTGCCTACTGGACAAGCCTCTGGAGACAGTGTTATGATCTGAGGTTGTTTCAGTTGGTCAGCAATGTGATGTGGCAATAGAATTATGTTAGCCGACTACCTAAATGTACTGAATGACCAAGTTATCTCATCAATGGATTTTTTTTTCTTCCCTGATAGCAAGGGCATATTCCAGGACAATGCTGCCAAGATTTATCAGAGTCAACTCTTGAAAGCATGAGGAATCATTTTGACCACCACAGAATCCTTAATCATAGTCAAAGTCTTTGGAGTGTGCTGGAGAAGACTTTAAGTGTTTTGACTCCCTTGTCATCAAGACAAAATTTCTGAGAAAATAAATAAAAATAAATGAATACTGTGATGTATAATCCCTTCAAAACAACGATGTGCTGTAATCAAAGTTAAGGCAGTTTAAATAAATATTAGTACACAAGTTATTTATTTATATATTTGGGGAGGATAGAAAAAAGACATTAATCCAGCAAAGTGTATAATTCACATTATGGTATTTTGTGAGTATTGTCCATGGAATATGTTCCTGTTTACTTACACCTGTCTCTGTTCTGTGTGAGTAGCTTGCAAAAGAGGGATTTTATAAATGCTCATAATGTAATTTCCTTCCTCCCACTCATCTAAAGACTCTTCATCCAATTGTGTTGTAGAAAAAAACTGAGCAGGGACCACAAATTCCCCTTTTTCATTGTTCTCTGTAGACCATTTCCTTTGGGAAATTCTCAGCCTTCATGTAGAGAACAAAACACATTCTGTAGAAGCAGACAGAGAAGTTCTATAATTATGAAACGCCAAAAAAAAAAACATTAAAGGATTACAGATAACATACAGCTAAGAAAATGCATAATGCATGATCATTGCATCCTCCCCAATGTATAGAAATGTCACATTCTAAGTGAAATAAGTTAGCATTTGCCTCAAATGCATACATTCTAGTTCTGTAATTATTCAGTGCACCTACGTGTCAGAGAGTTTCTGCAATGCTAGTTAACAAAAATCTAAGCTGTGAGGTTTGGAACTTTAACAATGTCGCTAATCATTAAAAAAAAAAAAAAAAAGGAGCAGTGGGCGGAGAACAACTGGTTTCCAACGTCCTGTTCCTCTTTGTGATTGGTCAAGTCACATCTGAATTTAACATTTTATTGGCTGATCGTCACATCAATCATCCGGTCTCCAAGAGCTTCGAGTTTGAAACTTTTCGTTAAAGGTGGAGTCATGTAACAAACTCCTGTAACCGAGCTGAAGAGACGGAGGACAGACGACAACTTCTTCAATTATTCACAGCGACAGTACAAAGCTTCGCAGATCTCTCCAGTGAGGATTTTTTTTTTGTTAGAAGGTTTAAATGTTGTTTTTCATTTTTAATTAACCATTATTGGAAGTCTTATGAGATGGCTGCCACGAACTGTTGCTCGTAGATGGAGATTTGAGGAGCGGAGGTTGCGGACGGGATCACGCACGGATTTGACGGCCGCGTATCCGCTTTAGAAAGCATACACAAGGTACGTTTGCTTTATTCACATAAACGGGTTAACAGAATTTAAGCGTTTATACTCAAGACATGGAGTCGTACAAGTGTGCTGTAAGACTGAAACCACTCCGAGGTCACGGTGTTTTATCTCTAACTCCGTGTTTGTGCTGGTGGTGAAAAGCTCTCATTACACTCTGATTACACGAGCTATTTACAGCAGTTTGCTTCTACTGGGACTTTTTTTTTTTCTTCCTTTCATTTATGAGCCACACCATTTATACAAACAGTTTAATCTGTTTTGTACAAAATGTACATTTTAATATGTTTGCGTTTGTCATTTGCATTTACAGCAAGCAGAAATAACATTATCACTAAGTTTATGAAATACACCCTGCTACATTTCTCATACATTAGATATAGTCATGTCTTTAAATGAATAGGCCTAGCTGAATTAATATGCAGATAGCTCATTAGAGTCTCTGATAATGATGATATTATTAATAATAATAAATATTCAGTCATGGCAGCCTACTTACATTTTTTCACACTCACTTATTACATGCTCAGGAAAAGAGGGGGGAAAAACTGTACTCTTCATTGTCCCTTTACTTTTGTAACGTTTCACCTAGAACTGCCAACATAGTATACCTTTTAAAATGATACTACTTATACAAATGGACCATAATTTTCTTTGATGTTAAATCTTTAAATAACAGGTAGACTAGCAGCATGTAAAAGTAAGATAACATACTAAAGTTACAAAAGTTTCAGTTTCACCCAAGTGATGAGGAAAAATACAGTGCCTTTTTTTTTTTTAAAGTACAAATATGTTCCTAGCTTATACTGTAGTAAGCATCTTACAGCTATGACAACCTGTTGTGTTGAGAACCTGAGTAACTTATTTACAGGGTGGAGGTGACGTGACCTGATTTACTATCCTGCAAAGTGTATGGCACCTTCATCTGTAACCCAGGAAACACCTGTGTGTGTGTGTGTGTGTGTGTGTGTGTGTGTGTGTGTGTGTGTGTGTGTGAGAGAGAGGTTAATAAATTGGTGAAACCAAGTGTATTTGTCAACATAAAGGAACAATTTGTCCAAGAACTTAAATGTGTATGAAATCTTTGCTTCATTGTGAGTATAGTCAGTCAGCAATGTTCTGCATTTCCAGTAAAACACTCTTACAGATTTAATGCTTTCACAAACAAAGACCGCCAAAGACAAAGTTCTGGCAGTGTCAGAAATGGTTGATTTCAGTTACAAGGTGTAACCATTGGTACAATACTCATTTAAAGGCCACCAATAGTAAGATGGCAGAGGATGATGCCAAACTCTTGGGACGACTATAAATGGCAAATCATAAACTGTAAAATCCTTATTATCTCAGTCTCATCTTATGTTTGTTTACACAACTGGCTTTACTGCATGAGCTTGAATCCAGAAGTCATTTTCTTTAAGTCAGTCCTTAGAAGGTCTTTATAATGTAATTTGATATGGAGGACACACCTTGTTAAGATTTTATTTTTCTTAACCAAGATTCTATTTTGATTATTTGTTTAGTCTAAGTAATAATCTTTAAAAAAAAAAGTCAACAGTAATCATGACATGATCTAAACTTTGCTTAATAGAAGCTTTCAAGCTTAAAATGCACTGCAAAAAGAAAAAAAAAGTTTAGACACCAATCATGTCTTGGCTAATTGGCTACAATTTATTTACATTTTTTTTGCTTAAAGTACTCCTTTGACATAACCACCATTACCCTAAAATCACACTGTACACGTGTGGGTGACACCACCATCTGCAAGCTGTGTGTTCGTACACCAGATTTAATTGTGTGGTTATCAAATGAATGTTTCTCATTGAGCGGCAGGATGAGTGAATCCTCCTCGCTCGCCAGTTACAAAAAGGCTATTCTGTGTGTTGTTTCAGAGCCTAAAGGCCCTGAGAGAAAGCTTTGTCACAAGGTAAATTGTAGCTGTAAACATTGTGAAATGACACTGAATAGCAAGCTCACTTTTTTCCCCTCTCCCCAAATATACTAGTGAGTTCTGCTGCACAGAAGTCATACACACAAGAGATACTTTTGTTCAACTGCAAAGAGTACAGGAAATGCTTTTGGCTGTGGTCTCCTCCATAACGTGGAGTCCAACAAATGCACTGTGTGCATGCTCAACAAGATTCCTTGCATGAGAAACATTCACTGAAAATCACACCTTTGACGAGTGTCCCAGTTTCTGGTGCCTCATTGTCATGCAGCTTTTTGGTCACTACCACCTTTAACTAATTGCATCCTCTTTTTTTTTTCTTTTTTTTCAAATGATGCACCATGAATTATTAATATGCAGCTTGTTTTGTGGCATTCTTTAATAATTAATGTCACAGGCTTTTGTAGACCTGTGTGAAGAGAAAAATTTATTCGGTTGCTGTTTAATAGTGATGAGACAATGATGTTTGAAAACATACACACCTGCCACATACTGAGGACTGACATACCATCTTGGTTACAAAAGCAGACCTGATGAAAGCAGCAAATCTTTTATTTCATGTAGTTTTGTACCTACATGGATACAAAGCGCACATTTACTGTGTAAAAAAAGAAGAAGAAAAAACTAAGTAAGAGCATGGCATGAAGTAGGCAGGGCAAGAAGAGTGTTCAAGCAAGTATCAGGTGCATCTACTTAGTCTCACCCTTTCTTTCTCACCTGAGTCAATTAAGGTATACAGACTGAGTTACATGTCACGCTTGGAATTGTTCTAGCTTTACTCTCATCCCAGTCGCTTTACAAATGCTCTTTAACATGGAGATTGCAGTATTACACCTCCAAGAAGGTGAGAAGGTTTAGTTTAACCACTGACTTTTTGCCTTGTATCTACTGCTAGCTACCTAGTTTGATGTTTTAAATACCCATCTTGAACTCAGAATTGCTTAATTTCACTCCGTTTTATTACCATAGCAGAGTTGAAATTTATACATGTGTACAGTAAGAACAGCTGTTATTCCTCTTGACATTACTTACGGCCATGAAATGTTTTTATTCGCACTTGTGTAAAACTAACCACAAATGACAGTGCTTGACTGTTGGTTGCTGCCCAGTAGTTCCTTGGACAAAGTTCAAAACCATATTCCTGCACCACAGTTGGCAATGTTATCATGTCTTGGTAGAAGCTTGCCTTAGAATTTCAATACTGCTATATGGCTGCCTTAACTTCTTTCAAAATGCATTCAGCACTGGCTTAGATTACAATCTATTTTTTTTTTTAAATCTTGGACTACAAACATGGTAGAGATCCTCGTTATCTCTCAACGAGGATCCCAGGTGGACTCTTGAGGTGTAAAACGTGATACGAGTGGTATTTTATGGCAGAAGGGTAATGCACTGAGCTTCAAGTTTTGTCCTGTTTGTGCTTTAAAGTTGCTGCTCTGTTCTCATCATTGCTTTTTTTCTTTCCTTTTTTCAATGAAGAGCTCATATCTCTTCAACCTTGCCTCACCTTGTATGTTTTCTTCAAAGGATCTACCCTTTGATCTCAGGTGATATTATTCAGGCTGTATAAAGCAAGGGCTTCTCCAAAGGAGCAGAATGATGGGTCTGTGTCGCATCCATATTCTGTCTCCATTTATGACCAAAAATCTGATTAGACATGTGCTTTGAAATGAATGCAGATTTGATTGGTGCAATATGTAGGTATGTTATCAGTAATTGATTACCACAGCGTTGTTTTTATCTTGAATGGGATGCCTTCAGCAAACACACAGGTGTTAATTTTCTATAGCAGTAGTTTAGTGCAGTTTGCAAGACAAATTACTAATGCTGTTTTTCTGTTATAAACAGATTACATGGAGGGGACCTACACTAAGTCTCCACATAATCTATCCACATAAATATTTAATAAATGTTTCATCACTGTCACTCCTTTGCTCCTTAATCCTTTTTCTTTTTGATTTTATAACAATTTAGACATCCAAAGTAGACATGTAATCATGTAGTTTAGTTTTGTCTCCTAGCAAGTCTGAGTTCAAAATAGACTAAGTAACAAAGGAGCTTTTAGGGTTTAGAGTTGGTAAAAACTGAATTAACTCCCTCCCTGTGTACTTATGTTGAAGTTTTGTGTTTGTATACATTTAGATTTAAAATGTAGATATATTCTATCCTTTTATTCCCCACTCAGTGTGTCCTTTAGTATGAAGGGGAAGTCAGTTTTTAAAACAATGCAATTACTGTCTGCTTGTTTTAAAGGTCCTGGGGTGACCCTGGGCTGTGAAATAAAGTCACTTCCTGTCGTTGTGCTGCTGTAATGATGGATTAGCGTTTGGGCAGATAATTGCTTCCACACTGCTGTCTGTCTCTTCCGTTTTTTTACTGAATTCAGCATATGGTCTGACTGCTGCAGTTTGATTGGTTGCTGCCTGATGATATCCACTTCTCATTTCCCACTCTTATTACATGCCTCGTGCTTTTTGCTGTTATTTGTGCTTTAGAAAATGTAGGAAACATTTCTTAATTAATATTATTGCAATTATCTGCAATTAACTTTAATGTATGACCATATACTTTACATTTTCAATACAGTGCACAAATGTACATAAATTTGTTGTTGGAACCATCTTAAAGATGTGCTTTCTTTTTGAGAAATGTCTGCTGTTACTAAGAGACAATGTCCCTCAACCCCAGAGGTGAATGTGTGATTTTGACATGAAGTTCACAAAATGCTAAATTAAGCTAAAGAAAAGATCACACATCAAACAATCTTTGTCTGATCAACCACATTTGATATAATGGGACAATTGTGTCCACAAGGATATATATATTCAATATATATCCTTGTGTTGTGTACATAATATTTTCATTAACGTGCTAAAAATATTCCTCTTAACCACTTCAAAAAATCATTTTTTGAATGCACATAAAATCCTCTATCATTTGCTAGTGTGTCATATTTTTTCCTGAGTGGTTGAGTAATATTCAATTTTTTTTTTTTTTTTTTGGGGCCATAGTGCTAAACCATAGTGGAAAATACACTTTCCAAATAATGTTTTGGAAAGTGACTGATTTATTAAACTCAAATTATAGCTCATTCTTAATGCAATTTTTATTTATTTGGAGATGTAAGAGTAGTATGTAATGATGGCAAGTCCTAAAGTTTTCATAAACCTACCATGATCATAACATGCAGGAGCTCTCTGTCAGCTTTTGATACTGAATGCAATGAGGAGGTTGGAGGGAAATCATCTTCAACAAAGCTTGTGTCTGAGTCTGTGTGATTGTAATGAGAGAGAATAAACATGCTAGATTCCAGGTTTTGTTTAAAGGATTTTGTACGTATAGTAGTACATGTTTGTAGGCAGCAGACAGACTCAAGTATAAATCTCCGTAAAAAACAGAATGGCTTCAGAGCTTTGCTGTACAAAAAAAGTGTGGGAGATCAGAGACAGAACTGGAATTTTCACCAGCTTGCTTTTCGTTTGGCAGGATGTCGTGAGTGGGGAGCAAATCAATATCAATCCCATTCCTCCGAAAATTAAATGACACCAGTGACATGGCTGTCCAGAATGGATGTTCTCAGTGTCTGTAGTCTGTCTGTCTGTTAGCAGTAGATAGAAGGAGAAAAGAGAGATACAAACTTTTAAAACTAATCAAATATTTAATGCTTCATTATTTGTAAGCATATTGTATCTTATAATTTTTGCCTTCCCAGATTTGTTCTGCGGGTTATACAGGGCAGAAATGTACAATAGATGTAGAATCTTTTGTGAACACTCAGGGTTTTTTTCTTTTTTTCTTTTCTTGTTTCTTCTCCCTACTCTGATGTCAGGCTCGGTTAGTAGACGTGTCCTGGTAAGACTTTTTACACTTGCAACATGGCGTGCAAAACACTGCATTCGGACATAGGGTGAAAGAAACATGTGATCGTGGAATGGTTGTTGGAAAGAAGTGGACTGGTTTGAGTATATCAGAAACTGCCGCCAAGAACAAGAATCTGAGGCTATTGTGGGCTTAAACTGACCAAAGTTGGACGCTTGAAGATTATGGGAGGAAAAAAAAGGGATTCTTTTGTTGAGTGCGTTTGTACCTGTGATAGCCTTAAATTCCTGCTCTTGATGCTTTTCTGCTCACCACAGTGGTAATGGTTGTTTGAGTTATATATAGACTTGCTGATGACCAGTCTGGTCATTCTCCACCCATCATTCTCATTAAATAAGTGTTTAAACCAGTTGTTGAACCCTACAGACCCCTGTTTTGTGTGAAAATCCATTAGGTAAACCATTCCATGATTTCTGTGATTTAAATCACACTTTTTTTTCTCATTCTAATGTTTGATGTAAACATTAACTGGAGTTTTTAAATCTGTAGTTGCATCATTTTATGCATTGTGCTGCTTTCACCCGGTTGGCTGTTTTGGATAATGGCATAATTGATGTAGGACTACTCTAGGTAAACATCTGCTACAGTAATTTGGATAATTTATATATATTTTTTTTGTGTGTCACCCCAGTTTCATCTACACCTCTTTTCATAGATCTTTTTTTTTGTTTCAGCTGAATGATCATGTCTCCTTTTGTCCTTTATTAGAAAACATGGACTCCTTCAGCACAAAGAATCTGGCCCTACAGGCTCAGAAGAAGCTCATGAGCAAGATGGCTACCAAGACGGTGGCCAATCTGTTCATCGATGACACAAGCAGTGAGGTGCTGGATGAGCTGTACCGTGCTACCAAGGAGTACACGCGTAACCGCAAGGAGGCGCAGAAGATTATTAAGAACCTCATCAAGATGGTCGTCAAATTAGGCGTGCTTTACCGCAACGGGCAGTTCAGCAACGAGGAGCTTCTGATTGTTGAGCGTTTCCGCAAGAAGGTGCACACACTCGCCATGACCGCAGTCAGTTTCCACCAGATCGACTTTACCTTTGACCGTCGTGTAATGAGCAGCCTCTTAAACGACTGCCGTGAGCTGCTGCACCAGGCCATCAACAGGCACCTCACGGCCAAATCACACGCTCGTGTCAACCACGTCTTCAACCACTTCTCCGACTGCGACTTCCTGGCAGCACTCTACAGCCCCTCTGAGGTCTACCGTGTCCACCTGCAGAGGATCTGTGATGGATTGAACAAAATGCTGGACGAAGGCAACCTTTGACCCCACTCCCAATTTTGTTTCACTGAGCTCTTATCTTATGTTGGGTTTTTATTGTATGTGAATATTTTTACATTTATATATATATATTTTTTGTTTTTTATTCAAAACTCTTTGACTCATTGCTCATCTTCTGGTTGGGCTACACAGCTGCTGTTTCCACAACATTGCAACACCGTCGGTTAAATCATTAAATGAACAAGAGCATGACCCAGACAATAAACATTCACTCGTATCTGGAAGGATTATTCAGGGGTACTAGTTATGATTTAATGTTTAAGTAGCACATGGGCATGCTTTTCTGAAGTTTCTTTCTTCCTGATGACAAGTTTTATGTGTAATTTCATGCACTATAAAAAATTAAGCCGAAGGAGATTTTTACAGTTTTTCTCTAGCATTAGAGTAAGGTTTACATTGTACGCCTTCATTTTGTAGCTAGAAAAATAAGGCGTCAGCTCCAACCGTCTTCCAAAGCCCAGTGTAATCAAGATCTCTGTGCAAACATTTTAGCCATTTCATGTTTTAATACCCATATGAGTCACATGAATGCAGAATAGAATTGAGATTTATATGGAGGAGAAACCAGTTTAGTGTATATAATGGTCCTGTATCAAGCAAGTCATTGTCCTGTTATTTAGTTTTATGCTGTGACCGATGACCTTTTCTCCCTGATGCAGTTCCGTGGTAGGAATGAAGGCAAATGAGCATGTTTCTTTCTACTACTATTTCATTACTTTGTTTATATACTTTTATTACTGAGCCTTTTTTATGTGTGTGTGTGTGGCTGTTGGTGTAGTCACTACAGTCACGTTTATGGCTCTGATTGATTAAGGCACAGTAAAAGTGAAGTAATTCAGCCAAAGATGCAAAGCAGAATTTATTTTAAGTGCAGGGGGGAACAAACTCGAGCAAGAGTGCTGATCTTGGGGTTAAAGTTCCCGTCAGCAGCACATGATACTCCAGCAGCCTGGGTTCGAATG
>JAOVVB010000004.1:14017521-14039593 GCA_028570985.1 Heterobranchus longifilis | reverse complement strand
TGTATTTAAAGATGTGATGTAAAAGTTGATTTTGAACCTTAAACCACTTACAGTTCCCTTGATGACTTGAGCAGCTGTGAAGGACCTTGGTGAACAGGCTTATCTCTATAGGTGCCCTGTGGGTGTGCAAATCATTTACAGGCTGTTTCTGCATGTAGAGATCCTGTCCAGTGCATTATTGTAATACAAAGTGTTTGCTTAGAAAGTTTTATCAACAACGTCTTGTCACATACAGTACATATATCTACATATATCCAAACATGGGTGTTAATATTAATGCTCACCATCCAAAGAATGCTCACCATCCAACCATAAATGTTTTATAGTATGCATGCACTTATGAATACTGTTTTAATGTACGTTTTTTAATTCTATATGTAAAAATAGTTTTGAATGTGGCACTAAAGGTAATAGTCATGAAGGCAACAATCTTGAGTGGCATAAAACTATCCTAATAGTAAACACAGCACTCCTCTCAGGACTCAAGTCTACTCATAAAAAAGGACAAAAAAAGAAAATGCTTACCACCAATTTCAAAGGATGATGTAAAGATATCTTTCTCTTTCTAGTTTTATTCTTTTACCCCTTTCATCAATTTGTAGTTTTTTTTGTTTTGTTTTTTTTGTCCAATGTGCCTTCACCTTTCTGGACCTGTTGTATATAAGTACATATATATATTCAGTATATATAAAGGAAAGTTTGCTTTTAATTGAACCATGATTGATGTCTCTCTTTTCCATCAAAATGTCTAATGAGGACTAAATAGGGGTGGGTAGCTCAGTGGGTTAAGGCAGTTGGTTACTGGTTTGAAAGGTTGACAGTTCAAGCCCCATCTCTACCAATTTGCTAGGGTTGGCCAGGCCCTTAACCCTGTTTGCTCTAGGGGTCCTGACCCTGCGCACGTACCACAGCTTATTAAAATGCTGGGATATGCAAAGAAAAGAATTTCACTTTGTAAATAATGTATATGTAACAAATAAAGCCTTGTTGTTGTGGTGTTAAGTAGCCCATCAGGCCTGGGATCATACTCTTAATACACAAACTCTGTCACTGCTTTTTCTGGCTGTGAATCGCTCGCTTTTCTTTACCTCATATGGTCAGGCAGGTCCACACTAGAGTGATATGTGATCTGATTACCTGTTCTGTTCAACTGTGTTCAGGTTGCACTGCGGAAGACCGTAGCTCATGACTCAGAATCCTCTTGACCTTATTATTTTTTAAGTTAACTTATTTTTATATTTAGAGAAGTTGTTGGCTTGGGAGTCAGATCCTGAAAGACAAGCAGAAATGAAAAAGGAAATGACCCGCTGAGCCTGAAAATGAGTCTGCCTATTGACATCCATATCTTTTGCGCTGTATTTAAAAATCCAATTTAGAACAAGAAGACTGCTGACAGAATACTGTTCATTTAACAGTTGATAAGGTTCAATATAGCACCATGGCATGTCAGCAAAAGGATGTTTTTGCTCTGAAGAATGAACCAAGAGCCATGCTTCTGGAAGCAGGGGGCTATGAAAACGTTGCACACACAGTTATTATTCCCCTCACAGCTTGTGGATTGCCTAGGTGACATCGTCTCCATCCTGTATGCCGATACCGCTCCCCTCAGGCTGCTGCTACTTGAGATGTGACAGTTACCGGAGACTCGGCTTCTTCAGACGGGCAAATTCTTTTTGTTTTCCTTCAACTCAAAGATCATCCTCTGAGAATAGTCGAGACTGGCATGTTTGTCTTAAGCTTAAAGTGCTTGCAAAAAGGCAGAAGTGATGCAAAAAAGATGGATTGTATTCACAAATATGTTAATATTCTGCATGTGTTTCTAAAATTTATGAACAGCAAGGTCAAAATCAACTAGCTGGTACTTGGTAACTGCAAGCACAATGGCTTAAAAGGGTCAAGTCTTGGATGTATTAAAACAGTTCCCCATTTGTACTACACACCAAGGATGTTATGAATATTTTAGGTATTTTATATGGATATTATTTAACGATTATATTGGAGAAATGTTTATCAACTTGATTTTCAGCTTTAATTTAATGGTATTTACGCCTAAATCAGGCATTTGGCTTAGGCACAGTGGGATTCAGGTCAGTTGATTGAAAGGCCAATGTAGAAACTTCCACTTCTTTGCCTTGAACAAGTATTTGGTTGATTATTTCTAGTATGCTTCAGCTCATTGTCCACATGCAGTGAGCAATGCTGTCCTACCAGCTTTGAAACGTATAAAACCCTTACCCCACCTGTCAGGAACCAGCACCTATTCCACAATCAAGCTCATTAAAACGACAATGTTTACCCATTTTAATGTTTGGTGTGAACATTAACTGGAACTCTTGGCCTGCATCTGCACGTTTTTATGCATTGGTCTCTCCCGGTTTTCTGTGGGTGCTTTGCTAAGTTGTGACATTTCGAAGATCAAGTCTTGTAAATCGGAAACTGTGATGCAACACAACTTGCATCATTTTAAAACTATAGCAATATCAAAAAACACTATAGTTGCTAATATGCTACTTTTATATAATGCGTCCAGGCCAAGTTTCAAGGAAAGGTACAGTTCAAGGCCTGTTGTCTTTGTTCAGTCATCACCTGTAAAATTCATGCTGCTTTCTTTTACGTTACCAACTGTGCTACAATGACAGGCAGAAAGTGTAGAGTTACCCAACCTCCTGTAAACAGAGGATACAGCTTTCAAACCAGCACAGGCTTATGCAATCCTGTTCATCTGAACTGAAGTGCCTTGCCCAAGTCAATTTTGTCATCTCATGTACAGACATAGATAAATACCAAACGTTCAAATCATTGTGTAGGAAAGAAAATCACACAGCACTCCTTTTTTTATACTGAGTTGCCTAAAGTGTAAGGTGGAATAATAGGAGAGGATCAATATATTCAATAACCCATGTTTAATGTTATAAAATTCAGTTAATTGTTTTGCCGAAACCTGTTGGTTCATTACACAATCTGGGAAGATTACTGTAGAGAGGGACTTTGTGTGGCGGACTGTTATTGTTAAATATCTCTTTTGCACCTGAGCATGTAACAGCACACTCTTGTCCAAACCGAATTTGTGATAAAGTAGAGTGCGATGCTTTCCAGCTATTTCTGGCTCTCACACGCAGCAAGTGGGTGACGAGTTTGAAGGCTGACTGTTTACAGAAAGCAGAGCTTCATTACTTGAGTCCCGAGATGCGCCCTCTGACCCCATCGTTGTGAGGGTCGTTGCATGACTAAAGAACATGCTTTTGAGAGCTTCCTCAAAGAAGCAAGATTTTTTTTTAGCTTTTGGATTTTTCACTGATTTTAGGTTTTTATAATCCTGACTCAAACTCATATTTACAGAGGAAAGTGTATCACTTACTGTTTGTCTTCTATGCTTTTCATTTTTTACTACATGGTATAATTACGATTTGTACTTGACTTTTTCTCCTCTGCTTTCTCTTAAGCATAATTAGCACTAGACCATGATTGAAATGTCAAGTGGCTTAATTAATACATTAATGATTAAGAAAATGGGAAATGGTTTTGTATTGAAATCGAAAACAATAAGCCTAAAACGAAATTGCTATTATTGCAGTCTATTTAAAAAAAAAAAAAAAAGCTTTAATGGAAATGTATAATGCAGAAAAGATGGAGAGAGATGGAGAGGGGTTTTTTTTATGCTCTCTTTTATTCCTTCCGGAGAAGCTGTACGTGTTCTATCCCTCAGAGAAAGAGAGCAAGGAAGAGAGGTGCTCCCTCCCAGAGGCTATCCCCTCTCAAATCCTAGCTTTAATTTTGGCATATGAAGCAAGGGACAGACACAATCAGATCAGAGATAAGAGCTGCAACACACACAGACACAGTGCTGATGGTGGATTTAGAAAAAACAACAACCCCGATTGAAGTCGACTAGTTCCTACCATTGAGTAAGTGAGGGAGAGAGAGAGAGAGAGAGAGAGAGAGGAACAGCCATGAGAAGGAGTGGGAGGAAGAAAGCGCCAGAAAGGGAGTGAGTGCAATGCGTGAGGGGAAGCGAGAGAGAGCGAGAGGGAGTGAGAGGGAATGGGGAGGGGGAGAGTAAGCGATGGGGAGACAGGAAGCATGCAACAGCCACTGAACCTGGGAGGGAGGAAGATTGGAGGAAGCAGTGGAATACGGAGGCTCTCGGCCAAATGCAGGAGCAATGGAATACAAGCAAAGGCATCATGTGCTTATTCAGGAGGAGGGAGGGATGCTGTCAACGGTCCAGCAGCAGAGAACAACGTGGGGATAATATCAGAAACAGGCGCTGACGGGAAACAGAAGGAGAGGGTGGGGGTGTGAGCGAAGGAACATGCTGACGAAAAAGTTTCAGGCTTCAGGAGGGGTAGAACTTATATGACAACACCATCCAGCCAGGAACACTGAGAGAGACGATGCATGAGGAAAGGACAAACCTGCGCCGGAGTCTCTCCTGCCTTCATTATGTTTGCTGACACCAGAGGGCTTGGGCGACACACTGTCCCATGTCACTTCTGGCTTTCAAAAAAGAAGACTAAGATGGGACACTCAGCAAAGACTGGAAAGGGATCTTTGTTTAGTTTTGAACCTGAGGAATACAAGAAGATGGGTTCTCATGGATCTAAGCAGACCATCCATAATGGATACGGTCACCATCCTAGGATATCTCTTACCACGTTGAAGTGGCGTTCAAAGCTCTTTAGGACTGGTGAGAGCGGTCAAACTGAGTCGCGCGGTATAAGGTGGCGTAAGTGTCAGGGGCAGGGTTTACAACACAACAGCGCCTCTGTGAGGGACCGCTCAAGAGAATGCAGCTTTGTGGAAAACCTCCACCAAACCCAGACACCCCTCCCTTTGAGGAAATGTGCTCTGGATTTGCCGACGCAGTTCATAGGTCAAAGAAACTGTGGAGCGCCTGTTTGCGTGGTGGTACAACAATCCGGCTCTGTCAGAGAGCCACAGGCGCCTGGGCAAACAGAGGCAAATGAACACACCTTTGACAAACGTCAGACACCTAAAGCCAGCTGCAGTAGCAATCCAGAACACAATAGTGTGGACAGCACAGGACAGAGTTTCTCTAACTCAGTGGGACATGTAGCAGAAGACAGTGATGGGTCCAGGTCCATGCATGAGGTTTCCTTCTCTACAGAAGTTCCCCAAAACGTCACCATCAACCACAATAAGAGTGCTCATAAAGGGGATTTGCAAAATATGTCAGTCAACGGAGGGATGTCCCAGAGTGAAGAAGTTTACATTTTTAAATCAAAGGAAACTCAGAGAGTTCTCCAAGACCAGATCCGTAAAGTGGTTGTGAATCTAGAGGAAGTTCTCCATGGCTTGAAGCAAGTGCATTTGGAAATAAAGGAGGTAAAATCTCTGGCTTTGTGAATTTTGCAGATGTGTTTATAGATGTTTTAGATAATGACTAGAACATAGCCTTATTGTAGAATTGCATCTATTCATGATATGGGAGTTGTCAATCATGTAGCAGTTACTCATTAAAATGCGTTGCAAAACTCATAAATTCAAGTATAAAACTTAACTCAGAGTTTTGAACTACATAATTTAAAAGAAAATTCCAAGATGAAGAAAGTAATGCAAAAAATAAATAAATAAATAAATAAATAAACTGAACTACCTGCTCTATTTCTGAGGTGAATGCAGTGCTTGTAAAGGATGCTGTGCTGCACCTTTTTTATCATCCATTGTCAGCTGGAGCGAATAGAGTGGGGCAGCTGGAAGGCAGGGCAACTGTCTATTTTTAGTTTCATGCTGCTGCGGCCTAATCTCATTTACACAAAAGCATCCCATTGGTGCCCTTGCATGTTATCTTCATCCATGTGGCACTGATTGTTTGGCATAAAACTGGAAATGGGTTCAGGGATATCAAGCATTGCAAACATGAGTTTGAGCAAAGCTGACATATGATAATGCCAAATGTTGTTCTCTGACACTTAGGTGGTCCATCAGATTGACCAGCTGACCTCCAAGATTGACCTGGGAGAGGATAGCACCGGAGAACCTCCTGGACATTGTAGCCCTAGTGAAAGTGTTTCTGCATCAGAGGAAACAAAGCACATAGAAACCAGCATCCACAATTCTGGGTACCCAAACAACCCAGGTCTTGTTGCTTCAAATGTACCAAGGGGTGCAAGGAGGCTTGAAGCCTGTAACAAAGAACAGACACAGTGTCAAAGACCTCCTAATGTTGCACCACCAGCATATCCAACTGCACTTTTATCTATGAATGATTCAGGGCGGAAAGTCAATCATGGAACAACAGCGTCCCAAATTAAGGGACCCAAATCACAGGTCAATGCACTGTCCAGAAGCCAGAAGCCTCCCCCTTACCCCCTGAACAGCAAAACTTGGAGGGTAAATAAAGGGAAATCTCCCCCTTATGCAGGCAGACGAAGACTGCTGTCTACTACTGTGTAATGGGGTAGCTTCTTCAGGGCAGCTAAAGGAATAATACAGTTTGAAGAAGTTGGTATCCAAGGAGACTGGTGGCATTAAGTAAGTATGTTCACAGTGTCGCTGCGTGCAGTCGACTGATTCATCACCTCACAATTCAAACACAATTCATCTGAGTGCATGTTAAGTATGCACCATGGTGTTGCTGCATTTGTGTGTTCAGCTGTGCTGTTTTAGACCCACTTGTAACAAAAAAGACAGAAGACACCTGAAGATTAGTTCCAGTCTAAAAAGCCAGTGTGAAGAATACAATCATCGGATTCCTTTGTTTTAAGTTAGTAACAACTTGTAAACTCACTCAGTCACTCGCTCGCTCATTGTCTATACCGCTTAATCCTGTATACAGGGTCGCGGGGGCATGGAGCGGAGCCCATCCCAGGAGACTTAGGGGACGAGGCAGGGTACACCCTGGATGGGGTGCCAATCCATTACAGAGCATACACACATACACTCACAAACTATGGGCAATTTGGGGAACACCAATTAGCCTAATCTGCATGTCTTTGGACTGGTGAGGAAACCCACCAAGCATGGGGAGACCATGCAAACATCAGGCAAAAATCAGACCCGGCTGGGAATCGAACTCAGACCCAGGAGGTGCAAGGCGACAGTGCTAACCACTACACCACCATGCTGGCCAGTTTGTAAACTGTAAAAGTTCTTTCTATTAGTTTTGACATTTAATGTCTTAAAGCTTTACAGATTACATCTGAATTCATCTTAAATTTCCTATGGCAAGACTCATTAAAGTCATGAGTCAGTAAAGGGGCATTTGTATTGGGATACAGTATGGGATGAATTGGGATAGTAGTCCATTCCAGGTCACCATGCATACACACTCGTTCACATATTCTTACCTCAGGCCATACATTTTTTTTTCTCTTTCAGCTGCACCCATTAATCTCCCCACAGCCGATCACAGGTTTTACGTCAGATGCCCTTCCTCATGTAACCCTTTCCAATTTTTCATTGCATCTTCGCAATGCGAGTGCACCAACATGTGAAACCCCCAGTGGCTGAGGTTGGTTCACTGACGAGGGTGGAACGAACTAGGGTGAAAAGCTAGCCACTGGAGACCACATTGTTTCTTTTAGAATGTTAGAAGCAGACAACAAAAAAAATGCCATGGTGCATTTATTGCTATGCATAAGATACAAGAGTAAAAATTTGGTTCAGAGGAAATTTTATGAATCCAATGAACAACTCTCTAAATTAGCTTCATTATAAATCACTCAGTCACCTAAAAGCAGACCTCTTCAGTCAAGCATTCAGAACCCAGCTGGATCTTTCCGGCTGAAACTGCTTCTTAAGATTAATTGATTAATGTGAACACCTGGAGGAACACCAAGATGGCAGAGCTTTGGCTCAAAACCACAGGGGGAAGAGGTATAATGGATGTGCTATTGTACAGAACACAGTTATATGTACAAACTTTTTGCTGACGTGAGTAGAAACACCTCATACCGGACCAGATAAATGAAACTACAAACAAAATAACAGAGCTATGTGAGCACCACATTCATTAAGAATGAGCTCCTATTATCAAGAAATTGTAAGGGTGTAGTTGAGCTTTAAGTGGGTAATGTGGTTTATAATTAAAGAACTATAACAGCTGTTATCACAAACTGTATTTACACTATTTGTATTTACTAATACAGTAGTTATTTATCATTGTGGAATGTCCTTGACAAGTTAAATGTTAGCAGACATCTACTATGCAGCCTAACATTTTAATTTCTGTGTTATGCTAATGGGACCAAAAAAAAAATGTAAAAAAGGTTATAAAAAAAATGCAAAGCGATATGTTCCGAAGATGTTCTTGTAACTTCCTGCACTGGTGACTCCTTCCTATTGTTTGAATTACAAGATGGCACAACTTTAGGAATGGCTCTCGAAAAATACAACAAAACCATCTGACCAATAAGAGCGCAGAAGTAATTCAACAGCACTGTGGTATTATATTAATTAGGACAGTGTTAGAAGAAATTACATAGCTGTGTTTATCACTGAAAAGATTTAACTCGCTTTAAAAGGTAGAAGACATACAATAGTCAAATAATTAATAATATAATAACTCGAAAGAATGAATGAATGCATGCTAGTTTAATTTGTGCCTGTAAAAAGATTTTCTCTACTGCATGTATCTCAAACTATAGTTAAATCAGAGCCATTTCTTCAACCTCTGAAGGTTCTTTGTACCTTTTTTACCCCAAATCATACCTCTCAAGTTGCAGACCACAAGGAACCCCATGCAATTGACTGGCCCACAATAAAAGTGGGCGCAAATGTCTCTTAGTATCAGTCAACATGATGCTCAGGGTACCCAGGAGACAGTTTATACTAAGAAACTGCCCTGCATTATGTTTTAGCATATAAAAATCTTGTTAACTTTAAATTAGCATTTAGAATTTGGCATTCTGATTGCAACACTCAGACCAACACTAAAATTTGACCATCTGTATGTGATTACAAAATTAATTAAATAGGCTTATGTCTATTTTACTGGTGCACATGGTTATTCAACATCACGATAAAAATGTAAAAATTAATTGCGTGAGGAAATCACACTTGGGATACGACATCTCTATGCAGACTATTTTTTAACAGAGCATTTATTAAACTAGATCTTACGCAACATGATGTTTGGATGATAGCCTAGGCAGCATCATTTTTTGTGTGATTGTAAGAAAATTTAAGCTTTGCTTAAATGTATTTTTTTTTTAGTTCAGATGTTTAATTATTGTTGGAAATCCAAACTCAAATGGATCTGTAAAAAAAAAAAAAAAAAGAATGCATCTTGTAGTCAGAATAGCAGCATAAGCATTTTGACCACAGCCTTCTGTTGATTATGAGAGGGTAATGATGTCACAATTAATGATAACAGAAGAAATGTATTTATTAAAACTGTTTACACTATTACCAGATCATAACAGAAACTGAAAATATATTTATATGTCAAAGTGTGGTAGAAAAGTACAACAACCTTGTGATTTTTTTAAATTCCCTTCAGGCAGAGGCAGATGACACTAATGCTTGTTTTTCGAAGGGAAGGAATCCAACAGCAGGAGGAAAAAGGAAATCTTTCATCTCTTCTTCTGGCTAAATCTCCTTTGCTCCTTTGGCCAGAGAACAGTTCGGTAACAGAGCTTTTGGGACTACAGCCACATCCATACATTTATTTCCTTTTTTTGTAAGGAGAAACATCTCAGAGTTCAACCATTCAGAGCTCGTCGTGACGTGTCCTGCCGATTATGGTCAATTTGGAGAGCTCAGCCCGGAATTTTCCATCTTTGTGAGTCACTGAAGGAAACAAAAATAAAAAACATGAGCAAACTCAACATGCAGTGGGATCTCAGCTGTTAAAGTTCTGCACTAGTGAGCAGAAGGTCGAGTTCAAATCCCAGGACTACCACCGAGCCATTGTTGAATGCTTGAAACATTTGAATGCTCAATAGCACATCTGTATGAGTGAATTAATTTCAGTTTCACTTGTGTAATTACAATTTGTATTAAAATAGGTCTGCTGAATGAATAAATTTAAAATTGAATCTCAGGGCTCTCTGCAATTACAGCTGTCCAAACTACAACTTGAAGGATGAAAGTGGCTCTCTGTCACAAATATAATCATACTGTCAGAAGAGATAAATATAAAAGCTGTGATTCAGAGAAGTACAACATCCAGACTTTGGTACCCCGGCACAACATAGAATCATAAATCAAACAAAAATATTATATGGCATCAGTATTCTTCTCCTTTTTTTTAATTAATTTACCTGGTAATTACGGGTGTTTGCTCGATTATCTATCTATCCATCTATCTATCTATCATGCAGTTAAAATAATATACACTAAGCAAAATAGCGAAGTTGGAGGATCAGTGCCTGCATTCAACTTAAGCCAGAAATGAGAAATCTAGCTCAGGGCGTTCTAGCAACAAAGTAGGCAAAAACACCACAATAAGAGCATGTGTTTTGGTAGTAATAATCTACCCAGCTACATGATGTATTTAATTTCTCAAAACTGCAAACTGTATAATCAAAGTTAGAGTTATAACCAACTAACTTAAAGTAAATACTACCATAAACCCATTTAACATTGTAAAGTAATATTTTATTCACTAATAAAACTGAGCAGACATGTGTACATGATATTATATGCTTTATTTTATATCAGGGTGGAGGACACCTTCCCACCTTTTCGTGGAGGAATTACAAGTTAAGGTGGTGCTTCCTAGACAGATGTCCAAAATTCACTCATAAGCTTCAATTGACGCAGTACAAGTTTACATTTAACAGACCACATTTAAACAAGGCTCCACCACTGTTGATTGAGGAACTCATGTCAGTCAACGTGGTCAGGATGTGTAGTAATCAGCAGTGAAGTCAGCTCACCTGTGGAGTCACCAATTATGTACTCTTCTTCCTTCAGAGCCACGTCCTTTAAACCTCCTACAGCTGCCTGGGACTGAAAGAGAAGGAGAGTGTGAAAATGAGAATATAGAGATTTTTTTACACTGCAATTTGATTCATCGGAATTAACATTTTTGAGGAGGTCATACTCTGAATTAGCCCCAAAGAATAGCAATCATCTGTTTGTTATTGAGGGTTAGGAATCAAATGAAGGGCTGATTCACAGCCGAGCAAAAAAGAAAATCCTTCATCCAAAAATGTAATTTATATATTTTTATATATATATATATATATATATATATATAGCCCCCTGGCCTATACATATTTTTGTGATATGATTGCTGCTTTTATGCTGGAGCTATGAAGCTTTGATAAAAATTAAGAAAAGTTTAGGAAGGTCTTAAGTCACTGGAATGAACATCATTTAACATGCCACTAATGCAAAGGAATCAGAAGATATCTCTCCCTTCTGGGCAGAAACATTTTATCATATAATAAAGGTAATTATCCAGAAGAATTTTATATTGATTAGCAGTGATACTTTAATTTAGAAGGACTAGTGGAATCACACCATGCCACCAGTTTCAGGAACAAAAAAATATCACAAAACAGTAACAGTGTGAGGATTGGAATATAGTTTTTATGATGCTAACCCCATGGGTCATTGTTAGCTACGTTACCCTCCTACTTCCAGACTAAGAGAACAGAACTAAAGAAACATGTGGATTGTCTGAGTTTATCGAGTGGAAGCAATTTACGTATTTGCTGATGTTGTGATGTGAAAACACATTCATACTAGAATAAATAGCTTCAAGGCACACAAAGCATATAGTAACTCAAATTTTATACACGTATTATGTTATGCTTTAATTGTTTATTCCAATTGTACACAATTTTAATAACATCTTGACTTTAAAGGTGATCCAAAAGGAATATGGGTTAAGACAAATAAGACTAGCTGTTCAATTAGGATAAAACAAGGCACCATATATAAAGAAGAGTTTGTGTGTCTATGGAAGATGATACAGTTTAATGGCTGAACTGCACTACTGGAAGATTTAGTGCACAATGTGTTTAAGAGGCACTCTTTCAACGGTCCTTTTCAGGTCTCTGTGAGCTTTTATGGCGTCACTAAATGTAAATCTGTAGCCGTATGAACATGCTTGGTAATTTACAACTGATTTGGCATTTATTTACATACAAACATGGGTGTGAAAGTTTTGTAAATATGGCTGGATTTCTTTTTGCAACCTGCATATACAGTATGCAACTTTTCTAAGAAATTATAAAAAGTGCCATTGTTAATGCTTAATATAAGAATATGTGGTGGATCTGCTTTCTTCATGAGAAAATGCAACTTCTTGAGTGTTGTTCACAGGTACGTTACTCACATATGCACCGGCGTATTCAATCTTCGCTCCTTTAATCTCAGCTTTGAACTGTGTGAAAAACAAGTAGGATTTCCCTTGGGGCCTTTGATTTAAAAAATAAATAAATAAAAAAGTGTGAGAACAATCAATCATATTTCCTTCATCACAGGATACATGACAAGTTATGAAAATAAAACAAAGACTCAAAATATCAACAACCCTCTGCCTGCATCACATTATTTCACAGACAGAATCAATGCATCCCCTGGTGTCCTAATGGACCAGACCAGCTAATGGTAATTTTTCTAATAATGAATACAGACAAACATCTACCAATTACCATGATACAAATAAATGCATTATGCATTTGCAAAACAGGCCAAGACTGACCACAACTCTTACTATATACACCAAACCTAATACTGTATCTACATGGAATTCTTGACTCCTACCTCCATACTGAGCAAGAGAAGAGCCTGTCATCGTCACTTAAACCCACACTCATTTGCCATTGCTAGAGGGAATGAATACACACACGTACACACAGAATTGTTATAGGCAGACTTGACATCTTTGACAACACATATCTAAATTGTTTTAACCAAAGGATTTTTCACACCATATATATTAAAGCACTAAAGGATCCAGTGCCTAATGTAATATTAATATAGTGTTTATTCAATAAACATAAATATAATAAAAATATATCCATGTTATATATTTTTTTAAAATAAAGCACTTACATCACATTAAAAAAAATAATATCCATGTAATGTAGCAAAAGCCATCCATTTGTTATGCAAGTCTTTAAATGGTGATGTTACTTCTCTCTACATTCCACATTGCAAATTTCTGAAATGTTGATATTTGAGGATTTTTTGAGGAAGGAAAGCTATTAAAAAATAAGTAGCATTATCATAAATGCCATGGAGTAAGAATGATATGGCCTAGCCCAATGAACATAAACACAGGACAGTGTTACTGTGGCAGATTTTTTTTTCTCCTTGCAGTTACCACAAACTGTATGTAAACAAAAACACTATAATGGTTTCACTTAGATCTTATCCTTCTTATCCTGCTCTTGAAATTCCCCAATGTGTCTAGTTAATGAGTCAGGTACTCTGTGATCAAGGAAAATGCTGTGATCAAAAAGAATAAAATTGTCCTCCTGGGATATACCAAATGCAGCCCCAGTAAAGTATTTCCCAAAATCACATATCAGTAACTGATCAACATTTGGACCAAACAGCAACTCACTCCTGCCATTTCACTTATAAAGACTGCAGCGTGACTTTAGTCTCATGACATATGAATAGGGGACTTCTTACTATGCATTATAAGTGAGTTAATGTCTGGGCACAGTTTATGAATGCGGTGAAGCAAAGGCAGGAGTGCACTACTGCACTCTGGTATGTACTTCAAGTTACGTCAGTGAGTTCTAATTGAGTTATCACTGTTATTTGCCTGTTTAACTAAAGACCAATCAAATGGGTTTAATTCAACCTTCAAAAACAGGCAGTATGGGTATAACATTGGTTAAGAAAGGATCTATTCAATGATGGAAACTTTAAAGCGCTTTTGTAAGTCACTCTGGATAAGAGCATCTGCCAAATGCATAAATGTAAACGAAAGGTGTCGGAGTACTTGTCAAGGTTTAAATCCCAAGCAGCATATGTACATAATGTATACTGAAATCTAACATGATCTGATAATACAAGTAAGTCCAATTAAAAAAAAAAAAAAATCTTTAACTACAATAAATCCAAATGTTTATTTGAACACACATACAAATAATTTACATTTTTCACAAAAACATACAATTGTGGATTTTGCTTAATTAGGGAGAAAAATGTGGCGATGTGGGTTAGGAAGGTTTTCTTAAACACACAAGGTTTCTGACTGTGTTAGACATTTACATCATGCAAATGACATCTGTCTTACCTCATTGGTACCTCCTTGAGACGCATAGGTGAATGTGCATTCATATTCTTTCTGTAAAATAAACAACTTTTTTTCAGAAATTTTAATATCTAACATTTTTGTATTTAATAACATAATTGAATAATCTTTGGGAAAATAAATAAGATGGAGACAAATAAAATTAACTAATCACTACAGATTAGCCATTTACTAACGATAATTAGACGGAAAGCGGGTGTTTAGGGGAGATGTAGTTTTTATTCGACAATCACGGTAAAATTAGCGGGGGAAACATTAAATATATATTTTTTAACTTCTAGAGAATTTAATTCATTGAAGAGATCGAATACAATGTTTAATAAGGAAGACAGAAGTAAACAATAAATTAATAGGTGTATCTTAATATTAAATAAAAATAGAGAATTCACTTCCGTATGACAATCACACCGATTGGTACAAAGTCTTGATGAACCGCCTACTGACCAATCATAAGCTGACTTGTGGCATCACGCTGATCACGTGACCTTCTTTTCAATGGTGACACGCATCCAATTCTCAGTTGCACAATGTAGTAATATAAAAATTTCCCTTCCTTCAGTACATAAGCAACTCTTTCATCCATAATTTAAGAGTTAAGGTTTTATCATACAGATAATACTTCATATTTATTAAAAATTCATTACACAACACTACATTGTGTTATTTTATTGTGTGCAATCGGAGATTACTTACAATGTTCTCAGTAAATGAATGCACCACACCTCCCGGTTTAACGTTGAACTCCACTGTCTTAGCGTTCTCACTGGTTGCATTAGCAGCCACCAGCATGGATAACACAATCACTGCTTTTGCCCAAAACGAAAAAGGCGTGCTGCTATAACCGAAATCCATGGCTGTGTGAGAAACGTAGCGAGCTAACGCTTTCATTTTATTTTAAAGTCAACCGTGTTGTTTTCCTATCCGTATTCTGGTAAACTCCGCCTCCTGTGCTATGATTGGCTACCACTGTCACGCGCGCGACGTGTCAATGAGGAAGTGTAGTGTTTTTTTCAATATATTTTAAACATTATTCTTTGATGCTGTGTAAAAATTATCTTTGGTATTTTACATATGTATTCGGTAGGTTACAAATGAAAAATTAGTAAAATATTTCCCTTGCTTTAACGTGATGTATGTGCTGTTTTGCCATCTACTGGTCAGAAGTGGTAACTGAGACATCCAGGTAAATTCCATTTACAGTATATTGTACATCACTCACTCATCTTCTATACCGCTTTATCCTATATTCAGGGTCGCGGGGACCCGGAGCCTATCCTAGGTACACCCTGGACAGGGTGCCAATCCATCGCAGGATTGCACACATACACACATCGGGCAATTTTTCATATTTTCATATATTTTCGTATATTTTTTTCATATTTGACTTAATCTTGTGCATGTGTAAAATATTTGCATAGATACATATATATGAATAAACATGCTGAAAACCTTAGAGCTCCAGAAAAAAATTAATAAAAGTTTAAATTTACCTACTGCTGTTCTGTATATAGTCAATCGGCCATAAAATTGCTTACATAAATTACAATTGAAAAAAAAAACACTATTTCACAGTACTCAAACTAAACTGCTGTATTTAAAAAAGAACGAAAGAAAATAAAATGAAAAAAGAAAAATTACAAAGCAGGAAGCATTTTTTTCCAGAACATAACATATGGTCAGAACATTAACTGCACACAAAATGATTACTACGGTAGCTTTTTCAGATAAAATGTCCAGTTAACATAAGTGCAGATGGCGGACATAACTGAGAACAGATGGATAAATTTACAAAAACCTCTTAAACATTTTTTTTTCAATCTTGTATCACATTTAAGAGATCTGCCAAACCACCAACTTGTACAGCACTGCATATGGACTACTTACTTTACAAGAACAATATTATATTGCACATCAGATAGTATGCCTATCGCTAGAGGGCGCCATGTAAAATAAAAACGCCGCTTCAGTACAGATACACAAGAAAGTACTTTTACTTATATATTGTACTTCCTGCTTGATAATTTAGCAAAAATGGTATACTGCTAAAAAGGTATAATATTTACTAGTCAACGTACTAATTTTGAATTTACCTATTTTAGTGAAAAAAAAAAAAAGCATTTCATTTGGGAAAAAAAACCTCACGTTTTTATGAATTTGATAAAATATAGTAACTAAATAGCTACTTAAATTTCCAACCTAAAAAGACCAACCATGAAATAAATGATATACAATTGGTTTAGATACCAAGTCCAAAATGGAGGTTAGTGTGTATAATTAAAAAAAATAATTTCAATTTTAAGTATACAGCCCGAGTAAATAACAGCAAACGCCAAATAATTACTTTTATACTGTATCTGTATGAATTTATACCTGCCAACTTATTTTGAAGCTTATTCGTTTCTGGGGATGAGGGGCCCCACCTCCGCCCTCAAGATAAACATGACAGTCTGGTGTGCATCATCCATTACCAATACCTGTTTGGCACCACCAAACAGTAGAAATGGGCGATACAAGCCATCGGGAGCCAAGCAACACAGAACATTTCCTGTTCTTTTTGGCAATCGCAGCGTGTCACTGTAGCAGACAGCAGTGTATTTTGTTGTTGGAACATGCATCGCATCAAATCAGACCATTAAGGCACACCATTGATGTAGGAATAATTTGTTCCTAAGAACATTTTTTACAATCAAAATAAATGTAAATAGACAGACATCATGTAAAAAATAAATAGAATTCATATTGCATGTTTTTATAGTTTGTGTGCAATATGTAAAGTAATGACCAAGAACACAGCAATCAATGGCAAGTAGAAACCTAAAATTTATTTGTAAATCACTGAATTGTCTGCATTGAATAAGCATAGATGGTGCACAGAACACATTTAGATGAAAAGAAAAAACACCAAACATTTTACCATCAAAAAAATTACTCAAAAGTGATAAGTTAACATTCCATCATAATATTTACACTTGCATCTGGTTTAAAACAAGGTTTAAAAAAAAGAAAAAAAAGAAGTTGACTTCTTCATGGTGGGGCTATTTACAACTGTACAGATGGGCACACTGCTGGCCAGGACACTGCTGATGGGAAAAAAAAAAAAAGGTCAAATGTTTACCAAAGCATTCTGAAGATCTCCCATCACAAAACAATGATCATTCAACAAATGGCCCCTTGCTCATTCATAGTTTCAACAGGGTGATCCACTTGATCCTTAAACCAGGTGCCATTTAAATGGAAAGTATGCTATAGCTACAGCTCAGCAAAAGTGACTGGATTCCTTAGCAACAGAATTAATCTTAAAATACTTGTATGAATAAAAATTCACAGATAACCATTAGAGGGGTGGCATGTAATGAAATGCATCACTATTACCAACTCCTCACAGTGACTATAATGGTCTCCCCACCTCAGGGCAAATGTTAGTTAAATTTAAAGGCTTTCGTTCAAATGCATTTCTATAGTAAACTCATTAGGCCCTTGTCCAAACAACAACAATCTACTGCATCTATAATGTAATTGTAAAAATAATTATACAAATGTATAAAGTGTTGACAGTAATATCCAGTATAAACCCTACTTAGGAGAAATTTTACTTGAGATATTTAATTAGCATTTATCTTATTATCGAATATTTAAAAAGGAAGAAAAAAATAAACTGTTAAGACAAAAGGACCTTGAGGTTTTCATTTAAAGAAAGAGGCTTATGATGAGGGGAAAAAGATTTATAGTCTTTATAATGAAACTAATTTATTTCTCATTTTAATTTGTAATTGAGGGATACTCTTTAGTAAAAAAACATGCCATTGCAGTAAAATAACCAACTTCATAGTGGTAATAACTTTCTTTCAAGGTAAATTTATTATGCAAAACAGCAGGGTTAAAGATGATGAAAAGCTAAATTTATGGTATATTCATGCCAACGATTGTGGAGTGACACTGAAAGCTGCCTCTTCTTACCTATAAATGATTCAAAAGTGTATTGTGAATCTCTTTATACACTTGCTGATAGATCTCCTCTTTAGATTTCAAGCCATCCAGGTGTTCTGGTACATGAGAAACTGCAGTTAATCTCATTGATTTGCTATAGACACATTTCCTTATAACTACTACTGATAATATATATATATTTTTTCAAAAGCATACAAACCAATTGGAAAGAGGTTGTCCTCCATTTCTACTCTGTGTTTCAGGTACATGGGCCACACGTGACCATCAAACAGGCCTGGAGGGTCAGGGACAATGTATTGTCTTGTACTATGGACGAAAACAGTGCCAAGATCAGATGCATCCTGGGATTTAGTTTCAATGTTCAATCATTTGCTATAGCAGAGCTGCTTTCATCAGGGGTTTAAAAAAAAAAAAAAAAAAAAAAAAAAAAGTATAGAACCCAGACTTTGATTACTTGTATACTAATACACCAATATATTCTCATAAAAGTGTAAGCCAGGATGTCTCATGGGGCTAAGCATTCATTTTTTTTTAAAAACCACTTACCTTCTCCTCCTCTTGCATTCTTTATAAGGGATGGTGATGTAGTAACACTTGTCAAACACTTCCATTAAAGGCCTGTTCAAAAGAAACAGCTCTAAGTATTTATCAGCATTACACATGTGTAAATGAGTAATGTACAAGTTAGGTAACAAGGAAACTATGGCAGATATCACTTGAAGAGAGGGTACATGAAGTTCAGAAGCACAGGTCCTAAAACTCCCTTATAAATGTCTTATCAATAGGTCTGCAGACAGGTCACATGACCTGCTCAAGAACACTACTGCAATATGAACTTGGTGAACCTACCCCCACCAACCCACCCATGCCAAGTTCACAGCATCACATGACTCGGATGTCTTTCCAAGAAGATAATCTTCATTAACTAAAATTCTCATAACCATGTACAGTACATACAGTTATGCAAAACTTACTTATAATTGTATAGCAGGAATCCCTCCACAATTAGGATGTGGTTTTCATCCTTTGCAGTTCCCATTTCTGCCGCTGGGGTCACTTGGATGCCATGAGAGCGTGCAAATTTGACTGGGTTCTCCAACCAACCTTTGATGGTGTTCACCATGGCTTCCATATCCAACGCAGTTATCACTATAAATGGGAGAAACAAGGACAAAGTACAATGAAACAAAAATAAAGGCTGAATTATAAAAATTTCTTGAAACACTGCAAACAAGTGGAGGGAAAAGGTTGGAGAATTATATTTGGAGATAACTTTTGTTAGGTACAGTGTCTACAGTGAAATGAGTTATTGGTCGCCTATGGCCAAATCTCATTCTTACCATCCCACTGTTTAAAGCCGTCCTCTCCGACCTCTATCTGATCCGGTGGCTGAAATAACAGTGACCAATAAAACACTGCAGAGGCCGCATAGGGATCCGCAATCTACTAGATCTGATCACACCATTATCACAAACATAATCTGACACCCCCCCGCCCAAAAAAAAAAAAAGACTAACTGTGCAAGCTAACTTCAACAATTCAATGTGCTTGATTTTAACTTGAAGTTTATGTCTGATTTAATGCTTTAGTTAATGCTTACTACAGTTACTATGGCGTTTAAGATTAACAAATTGATTCATCCCTTTAAAAGTGGGGAAGCAGGTATAAAGAAATAAATGCTTACTGCAACATCTTTATTTTTTTAATAAAAAACTGCACCCGTCCTTTTGTATATCTAAGCTTAATACAATGAAAATTAAATAAAAAAAATTGGATCTGCTTACTCACCTTAAAAAAGTCATCTTGATGTACCACACAACAGTTAGGTAAGGCTTTGACTAACCTATTGGTCAGTGTGGTTTTTCCACCATTGGTCACGCTATAAAGAGAGAGGGGGGGAAGAAAGTCCTTAAAAATTGTCGACGGAGCTGGACAAAGCAAGGGACTCCGGTTAATAAAAACAAACATCAACTCCCAGTATTTAAATTGTGGTTAGAATTACTGTAGAATTATCATTGCTGTGCTAGCTTGCTAACAGGCAAAATGGAGAAATTTGGCGGGACAATTCAACCTGGCATGACAAAAGCTATACAAATATTCAGAGTTTTCCACAACATATATTAAATTTCGATATATTACAAAATATTTCAAAAGTGTCCATCCTATTTACCGTGGAGACATTGTTTTATTTAAGCAGGCCAAGATGGAACGTTTGTATCATTAAAAGTCAACCATCAAAACAAAAACCGAATTCTCCTCCAAATTATTTTTTAAAGTTATTGCAGCAGCTAAGAAATTTTAAGGACTTAATTTATATACTAATGGTTTCCAATATAAAACAAATGTGGAAAAACATCGAGTTCCTGGAGGCTCAGTTGTTAAGCTGTTGTTGTTAAGAGCGGCCTCGCGCGCAGTGTTTTTAAATCTCCCGCTTAAAATCACTTCCTTCTCCCTGCACGCGCCGCTCGTTTAATCAGCTCCCCTCATTTCCCACAACCCTTACTAAACGTCTTGCAAAACTATTCCAGATTAAAATACTAAATCTATTATATTCTCTTTAAAACAAATACTATTTCTATACAAAGCAAAACTGTTCACTATGACGTATATCACCATATATTACAAGAGTTAGTATAAATTAAACTTTTAAACATTATCACTTACCCGCCGATTCCTATAATGAATTTCATTGTTATCCGGGCTGCTTTCGCAACTAGCAAAGAAACAATAATTGAACTAAACGTGTATTATTAACCATACGCAAAATCAGACAACCACTTTGGTCCAGCTGTAAAGGCATGGAAAGTTCCCACTGCACATGGCTATAAGAGCAGTTTATAGGCGTCACTCAAGACCTGCCCTCTCAGACCACCAATCACGTGCATGGAGAGGCGAGGCTACGTGCCTGCCGGCAGCCCCCAACTACGTAGAACTACGTTACCAGTTCAGACCGGTTCATTTTCCCTGAAAACTATTTTTCAAATCACAAGTTTAGATGATTAGTAAGAATTTTCACAGGTAAATGTGGTTGAATATCGTACAGAGGGTAACAGAAACAGAACACAGAATGCTTCTGAGCCTGCAGGAGGTGAAACTGGTACATTTTTTAAATTGTGTTCTACTTTAAGTCCATCAGAAATGGTTGATGAACAAGATATCCACAGTTTGCATATAACATCACATGTTAATTCTAAAATGGCATATACCCGAATGAAAGCGTCGAAGGGCACTATAACACTGGCCCACTTCTGGTCCCATTCGAGGGGCGAAGAGGTTTTCAGATAAAGGTTTCATAATGAGGAAGGCTTTTAGGCCCCCAGGCATTATATAAGTAACACATGTTGGGTTTAAAATTAATTATGCTACATTCTATGATAGAGCAAATTTGAAGTACTTTACCTTTCTAATACATGTTAAATATTTAAGATTTTATTCTTTTGCAAAAAAAACAAAGAAAAAAAAACAAAGAGAGAAAGAAAGCTTAGCATTACAGGCACTAACAGGGTGATTCCACAATTGGGGTGCCATTTGTCTCCCACTAATTACTTTTTTGTTTTTTTTGTTTTTTTGGATTTTTTCCCCTGATTTTCTCCATAATTTAGTTGTGTCCAATTCCTCCCAGTCACTAGAGGGCTCCCACATTAAGCTTCTACTACCACTCAGTCGGGAGGGCCGCAGACTATCACGTGTTTCTAGCGACACACGTGACGTCAGCGACCGCATCTTTTCGAACTGCTCGCTCAAACACCGTTGGGAGCGTCGTAACACACTCGGAGGACAGCGCTATCCGCTTGCATGAGCTCTCTTGATTGGATGTAGAGTCGTCATGTGGGAGCCCGAAGTACCTCTCATCCATTGGCGATTTCTTTAAGACTGCAAGGAAAGCTCAGCTTCCCCTATAATGTCACAAAATTAATGGTCAAATTATGTACT
>JAOVVB010000004.1:13983129-13994768 GCA_028570985.1 Heterobranchus longifilis | reverse complement strand
ACATTTTGTGTGACAAACATGCAAAAGAATAAGAAATCAGGAAGGGGGCAAATAGTTTTTCACACCACTGTATATTCTGTACCTCACAGAAATTCAAAATTTACCTTGAGCACCGGTCCAGGAGACATAGGGCACAAGGAAGGGTACACCCTGGATGGGGTGCCAATCCATCACAGGGCACACACATACATACAGTAGATTCACACAATCATTTACACACTAGGGGCAAGTTGGGAATGTCAGTTATCCTAATCTGCATGACTTTGGACTGTGGGAGGAAACTGGAGCACCAAGAAGAGACCCCCAAGCACAGAGAGAACATGAAAACTCCATGCACACAGACTCGATGTGATCGGGTGATGCAATCAGGACCATCATTTTGTCTTTTTTCAATGGGGGTGAAATGAAATAACTGCGGTAGGGACCCCTGCTGAAAAATCCAGCATAGACCAGTGTGATCACGCAGTTAATACTGGTCTGATGCTGGTTTAGCTGGTGAACAGCATAACTGATGGAAGACCAGCATACCCTGCTGAAAAATCCAGCATTGGCCAGCATGATTTATATGCTGGTCTGTGCTGGTTAATACTGTTTAGGGCTGGTCTCATACTGGTTTAGCTGGTGAACCAGCATAGCTGATGGAAAACCAGCATATCCACGCTGATGAAACCTTACCACCTGCATTGGTCTTGCTGGGTAGTGACGATCTGGTGCTGGATTAGCTGGTGAACCAGCATAACTGTGCTGATAAGTAGTACCTGATAAGGTAGTTAAAATTGGTTACCATTTTAGCTCATTATCTTGTATTTTATTAGCTAGTAGTGAAAATAGTGTGTAATATAGATACATGGTCTGTGTAGTGTTATCTTTAAATACATTTACATACAAGAGACAGAAATAATCCATTTACCAAAAACATGTAAATACATTATTTTACATTTATTAAATATCTGCTGGGTTGTCTAAAAACACAACACAAACCTTTTATATAAATGCACTGGCAATAAATGCATATTTTTGAAAAGATATCAATTGAAATCACTTAAAACTGATAAAAAGAAAACAGCATAGACCAGCATAGCTGGTGACAAGTTTGACCAGCAATTATACCAGCATATGTTGTGTTTTGGTGCTGGAATGCTGGGGACCAGCATCAGTATGGTGACCAGCATACCAGCATCATGGCGCAATAATGATGGTCACCTCTCCTCTCTCTGGCTCATGTGTGGTGTGTATGTGTGTGTATGTGTGTGTGTGTCTGTGTGTGCACACACTCTCGTGTGTGTGAGAGTCTCTATCAGTAAACTGTTTTATTTTCAATAAAACAACAAAACCATCAGTCAAGTGTTGACCATCTTTCTGCGGGCCGCTACAGTAAGAGCTTTACCTGCACCTGCTTCATAGAGCTGCCAATTCAGTACACAGTAGGCACGGCAAAGACAGCAGTGAGTTGAGGCAAGTGTGATAGCCAACGAAGAAGGTAAGGACAAAGCTGAAATGGATGATTTTACGAAAAATGAAATTCAAGAGCATAGAGACTTGCTAAATCAAGGCGAATGTGAAGGCATTTTTCAACAAGAAAAAGAACTAGCCGAATTTCAACAAAAAATGGCAGATGATGAAGAGTTAGCTCTACGTCGTACAGAACGCCCTTACAAGCCTACTGTAAAAATGCAAGCATATCAAAGGGAGGAGTTAAACAAAAAGCAAAAACGTTTTATGAGCTTATATGAACAATGGAAAATTCAAATCAGGACAGCCAGAGAAACTTTAAAGAAAGACATTTCAAAGTCTGAACTGGCTACTATGGCAGATGACATTGAAGAAAGAATGAATGACATATTGAAACGTTATAATGAAATCAGAGAGGGAGTCACGCCATCCACTGAACTTAGAAGGAAAATTGATGCTTGTGAGGCTGTGACAAAGAACATTGTGAAAATAGTCTTAGAGCGTCTATCAACTTCATCAGCTATTAACCCATGAATATGCACACTCAGTATATGGAACTGCCTCTCAGTCACGATCTAGTCAGCGTTCTGAATTGAGCATAGCTGTAAAAAGAGTGGAAGCAGCCGCTGAGCTTGCTGCGAAGGAAGCCCAATACAGAGCAAAGCAAGAGGAAATAAAGCAAAAGGAAAAAATTAGAGTAATGGAAGAGCAGTATAAAAGGGATCTTGAAATACAGCATGCTCACTTAGAACGTCTACAAGCTGAGAGAGACATGGATGCAGCTCGCGCTAGATTTAAAATCTATGAGAGAGAAATCAAACAGGAGATTGTACCTCAGCTCACACAGCTAAACAACAAACAGTTCACTTTGAAAGACACATTGGCGCCCCCTACTGACGTTTCCAATTTGGCCCAAGCAATTCAGGAGAGCATAGCTGCAAACAGACTTCTAATTCCAACTCCCTCGGTTTTTAGTGGTGACCCAATCCACTACATCGAATGGAGAGCTTCATTCCAGTCTCTTATTGACCAAAAGAATATCTCCTCTGCTGACAAGCTTTATTACTTAAAGAAATACGTCAGTGGAGCAGCCCAAAAATGCCTCGAGGGCACCTTTTACAGAAACGATGAGGAGGCATACAGAGATGCATGGAATAAGCTCAACCAACGATACGGCCAGCCGTTTGTGATCCAACGTGCCTTTCGTGACAAACTGTCGAAATGGCCAAAAATAAAGCCCAAAGATGCAGAAGGGCTTAGAATATTCTCTGATTTCCTGAATGCCTGCTCACAAGCAATGCCCCATGTGAGAGGTCTGGATATATTAAATGGTTGTGAGGAAAATCAAAAACTGATGCTTAAAGTTCCAGACTGGCTTGCTTCTCGTTGGAACCGCCAGGTCACAGTAGCCCTCAGAGATGGCAAAGATTTTCCCACTTTCAAAGATTTTGCTGACTTTGTGTCTCTAAAAGCAGAGATAGCATGCAATTTTGTCACCTCACCGCATGCGCTTCACTCCTTCACTAATGTATTCAGTGATAGAAAAGGCACAAAGGAGTCAAAGGGGACTAAGGCTAATGTCTTTAGCATCCAAACTGCTGCAAACAGCGATAATTAGTTAGTAATGGCAAATCAAAACCCCCATGCACGTGGTGAAAAAATGTCAAACATCAACTACCCAAATGCCCAGTCTTCAAGGAACAGTCTTTAAATGACAAACGTAAATATGTAAAGGAAAATAACTTATGTTATGGGTGTCTCAAACCAGGCCACAACGCCAAAGAATGTCGTTACCGCCTAACCTTTGATATTTGCAATGGAAGACACCCCACCTGTCTCCATGACGAAAGCTACAAGGCACGCGAAGGATGGCAAGACCAAGTATCACTGGTGAACACCAACAAATACTCCAAATGAATCCATGGCAGCTACGGCACTTAATGTCACCAGAGGGGACCAGTCATGCATCACCTCCATGATTGTTCCTGTGTGGGTATCCGTAGCCACTGATCCATCTAAAGAACAGCTAGTTTATGCATAATTGGACACGCAAAGCGACAGTACAGTCATTGACAATAAGGTGAGCAATGAACTGCGAGCAGACAACCAGCCTGTGAAACTGAAACTTCCCACTATGCTTGGAGAGAACAGCATCGTGAAGTGCAAAAGGGTCTCCGGACTAAGTGCGACGGGCTACAATTCAAGCATCCACATTGACCTTCCTCCTGCATATACAAAAGACTGCATTCCAGGGAATCGTGATCATATACCCACTCATAATACTATGAAAAGATGGCCTCACCTGAAATCCATCGCTGATAAAGTGCCTCCGCTCCTCGTCTGTGATATTACCCTTTTAATCGGTTACTGTCCCAGAGCATTGACATGCCATCCGCAACGATTTAGGATGGAGTGTTGTAGGCAGCTCAATGCCAAGCTTAGACAGAAGATGGTAAAACCGTGTCACAAAAGGACATCATGTTTCTGGACAAACTCAAAAAAGGCATAATACAAAATGAACAGGGGCATTTTGAGATGCCATTACCCTTTAGACAATGACCATGTTTACCTGATAATAGAAGGCTAGCTGAAATCAGACTCGATCATCTTTCGAGGAAATTTAAGAGAGATGCTACATACATAAAGGAAATCATAGAAAGAGGTGACGTGGAACAAGTGCGGAACAAGTGCTAAACAAGTGTAAAGATGGTACATTACCCATCATGGCATGTACCACCATAAAAAAACCTGACAAGCTGCGCGTCGTATTCGACTGCTCTGCGAAGTATGGTGGCACAAGCCTGAACGAGCACCTTACTCCAGGAACGGATATGATAAACAACCTCACAGGTGTCTTCCTACAGTTCAGAACACACCGATAGCACTTTCACCAGTTTCATGTAACAGAACAGGATCGTGACTACTTGCGATTTCTGTGGTGGAAATATGGAGATATTAGCATGCAACCTCAGGGTTATCGAATGAGAGTCCATCTTTTCGGCGCAGTGTCGTCCCCTGGCTGCGCAAATTATGGTTTGAAGTATCTAGCCAATAAGAACAAACTCTCACATCCAGTAGGTTCACAGTTTATATCAAGAGACTTCTACGTGGATGATGGAGTTACAAGTGCAAACACAGTGAAAGGGGCCATTCAGTTAGCACAAGAGGCTATAGAAATATGTGCAAAAGGGGGCCTCCGACTCCACAAATTCGTCTCAAACAATGAAGCCATACTACAAAGCATAAAAACGAGCATTAGGAGCAAAGACAAAGGATTTGACTTTCTCAAACACACAGGTAGAACGAGCTCTAGGAATCAACCGGAACGTAGTAGGGGATAGTTTTAGGTTCAGCAACACTTTGACCAACCAGCCAGGGACGCATAGAGGCATACTAGCAACAGTTGCCTCAATATATGACCCCCTTGGCTTCCTGGCTCCATATGTTCTCACAGGGAAAAATATTCTACAGGAAATGTGCCGTCAAGGTGTTGGCTGGGATGATCCCCTGCCTGAAACACTGAAACCACAGTGGGAGAGCTGGCAACGTGACTTTTTCAATCTAGAAAGAATAAACATAACCCGATGTTATGTGCCCATCAATTTTGGAGAAGTCAGCGAAACAGAAATGCACCACTTCTCTAATCCAAGCACTGGTGAATATGGACAGTGCTTTTACCTGAGGGTCAAAAATCAGAAAGTTGAGATTCATTGCTCTTTAGTGATTGGAAAAGCCTGTGTCTCTCCCACAAAGTTAACAACAATACCAAGACTTGAATTAACAGCAGCGGTAGTCTCAGTTACTGTCAGCAATAGGCTCAGAGAAGAGATTGGCTATGCTAATACGAAAGAGTCCTTTTGGACTGATTCCAAAGTAGTTTTGAGTTACATCAACAATGACTCAAGACGGTTTCACACATTCGTTGCCAACAGAGTCCAGAAGATCCGGAATAGCACAACACGCTAACAATGGCATTATTTACCTACAGACAAGACCCCGGCAGATGGAAGAACAGTAAGTGAGCTGCTTGGATATAACTGCTTCTCTGGTCCCGCATTCCTGTGGGAAAGTGAAATTCCCATGCCAGGATATGTGGTACCAGACCTGACGGTTGGAGATCCAAAGATCAGAAAAGCTCAAACATTACAAACATCTGCATTACGAACATCAGAACCATTCAGTATTGCAGATCGTCTTGTCAAATTCTTATCATGGTCCAAAGCCATCAAAGCAGTGGCCCGCCTTGTGTGACAGGCTAAGCAAATCGAGTCAAATGCGCCCACCACAGTGAGTGCAAATGTGTCATAATTAGAGATCTGAGATCTGGAAAAGCATACAGTACATATAAAAGGGAAATTGAACAGTTAAAGAAAGGAAATCAATTGACAAGAGGCAACAAACTACCAACTTGATGTCTTTATCGACACGGGCGGCATTGTGAAGGTAGGGGGAAGACTCCGCTATTCAACTCTCTGTGACTCACTTAAACATTACATTATCATTCCCAAGGAGCATCATGTCAAAAAGCTGAAAATAGCGCACAACCATGAAAAGACCAAGCATCAAGGCAGGGGCTTTACAGCAAACTAAATCAGATCTAGTGGTTATTGGATACCAAGTATGAGCAGAGCTGTGTCTTCATTAATTCTTCAGTGCGTCATCTGTCGCAGACTTAGAAGACCACCAGAGGGTCAGAGAATGAGTGACTTGCCTGAAGAATGCATGGAGCCCTCTGCTCCATTCACTTATTGTGGAATGGACTGCTTCGGTCCTTTTGTCACAACAGAAGGAAAGAAACAATATAAACGTTATGGCCTGCTCTTTACCTGCTTTTGCTCACGGGCTATCCATTTAGAAATGTTGGAAAACATGTCCACTGATTCCTTCATTAACAGCTTGCGATTCTTCATCGCCATAAGAGGCGCTGTTAGTCAAATCCAGTGCGACCAAGGTATCAATTTTATTGGCGCCAAGAAGGAGTTCAAGGCAGCCCTACAAGAGCTTAATGCTGAAGGACTGCTTCGGTCTGAGCATGCTTTCTGCTTTCTGTCCCAAATGCAGTGTGACTTTCTGATGAACGCGCCTCATGCAAGTCATGCAGGTGAAGTGTGGGAACGCCAGATTTAAACTGTCAGTACTGTCCTCAATTCCACCCTAGCACTATCCCAAAACAGACTCAATGACTCTGCATTGCGAACTCTGGTATATTAGATTATGGCTATAGTCAACAGCAGACCCCTCACTGTGGACACCCTGCTCAGTCCCAACAGCCTGGAACCCCTGACCTCCAATCACCTTATCCAAATGAAGACTTGCCCAGCACTGTCTCCACCAGGCATATTCCCAAGAGAGGATCTGTATGGAGCCAGGAGGTGACGACGGATTTAGCATCTGGCGGAGCAGTTTTGGAGCAGTTGGAAACGAGAGTACCTCTACAGCATTATGGCACTCACCAAAAAGAAACCTGCAAGTTGGTGATGTTGTGATGGACATGGATGAGTTCTCACCTCGTGGTGAATGGAAGCTTGCAAGGGTTGTGGAGACTGTTGAGGGTAAAGATGGAATTGTAAGAAGAGTTAAAATCTTAGCAGGAGATAAGATGAGCAAAAATGGTGAACGCCTGAGTAGCTCTCCATATTAGAGCGACCTGTACAGAAGTAAGTTCTGTTGTTAGAGGCTTCTTAAGTCTTTAAGTGACGATGATTTCAAGTTCTTCTCAAGTGAAAGTCATTTCTAATGTAAAAATTATTCATAGTTCATGTTAAGTAATGAAACACTCATAATTTTGGTGGGAGTGTAAATGACCCAATTTACAAGGTGAATATTTGAGTGGTCATGGTAAATTGTTGTTTTTATTTATTTATTTCCTGTTTGATGTGGATTTGTATTGCCTTGCATTTCACTTGATTTTGAGGACTTTTATGTTGAAATAGCATGTGTAGGGCATGTGTAGGGCAGGGTTTTAGTTTTCTGGCTGCGTTGTAAGAAAGTTCAGGCTAAAATGTTCGAGCACCCTCAGAACTGCCACAAGCTCTTATGTTGGTGTTCATTGATTTAAGGATATTTTGACTCCAATTTTCAATAAATCAAAAATAACCATCAGTCAAGTGTTGACCATCTTTTCGGGGGGACGCTACAAGCGGAATTGATTGTGTTTGATTGAGAGAGTTTTTCAATGATGTATGACATAATTAGAGGTCAGTCTGGACAGGGGGAAGAGGTTGTGGATTTAGGGACTGGCGCAAGTTTTTTTAGTCCCCTTTTCTTCTGGATGAGTAAAGAAAGCACATGAAGTGACATGAAATTAAAATGAACCAGAAAACCAGATAAGATAAAATAAGATAAGATAGGATAAGATGAGATATGATAAAATAAGATATGATAAGATATATACTTTATTTGTTTCACAGTAGGGAAAAATCTATGTTACAGTAGCAAAGAAAAATATGCAAATATAAAGTAGTGACTTGTGTATGAATAGGTAAAGAACAACAATACAAAAGTTCAAATTGCACTAGGTAAGGTTGCACAGTTTAAAATAGTGTTATTGCACAGTTGTTGTTTTTTTTCGTATTTGTCACATGTAAATTATTCAAATCATCAAACACATTTTGTGGTTGATTACACAAATATAATCCATTAATACAAAGTTTTTTGTAGTTTCTGCAGTTTTTAAACGATGATTTAATTTATTAAGGGAAAAAGCTGTCCAAACCTACTTGGCCTTATGTGAAAAAGTTATTGCCCCTTAACCTAATAACTGATTGTGCCATCCTTAGCAGAACAATTCCAATCGAGCGTTTGCGATAACTGGCAGGCAATGAGTGTTTCACATTGTTGTGGATAAATTTTGGCCCACACATTTTTTTTAAATTAAGCTACATTGGAGGGTTCAACCTTTTTAAGGTCATGCCACAGCATTAAGGCATGACACAAACCATGATTCTTATTTTAAATCCTATTTTTCTACTGACATTTCTACAGACAAACAAAAAACTCCCTCAGATCGCCTGAGAATGGATTTCATATTTACACACAGTCAGGGCTTTGCATTCAGTTTGAATGTAATTATTTGAATAATAAATACATATTTATTTAGAAAAACAAGTAAATACAAACGAATTAATTATGTAATTCATTTTTCATCATTTTATCTGTATGTAACAGAGAAAAGAAATCTTGTGTTAATTGCACTTCTATGCGCCAGTGGGCGACATGCAACATAATTACGTTTCATTTTAGATTTGACGAAGAAGAAGAATGCGCGCTGAAGGAAGCAAATGTTTCTGCTTCCGGTAGATTCGGGTCTAATTCATGCAAAAAAATAAATTACTTAGCCAGCTCTTACAAAGAGCATTTTCCTTCTCATTAAGTGACTGTTATAGAACAGTATTTTTATTCTGGACACCGACTGGCTCTAAACATTATGGATATCTCCACGCCTCCAGAAGGTAACCGCTAGAACAGCAAAACGAAATGAGCTAACTGTTAGTTAGCCACTCGAGCTAAAGCCATTCTATAACTCGCGCTGCGTAACAGTAACCCTGATGATAATTATAGTTTCAGGGTGTTTTCTCAGCATGATCCATATTTACACTACAAGCAGTAAAATGTGTGTAATAAGTAGCAGTAAACGCCAGAAACATGGGTTTAAAAGCAGGTTGAGTGATTTGAATGAACACTACGCTTTTATAATGGTTAGCATTAGCTTAGCCAGAACGTTAGTAGTCATGTTTAAAGTTCGAGCATGCTCATCGATCATCACCTGGTGGTATTATTATTGTTGTTGTTATACTTAAAACGGTAACATATGAATAATTCTAAACGTGTGAATTTGAGCAGAGAAACACTAGATTTTCCTGCAAATCGGTGTTCTTCAGGTAAAAACTCCTCAGTGCGGAGTTCATGTACATTATTTAGTATTCTTCTGAACTTGAATCTGGTGTTTTTTCAGAGATTTAGATTTCTCTTCTTCCTCCTTGTTGTTTAGCACTGGCAACTCCAACTGTAGATCTCTTAGCACTGCTCTCTATTTGAGTGTTACCAGCTTGGGTTTATTTATTGCCAGAATGTTGCTCCCTCAGATCGCCTGTGAATGGATTCCATATTTTTTCACAGGGCTTTGCCATCAGTATGAGTAAGAAATCATATTTAATAAAATAGTGTAATTATTTGAATAATTCTAAAACTTTAGCCATAAGACTTCCATAAGTAGAATGGCTTCTACTGACTGCTCTTTCTTTCATAAAAATAGACCTCGGTTTAAAACTATGCAGCATAAATCCAAAATACATGTCACCTTATCATCTTGGATATTGTCCTGGTTAAACTACAGAAATGGGTAAAGGTGGTGGTGAAAAAGGCTTTCTATTCTTAATATTAAACTAGTTTGAGAAGCTGCAGTCAAGTGTGTTTTGATTCAGCAGGGATCTGGCATATCTTAAATGGGGTTGGCATTAAACAGACATGCATCAGTATGCATCCAATTACAGCTCTTGGGTCATATTATGGCTGCTTTTAAATTATGTTTATGACTGTATTATAGAATTTGCCCAAAGTGTAAGCCCTGATTATTTCATTTTATGCTTTCTTTCTTTGTCTTCACAGATCAAGAGCTACGAAATGTCATCGACAAACTGGCCCAGTTTGTGGCCCGCAATGGCCCCGAATTTGAAAAGATGACCATGGAGAAACAAAAGGATAATCCAAAATTCTCCTTTCTTTTTGGAGGAGAATATTTTGGTTACTACAAGTACAAGCTTGCTATTGAGCAACAGCAGCGTACGTATACGCTCTCTGTTTTTTTGCTGTAGTAAGTCTCAGTAGAAGCCAATCTGACCTGGGGTCTCATTTATCGAACCGTGCATAAGTACTGCCCATCTTATTTGCAGTAAAGACTACAAAAAAAAAAACACCATATATGATCAACCACTTTTCCAAGAACACCAATAGGTTTATGGCACTGCTTCTGGTGGTTGATAAAGATTTTATGAAGGTAAACATCAACAGATAAGTAGATTTACTGTTTAAATGTAGTTAAACAAAATATTTTATTTAGCACTTTTATTAGCTGTGCTGCTAATAAATAAATAGGATCTAATAAAGAATTGAGTGCATTCTATTGTCCAAATTATTTTAAAGTATATATATATATATATATATATACATACACACACACACACACACACACACGCGCACAGGCTTTGCAGCCTGAAATGAAGACAGTTTTTGTTTTATATAGTTGTATTTACTGAGTGCAACTTTTTAAATCCAAGTGAAAGATATAACGCCATTGTTTCAGAAAAAAAAAAAATCCACTGATTTCGAAAAGAGTCACTCCCCTTTAGCTAATGACCTTCTTAATGGCACAAAATGCTTTGCACATCTAGACAGTATGATCTGAACAGTAGGTGGAATGGAAACTCCTTAGAATCAGTTTATCTGTGATCACACTTTTGCTGATCACATGCCTGGTCAAGAGTGTGCAAAAATACAGGGTGATTCACTCGAAAGAGGCCGGGAATATTCTCTAATAACTCTCGTTAGGACGAAGCAATCTGAATGAAACAACGTACAATATGCTCCTCTGTATTCAGACTTCCACCGACTTCTCATGAGACTTCTCCTCTTTACAGCAATTCATAGTGTGAACGTGTTGGGTCACCAATTTGTTTAAGTGATGAGTGAATTTAGGAAGAAAAATGGTGTTCCTGCATTCCCTCCAATAAGTGTTATTCAGAGGATGGTATGGAAACTGAAACAACGGGATGATTAATCTTTTCTCATGGCGGAGGCTGTCCGATAATGTTGCAGGACACAATTGGTGACGTGCAACTTTGTCTGCAGCAGTTGCCTATGAAATCTCTGAGTCGCCTCACACAGGCGACTGGGTAGTCTTATTCAACATGTTGGAGAGCTCCAAAAAGGGGAAAAATTGCGTGTGCATTGTGTCACTGTCGTTCAAGAGCTCAAAGCAAGTGATACGGAGAAAATAGTCATAAACTGTCACTGGTTCCGGTACGTTCAGGCACATGGAGCACTGTTTCAAAATGTGTCTGGCAGAAAACGGAGCAAAAGGGGATCACTTCCAGCATCACATGTATAGCAATTTATTATACAATGTGTGTGTATATGTATGTGTGTGTGTGTGTATATATATATATATATATATATATATATATATATAT
>JAOVVB010000004.1:13949614-13974335 GCA_028570985.1 Heterobranchus longifilis | reverse complement strand
AAGGAGTTTTCATTTTCTGCAATGGAAAAGTACTCTAACTAGTTACTTTTATCAGAAAGTAACGCTGTAATGTAACTCATTACTTTTTAAATACGGTAATTTTGTAATGTAATCAGTTACTTTAAAAAGTAACGTCCCCCAACACTGGTTGAAAGTAATGCAATGCAATCTGCTTCTTCTTCTTTTTCTTTTTTTTATTGTCGTCTTTTGCATCTTACATTACATATTTTGTTACATAACATATTTTGTTATTACCCAGCTGGAAGATCATGATTACAAGGCTCTGGACCCCAAAGACATACGCTTGCCTCCTCCAATGCCTCCTAGTGAGCGTCTGCTGGCTGCTGTGGAGGCCTTTTACAGTCCACCATCCCATGACAGACCCAGGAACAGGTCACCATCTCTCAACTCACTTAACTCACTCTTTGACTTACACACATTACAGAATGTAAAGCAGTGTATGTTGCCTGTGGTTACACCCGCTACACTTTACGACATAGTATTATTGTTTGCTACTGTTTAAACCTCTTGCTATTTGTCATTTTCAGTGAGGGCTGGGAGCAAAATGGCCTGTATGAGTTCTTCAGAGCCAAGATGAGAGCAAGGAGGAAAAAGGAGCAAGAGAAACGCAACAGGTAGGCAACTGTATGGATTTGACTACTGAGTGTTCCATGTACCATTGGTGCTTCAGGATGTTCTTTGTTTGCAAGCGCTGTAATACAAAAGAATATTGTGAAATAAAAAAGGTAGTGTTAAGTGCAAGTATATCCCTGCTCAGTACTGCAGAAGCTGGCAAAATGTGTTGTGAGGATGTTTTCCTTTTTATAAGCTTAAAAAAACATCTTTAATCAACACCAGATTTTAGGCCAGCTTTGGTTTTTTTAAATCCACTTTGCAATCATTTGTTGAAAGACCACATTGAAAGGCCTTTTGAATTCATTCTCTAATGTCATAATTAGTTTTTCTTTTAATTTAGCTATGTGTATCTTCTTTTTTTTTTTATAATTAATGTTACTTAATTATCAATAAAACTAAGTTTGCCATGTGTGTGACTGCTCAGCACACGAGGCAGTCGCTCACGTAGCCGCTCCCGTAGTCGAGGTAGATCATCATCGCACTCCAGCTCCCGCTCCTCCAAATCGTCACGTTCCAGGTCTTCCAGATCACGTTCACGATCACGCTCCTACTCCAGATCTCGGTCCAGGTAATGCCACTGCAGTATGTTTACACTCCTGCTGTTTCTTTCTACTGGTATGCTTGAAAACATATCAATATTTATAGTCTTTCCATATTCAAGTTAAAAAGTATTTTTCTACCCCTATGATGGCAGCACATTGCATCTAGGGTATTATGTGAAGTGTTTTCATGCCAAGCTAGCAGTAGTGTATTTTACCCCTATAATGTTATGTAACTGATAGAATTACAAGGAAGACAACCAATTATGTTAACGAAAAAAAAATCAAATTACCTCTCTGTATCCGTTGTAGTACATTTATAAGATATTTTTTTTCCCCCTTTTACTTCTTTCAGAAGCAGGAGTCGCTCCAGGTCAAGGTCCAGAAGCCGCTCTCGCTCCAGATCACGTTCTAGATCACGCTCACCTGACCGGCGACGACAGCCTGCAAAGTCCCGCAGCCCCACACCACCGTAAGTGTCATCAACATCCACCCAGTCTCACACAGACACATTTAAGAGACAGTGCAGCTACTTGAATTGTTTGTGTGCATGCAGGTCCACCTCTGGCTTGGGCTCTGGACCCCCAGCTCAACCTACTGATCAGAGGCTGGGCGAGGAGAACAAGGGCCATCAGATGCTCATGAAAATGGGTGAGTGTTCCAACATTTAGTGCCTGTTTGTATATGAAATGAAAGTCTCTATGTGATGCATTGCCCAGTATTTTGTAATTTTTCAAGTAGTTTTGTAGTAGTCATGTAGTTTTTAAAAATATTTTTTAGTTTTAACATCTGTAGCATTGCATGAACTAGATGTTTGTATGACCTTTGGTATTACCTGTAAAATGTTCAGCAGCAGACAAGTCTGTCTCTGTATGCAGGATGGAGCGGCTCTGGGGGGCTTGGTGCGAAAGAGCAAGGCATTCAGGATCCTATTAAGGGAGGTGATGTGCGGGACAAGTGGGATCAGTACAAAGGTGTTGGAATTGCCCTGGATGACCCGTATGTCAACTACAGAAGAAACAAAAGCTACAACTTTGTTGCACGGATGAAAGCCAGAGAAAAAGGTAGCATCACACTGTTTGTCAGTACACACAGTTATAGAGGAGAAATGAAGTGCCATATTTCAGTTTGGCTTGTCAGCTGTGAAATGTTGCTTCCTTGTTAAGTCTTATTATCTCAGATCCATAAACCACAAAAAACATGTGCTAATTAATTTCTCTAGTGGTCCTTTGTTTCATATACAAAGTACTGGAACTTTTGCCACCAGACAATTGTGTTTCTGCTTTTTCACCATTACCAAACAAAGACATGGCAGTTGGCTATTATAAAAAAAAATAAATAAACAAACAGGCATTCTGGACATTTTTTAAAGACGTAAGATTTCACATCCTTATATCTTCAAATATCTTATTATCTTACAATGATAAGATATTTGAAGGTGAAATTCACCACATTCTGGATCGAATAAACCCACAATTCCATTTAACTACACATACGTACACCAGATTAGTTTGCAGCAGGAAATAAACCTGAATTCAATTCTAGTATCTGTGTGATACAGCTGTTTCCCTGGCTTGCACATCAGCTGGAGTTGTACCAGGTCACAACTACCAGTTCAAACTTTTTTGGGTCACTTTTAATATCTTCAGGGAAAGTGTTAGCAGCACATGTTGCTGATTCACATACATTAACACATGCCATATACATAAAATATCCAAATTGTTGGTTTTACTTATTAATTAGGCAAAATACAGGTACTCATTTCAGACCTGAAAACCAATGGGAATTCAGAAACTATGTTGGGGACAAAAGCGGGAATTTTCTGTTTAGTTTTAGATGAATGGGTAGAATATGACAATATTAAATAGACATGTCCTTAAAAATAATTAAAGGTAGAATTAATGAACTGCATCATTACATACTTACATGTTGAAATTTGTTTTATTTCATTAATTCATTTAATTGCTATTTAATAATTTATTTGATGTATTTTGATTTATTTGATTTTATTTATTAATTTATTTCATGATTGTTGAGTTATTTATTTAAAGTTATTGAATTATTTTTTTCATTTATTAATTTATTTCATGGCCACTAGTCAGGCACCACGCACCATGAAATAATTAAATCTGTCAGACTTCAAACATTAAAGTGGGTGGTTACACTTAAGCTACAACCTCATGCTGTAAAATCATTTAGTTAAGGTCCTTTGAAAAGCTGTTATAACCAATGGTTGAAAAGAAAGATTATAGTTATTATAAAAGTATATTAATCTTAAAGAACTTTTTAATGACTTATTTAATATTCTCATATTCCACACTTTATACAAACTGCACATTTTCAATCCATTTATGTTACATTATTATTTTATTTTTTTTGTGTTACAATTTTATTGGTTGTTATGCAAGATAATGACCTAGCAATTAGCAATAAATAAATTATAAAGTTTAAAAATAAATCTCAGTATTGATATTTATTGTGATGGTAAATGTGGATTGCCTTGCACATACACTTTTTAGATTGTGCTTTATTACAGACAAAACACCAACAGTTTTTTTAAGAAACCTTTTTCTCTCCTTTATTTTCAGTAAATCGGGATACGCAGGAACCCTCAACTACAGAATGATTCTGTATGATGAATGATACAGAACACTTTTTTTTTTTTTTTTATGTAAGAAAACCCGTCTTTGATGTTGCCCTTTTGTTTGAAATTGACCAGCCTTTGGGTGTTTTCATTATAATAATTCAAAATTTAATGTAGTTTAAACATTGTCATTGCAGTCCAATGGAATTAGCTTAGATTTAATACCCAGCACAAGATAATAAAGATGTTTTAATCATGCATTGTTGTAGTTTGTCTGTTACTATCAACAACAAATGGTTTATTTACAATAACATCAAGTAAAAAAAATCTATGTAAAATTCTTTTAATAAACAATTCAATGTATAAAACATTACGGAACAAGGACCATGCATAATTATGAGGTCTCGCCACGATTAAATGACTATCTTCTAGGTAACTTCAGGTCTGATAAACACAATTTTGTTCTAATCGGGATAGCTTCATCAAGCTCTTATGATCAAGGACAGAAAGGAACCACTAATTGACTAGCCTATTGACTGGAAGTACAATAGTTGAGGTAAGGGTGCATGGATAAATAACTTTTCCTGTGCGAAACAGTGAGAGTGGGGCTTTTGTCCCTCAACTCAGCAAAATGTTTAAGATATAACTTTCATGGGGTGCATACAAAATTGAGGGAGTCATCTAGTCTGAATTGGAAAAACAAGAATTTAATCCCTTAGAAAATGATAGCGAGCCCTTCCCGGAGTGGGAATACCCCTGCTAATGAGTATGTAATCTTCAATGCAATCTTTTAGATATTGCTGAAATCTTTTTTTTCTCCCATTAAAACTGTGATAGCAATAACGATGTTCCCCTGTGGCACCAGTATGGCACACAGCTGCTCACAGGAATAATGAAAATACTGCATTTTTGTGACTAAACACATGACAAAGTTTTAGATGTAAATCTGTTTAATGTTTTTCAGGGTGGACTTTTCAGTTCTTCTTACCAAAAATATAGTTGATTTTGCACTGAACCTACAAGGTTAATGTTAACAAGTAGGTTCCAGCTGTTGCTCTTAAAGCAGGTAAAATGTCAAGAAAAACATACCTCACAGAAGTAAATATTTTTTTTAAATAACGTGCATTTTGCATTACACAAGTATTAAGCACATGAACAAAAGCTGCTTCTTGTGCAGCTTGTGTCAATTCTTAAACTGTTCACTTCAAATGTAGTGATAGTCCCTCATCTCCTGCAACACTTCCTCCAGCGCATCCTCAATAGTCAGCTTGGGAGGCTTGTTGCTGCGGATAAACTTAATAGAGAAAGATCTAGTTAGGAACAACACTCTCATATGTAATAAGATTTAGAGCTGGATGACATGGCAGAAATATTTCCTTCCTCATTCTCACAATACATGATTTTTCATGACTAACAATATTTCTGTAGTGTGAATAAAAACCTATTTGCACATCTCTCCACATCACTCAGAATAAGACAAAGTTATTTTTGTGAGAGATTTACCTCTTTTGTGTCCTCCAGCGTGGTGTATCTGTAGTTGGCGGGCCCCAGGGACTCCAGCATGGCTTGGTGTAAATGTCTGCTGGACTGGATGAAGCTCCTGGTCAGTGTGAGCTGTTGCCTCAGCATGTCGTTCAGAGCAAACACAGCAGGACTGTACGCCGTTAACGCTGCAGAATTCAAGAAAGCATGCAGATGTTCAGCCTAGAGCTGTGTGTTAATAAACAGGTTGAAAGTTTCCTGGCTAAAACTAGCCTGGATAGTATGAACCATAAATAAAATCAGAGTAACAGCACTGTGTGGATTTGTGTCGCAGGAAGTTCTGTGCAACCAAATCATGGAAAATGACAAGAGAGTATACTTATAGGGTCTTCTACCTTCCACAGCTTCAGCACGGATCATGTGACTCGCCACAGGTGTTGGATCCATATAAGACATTCCTACTGATGGGCCCAGTACAGCCTGGCCTGCTTAGGAAACAATCCCATAACCATTTATTTCATATACCCACTTAATTGTTTTTTTTTTATTCTAAAAATCTGATTGATTAAAATGTGTTGTTAAATTTTCTGTAACCAGAGTTTTTTTTTAGGGCCAGCCAATACAAAAATAAAATAAAAAAGCAGCAATATATATATATTTTTTTTACATTTTTATATGCATAGTGGAGATCCATCTGAATGTCTAAATATGACTAAAATGTGCATTTTGTATAATAGTAAGTTTTGCAAAATTGTGTCTTGTGTGTCAGTCATTTGTCTCAAGGACATTCTGCAGTATTTATAAATGGATATAATGTAAGATTGATCATACTTTATTTTAAAAAATGGACAAGGGTCTATGGTTCACAAGGAATGAAAAACTTTGGGATGTGCAGTTATTTTTTTATTTAAAAAAAATAAAAAACTGCTTTGCTTTGGGCAGTACATTATTTTTCGACAATACACTCCAAGTCTATACTCATATTTGACAATTAAATCCATGAATACCACTGATAAAAACTTGACAATGCTAAACTTGAGACTATAAGCCATTTGTAATCTTAATTAGCCTATTACCAGTAGTACCTGAAAAGTATGCTATAAATGGCTTGGCTGATTGGCTATGTGTGGTACGGTGCTGAGGTGCATATTTCATTTTTAGATGTTTTTTAATTGGTAATTTGACCTACTAGTCATCTAATAGAGAAGATCCAAGAGAACTCAGTTGTCTATCCAAACTGAACTAAACTTTTTATTTGTCATTTTCACAGATATTGTGTACATGTTCATCACATGAACAACTGAAGACCTACCAGAAGACCACATATAAGCGAGTTCCTCTGTCTTTGTCTGCACTGTGGCATCTTTATTTCGCTTTGGACTGATGTGAGTCTGTGCGTCTTCAGTGGAGTAGGATGTGGGATCAGAACCTCTTCTGTGGGTTATGCTGGACTCAGATCTACCATAATTGATGCTTGCAGACTTGAAAGATTTTTCTGAGTGTGTATCATCATGGTTTGATTTATTTATGAGAGACTGGGGCTCAGAAGCGACAAAGGAATGTTCATTTTCACCGGAGAGATGCTCTGAGATGTCACCCACACTCTGAACCGTCTCGGTCTGGATCTCGCTCTCAAAGTCACTTTCATACTGTGCTGGATAATCTTCTTTCTTGTGCAGCATCGCTCCAGCTGAGGACACACAGAGCTCCTGGGGACTTGCATCAGACTGCAGATGACAAAACAGCAAGTTACATTATTATATCAGAATAATTATTAAACTATAATGTGATCTTGGGTTTACCTTTTCTTTTGATAAGTCAGCTATATCGATGGTATCAGGAGCCAAATCATCCAGGGTCATCACGTTTACCTTGAAATCTGCACGTGTAGAAAAATTAACAATCAAAAGCATTTTTTTTATTTGATTTTGATGCCTGATTTTTAGAATGTCATGAAAACTGCTTATTAAATATCTCTCATCTATTTCAAAAAGAATTCCACTGCCCTGGATATTTTAGTTTGTACCAAACTGCAAACTTTTCTAATGAACTTGGTTGGATAGGTTTCCCCAAATATAACAAAATTTGGGGGAAAATAAATCATTTAAATTGAAGCATATATAAATGAATGAATGAATTTACAGCAGATGCAGTATAATCCAATTTGCATTCATTTCTAAATAAGTTAAAATTGGTGTATCATGATGTAAATACACACAATGAGAAGCCACACACATTGGGATTCCTTGAAAGTAATCAGGTTCAAAGTTTAACATGTGATTATTCTACTATCTGGATAATTAAACACATTTAATGACAGAAAACTATTCGCTAGAAACGTATTTACTTTTTGCTGTTTTCTTTTATTTTGCTCCGATATTATGACTCCACCTGTCCTGTTAGGTCATATGAATGATCATCTATGAACATTTGCATCCTAATGTTTTTTCCAAGATAGCCCAACCCACATCTACAGAGCACAAGTGCTCACTGAAGGATGGTTAATGAGTAAAATCTGTGAGCACAATTTGTCACACATCTGTAGATATTTGCTAAGGCTTTTTGTTACTATTTATAATATAATTATTGCTTCATACCATCAGATAGCACACTTCTCTCACTCTGCGTTTCGTCGTGATCAGAGGCGATGGGAAAAAGCTCCTTAAGGGACCTGATCTCACTGTGATCTTGCACTGAAGACAGAGATGAGGTGAGGTCAGCTCTCTGGGAAAAAGACTTGCTGCATGAGGAGACTCTACGAGATGAGAGTGGTGATGGAGAGGGGCTCATGTAACGTTGTGCTCCGAGTCCTAACCGAACAAGATGCTTTTCTTTATGCTCTTGAGCCGACACAACACCCACTTTACTTCTTTTACTGTGTGTCTGTTTAGATGGAAAAAAATTATAAACACAAAGCAATCAGATAAATAACAAGAAGCTATTTACATATAATGAAAGAGAAATTGATGGAGTGGTGAGAGTATACCGTAGTAACAACGCGTTTTGAAAACTATTTCTCTCTGACTCATATGCAATCCGGTCCATAAGTATTTGGAAAGTGAGCCAATTTTTGCTTTTTCTGATATGTATTTGGACCAGTGCAATAATTTACAACAGTGTTGATTTAGAAAGTCTAAAAGTTTTTGCTACCTCTCTGATGGATCTGCTGGTTCATATTTTCGGTTCTTATTTTCTGTCTGATGATGGCCTCCTCTACTTGTATTAGACACCTCTTTGGATGTTATATTGAGCGATTTTGAACCTATGAACTCAGGTTTATCTGTTATGAAATCATGGGGAAACAGCCCAAACCTGGCCATAAAACAGCTTGTTTGTCAACTGTTCAATTACTTTTGAGGCTGTAAAAAAATTGAGAGACTATGTAAAAGTGCTGCAAATCCTAAACAATATTTCGTTAAACCCATAAATAAAGCTGTACGGATACATTTTATTCACATTTTTATTTCTTTCAAATCTAACTGTACAATTAAAATTGCACATTTACATACAGATCAAGAGCACAATTTAATGTTTATATCTAACATTAGGGGGAAATGTGAGCTGTGATCATAGGATGGTTGCTAGTATCAGACAGGATGATTTGAGTATTTAAGAAACTTCTGATCTACTGGTATCTACTGATGCACAACAGTCACACAAAATGTTGGAACAAACAAATGAACTAAACAATATTAACATTATTTACAGGCATTTTGCTGACAAGAACACATTGTTCATGAGAGTGGTTAGTGGAGAATGGTCCACACTGATTTGAGCTGATAGGATGGCTCAAGGGTCACTCAACTAACCACTCTTTACATCTGTAATGAACAAATAAACATTTCAGAATGCACAACACAGTGAACCTTAAGATAAATGAGTTTAGCCAAGAACAAGAATCTGAGGACACCGTCTAACCAAAACTAACTGTAAAACATTATATGGCCAAAAAGATTGTGGACCTCTAACCATCATACCCATATGGGGATCTGCTTCAAAGCACATGCACTTTCTCAAATGTCTTTTATGCTGTAACATAAAAATTTTGATTCACTGGTCCTGAGAGTGCCAAACAAGTTACAAACAGATAATGCCCTTGTGCACATAGCAAGAACTACGAAGACATGCCTTGTCAAGACTGGAGAAAAAGACCAGCTCTTGCACAAATCTCAACAGACCTTCCTGACCTCACTCTCATTGAGCTCCTTTGGGATTATTTGTTACATGGCACCCCAGGCCTCCTCACCCAACATCAATGCCTAATCTCACTCTTAGATAATACTCTTCAACCAAATACTGAATGAGCAAATCCACACATCCACACAAAAAAATCATGTGGAAAGCCTTCCTAGGAGAATGGAGGTTGTTACAACAGGACAATAAATCTGGAACTGAACATTCAACAAACACATACGAGTGTGATTTGTCAGGAACACAGTATTTTTTTAAATTTTTTTTACAATCTATTTAGTTGATTATATCTGTAGTATACACTAAAAAGGTCATTTTACCTGAACAGCCTGCTGAGGACTTGGCGCTATCTGTCCCATGCCGTAGTCTCCATCTGGTGATTTGAAAGATTCTCCTAGGAGTTTCCGCATGTCTTCTTCATCACTGTCCACACTTATACCTTTTTGCCTATGAGATGCTGAATGTACAGAGACCTTGTAAATATCTACATGTGGATTTTCAGTCTTCTTCTGATATTTAGAAGATGCTTTCTTTTTAAGGAAACAGCTCCCATCAGCTGCACTTAGCTCATTACTGGACTGGACAGAGTCCAAGTCTGCGTCTATGCTAAGCTTGTTGCTTGTCCGATTTCTGATGCGATCTTCAATAAGCGCGAGTCTGCTTAGTGCCAAACTCTGTGAACTACGCTGAGGGATGAATTTGACCTCACTTGTGTCAGTAGGAGATGGCTGTCGGTTGGTAGACTTTTTCAGAAATCTACTTCCACCACCCATGCCTAACTGTTCTACTGGCTCTGTGGAATGTCGCATTATTTTACCAGGTTGAGCATGATAATCTTGCTGTTCACTTTCAGCATCTGAGGAGAGATCACTTAGGCCATGCACAGGCATCTGTCTGGACTGCGGAGCTTTTCCAAAGCTGGCCTGAAAGCAAAAGGATGGTTAAATTGTTGACAAAATCAGAACAGTGTACAATTAATTTCATTCATTAGAATTTAATTAGAATAGTTCTTTTAACAGATATGGATTTATTGATTTAGATTTAATACATTGATAAAGCCTAAGGCCACAGTGGTGTGGTCCCTGAAACCACATTAGGAAGAAGCCTTAAGAGAAACCAGGCTTAAAAAAAAACCTAACCTCTTCTGGGGACAGTGAATAGTAGGATTATTACTAATATCCTACACTAGTAATTATTTTTTATTCACTGTGAAGAAAAACAGTATTAAATGTAGTATGTTAAAATGATGTTAATAGTCCTGTGATAAGCAAAGTGTAGTAGCGCTTAAGTTCCTAATCCTTAGGTTAGGTAATGATGCACACCTTCACTATTCATTCATCCCTTCATACATCTTCTATACCGTTTATCCTTTACAGGGTTATGGAAACCTGGATCCTATCCCAGGAGACTTTGTGTCTCAGGGTACATCCTGGATGGGGTGCCAATCTATCGCAGACACAAACATGCACGCGCACACACACACACACTCTACAGGCAGTTTGGGAACACCAATTAACCTAATCTGCATGTCTTTGGACTGTGGGAGGAAACCAGAATACCCGGTAAAAACACAATAAAGCACGGGGAGAACATGCACACAGACCAGAGGATCGAGTGTGAGAATCGAAGTCTTAACCCTGGTGGTGCATGGCTGCAGTGCTAACTACTACGCCACCATCATTTTATTTATTTATTTGAGCATGCCACCTTAGAGTATAAGAGCTTATATAGAAAAAAATAAGTTGTATCTTTAAAACCCATTATATTTTTTTTTAAAGAAGAATTACAGTAGGAGCCGCATTACTTTGACCACTGGCTTGTGTATTTGTAACTGAGTTAGGAGGCTGACTTACACTCACAACATCTCTTCTCTGATCCTCTCTTAATGCTCCGCTGTTTGTAACTCTCTGTCCGGAGAGCTGAGCCTTTGCTCTGTCCAGAGCTGAACTGCGGCTGCCTCGACGATTCCACATTTTGGCTAAACAGTCCTGTATGGAAACACTGCGTTGTATTCTAATTACCGATTAATTTAAGCCAACTGACAGTAACCTAATAACTTTATTTAACTCTCCTGCAATATATTCCATAGTGGATAAGACATTAACTAGTACAGCTAGCTACTGCAGTCCCCGTTACCTTGAAACACGCATTATAATACAGCAGCTTCATTTAGCTACGAAAATATTTAATACGTGTCTTAAAATATTTTGTTAGCATGCCCTTAAATTTAATTACATTTTACTTTATTTTTTATATTATTTATAAGCCAAGTCGAACTGTGATTTTCTTGCTAGCCTTAACGACAAACGAGCGTCCTGACAACGGAAGTTGCGTCACGTGACCTACGGAAGTATGTCCAGCCTGTCACGCTTTAGTTATTTCCTTTTTAACTATAAAATACAGCTTGTAGAAATTACACATTTACAAAGACTCTATGTATTTACAGCATAAGTAATATATTTTTTTTACACCATTTTAAACAAATATATTGCTAGTGTACATATAAATATAATTTAACACAGCTAAATATGGTTTGATATTGGAGAAGCTGGACATGTGTATTAAATGTTTGCATGAAAGATAGTAAAAAGATCTGAAAGATGAATCATTCAGTTAAACTTGTTAGTTCAGTCGAAACGTTTCACTACTCATCCAAGTAGCTTCTTTAGTCTGTAAGAATAAGAGAACTTCAGTTTAACGTTAATGGTCATTTATATATGTTTTTTTCCTTGTTTATTTGAATTGTTATTTTTTTCGAGCATATGTATGTTTCTGTAACGCTTAATTGAATAGAGTGGTAACTTTAATTATATTATGGTTTTGTAATGCACTTAAAAGTGCAGAATACTGATAAAAAGAAGCACTTGAACGATGAACCTAAACTTATCATCTATAATACGGACAGCAGATGTTTTTGAGAGGTTTTTTTTTTAGCACTTTTCAAAAACCCGGAAATAAAATCGAAGGACATTTCACAAAATACAATTCCAACATGTTATATTATCTGTCAGTCGAGATAAAACAAAGATCACCAAAGCACAAACTGTTGGCATCAATATTATAAATATTACGGTAATGTTGATTATTTTTCATAGGTAAGGGTAGATCTCGGCCCACTGTCTCTGCGCGCGACGCTACCGTTTACCTCGTGGTCTCCTCTGATTGGCTGAGTGCCGGACCAATCAGGCGCAGCCATCTGTGCAGGAACAGATAGCTGAAGGAGGCCCTCTGCACGTTTCCCTCTTTACCTTCTTAATAACTCGCTCGTTTTGGTCGCCCGCGGCTGTCAGTAGTCACCTCGACATACAAGTGCAAATATGAGAATTTCGCTTGCACTTTTTGCCGCATTTGCAGTAGGGATTACCGTCGACGCGACGGTGTATTTCAAGGAGCAGTTTCTGGATGGAGGTAACATTAGCGCACATTTGGTTTCTCTTGCTCATTTATACCCTCCTGTCTTGTTCTGTATTATAATTACTGTCGTTTACATTAGCTGATACAAAACATGTTTTATAAAAGTCTTATAGAGATTCGTTACAATATTATAAAACCGTTATAATCTTATAGAATATTAGTTACGCTCATCACTTGAGATCACATCTTAATGTCTGATTTAAATAAATAATAATGAATCTCTGAGTCAGTGTTCAGTTGCCATTCATAAGTTTACTTTTGAGTTTATATATACAGTTGTACACTTGAAAAACATCAACGTTTGGTTTTATTTGGCGTTATTTATAAGCTGCACTAAGAATATCTAAGGGGTCATTCACTTGCACAGATGTTTTTACTATAAAATGTAAAATTCTATGCTCGCAGATGGATATAAAAGTCGATGGTTTGAGTCCAAGCACAAGTCAGACTATGGACAGTGGAAACTCTCTGCAGGAAAGTTCTATGGCGATGCTGAGCTCGACAAAGGTGAGGCTTTATTTTTCTCCTTTCACCCTTAGGCATTGCTGGACTTTGTCTGAGCAAATTATAGTCCCCTTTAAAAAGATTGCCATGTAAATTGTCTGGGAGTGCTTGACATTTCCACTTAGTCCTTACTTAGTCCCCTTCATTAGGGTCATCAATGCTTCAAATATGTATTAAATCTTTCTAATGTTGATTTCTACCGATCATGTTTACCAAAGGTCTTCAGACAAGCCAGGACGCTCGGTTTTACGCCCTGTCCAGTCGGTTTGATTCTTTTAGCAACGAAGGAAAAACTTTGGTAATTCAGTTCTCAGTGAAACATGAGCAGAAGATTGACTGTGGAGGTGGCTATGTAAAAATCTTCCCAGCTGATCTGGATCAGGCTGACATGCACGGCGAATCTCAGTATCATATCATGTTTGGTAAGTTGTGATGACACACAACTAGGTGGTGACACTCACCAACACCTATGTACCTATGTGTGGATCTGCTCAGTGGCACGTTAGTTTAATTGTCCATAAATGTTTCAAATAAAAGTACAAAATATTTGATTTTTTTTTTAAGGAAGGTTATAAACATGTTTTTTTTCTTCTTTTTTTGGTTTTGCTTATTTTTGAATTCACTAGGTCCTGACATTTGCGGCTACAGCACCAAGAAAGTGCACGTCATTTTAAATTACAAAGGACAGAACCATCTGATTAAGAAAGATATCCGATGCAAAGTGAGTTGTATTTAACAATAACTTAAATAATTTATGATTAATTATAATCCTTTATGAATACTTTATCTAAAATATTTTGTTAGAGGGAATATTGTCAAAAAAAATAGAGAGTTGACAATGTTCTGGAAGCAACAAATGTCATTCATGATCACTGTACTGCAATGACAGTAAGTATAATAATAGCAATGGCTGTTTGGAGTACAATTTTACAATTTTTTCAAACCACACCCAAAGTGTCCCACTGACACATAAACAGAGACAAATATAACACTTTAATATCCCTTGGTATTTTAAAAATCCCCAATGTCTATGTCACATTTTATTGATCATGTTTTAGGCTCCAACCCCTCCAAGCCTAAGGAAATCATAGGCCTTGCACAGCATTTAGATTTAATGCAATTTCCTATTTAACCTCAGAATAAATGTTTTAAAATAAACATGTAAGATAGGAAAGTAGTCTTTATAATTATAATTGTGCTTTAGGTGGCAAGGGCAGTATCTCGTATTTATCACTTTAAAAATATGTGTCCATAGACATAATATTCATAGTGAAAACATATATGAAAAATCATAAGAGAAGCAAGGTTGTTCTTTTTTATCATTATTGAACAAGCCTAATTTTACATGAAATACTTTAAAAAAGGTTTTTAAAAAAGGTTTAAACAACAAGCTCCAACTAACATGCTACAAAAAGAGCTGAGGGCTATGTCCTATGTTAGCTATTAAAAATGTGGAACCTGCTAAACTGGTTACATTTGCGTTACTTTTTTTGGTGTTTTGTTGCTTTTATTTGCAATTAGTTTTACACTGTGGAACCTAATTAAGTTTCATACTGTAACTTACATTTACATTTACACCTGCTTTCATTTTTGATTTTCGAGTATTACATGTGACCAGAATCTCAGGATGAAGTGTCTCGCAGTTGCTTTCTTAAAAACAACTTTTGGAAGTAAATGCTTTTCATAAACACTTTTTAAAAATTATCTTTTGATCCTCTGAAGACTTTTAAATCTTTTTCAAATTCCCTGTGTAGACTTCATCATTGCAGAATAGACCCCAATATGTAAAGTACTAATTAAACTATATAAAATACCCTGCATATACAAAAATTATGAAATATCAGTAGTACTGGAAAAACTAAATTACCTTTTTTAATGAATCTTTTGTTGATTACTAAAATTCATGAAGCAGTGTTTCAGAGGTGAAATTAGTTTAATGGAATTCCAGAGCAGCACATTTACTCTTTTTACTTCATCTTTTCAGGACGATGAGTTCACCAACCTGTACACACTGATCCTGCGGCCCGACCAGACTTACGAAGTAAAAATCAACAATGAGAAAGTGGAGTCTGGCTCTCTGGAGGAGGACTGGGACCTCCTTCCTCCCAAAAAGATCAAGGATCCAGAGGCAAAGAAGCCAGAGGACTGGGACGACCGTGCCAAAATTGATGATCCTGAGGACACAAAACCAGAGGTTAGTCTTAGCCACAAGCACTTTGGACAAGTTGAACAAACTGTATTCATAAAGCTTTTTTACTATGTTTCTAGTTATTTCACACTGTTTCATAAATACTTCTCTAACATTTCAAACATTTTCAAATGCAAAAAAAAAAAAAAATACAAGTGTGTTTTGGTTAGTGTGCGCATCATGTAAGCCATTTTACATATTGGCACAAAAGGTGCTCTGACCACTGATTTGTTACCCAGCGCTGTAGGCTTTACTGGCTACCAATTAAAAACCAAGTCCAGGGGTGGGTCCTTATGCTATAACTGCTATAACTCTATAACTGCTATAATTCTAAGCCCTAACCAACATGATGCTGTACAACATGAAGCAACAAGCACACTCAAGTGATCTAATTTAACTCCACCCCAGGGTGAAGGAGCTTGATTAGATTCGACGCTACCCCCAAGGCTTTTTGTCCAGCAGCAAGGGGTCCTTGAAGCTGATCAAAATTCAAGGGATTGTTTAAAAAATACAGCCATTTCAGTTAGGGCCATTTTTATAATAAGTTAGCTGCATAAAATATAAAGTTTCTTTAAATCTTAACCCTGCCTGCTCTATATTGTTTGTGCCAGGAATGGGATAAACCTGAGAATATTCCTGATCCTGATGCGAAGAAGCCTGATGACTGGGATGAAGACATGGACGGCGAGTGGGAGCCACCTATGATCCCTAATCCAGAATACAAGGTACATTGTGTAGCCTGTAGGGCTTTTATTATTAATTGCATTAATTCCACGTTTCCTCCAATGTAGCATCTTTAGTAAGACTTGTTTAAAATACAACTTTAAAATGGTTTTGCAAATATGCTGGCAAAGGAATATTTATATGTCTACATTTTTTTAAATCAGTGTCAGTTTTTGATGTCATTGGTGTTTTCTTTTAATTATGAACACAACTGATGCTTTGGGATCCCGACAGGAAACATTCCTTATTAGGGTCAAGAACATAAAACTGAACTTAAATAAACTGTGTTTGAACCTAAGATGTACAGGCTTGAGTGCTATACAGCAATACAAAGCAGTTCTCCTGAGAGACTCAGACACTTTGTGTGTCTCAAGTAACAGACATCTGGGAGTTGGGCACATATGTGTCGAAATAATTGGAGTTCCTCTGGGGTCCCAGACGTCTCTTTATAAACAGATATCCAGTTGTCATATTTTGTTATGAGCCATGAATGGTTGATGTCAGGCTGTCTTGTCTTGTTTAAAGTTCCCAAAGGGGAAAATAAACCGCAAGAGACTTTTGTGTGTGTTTGTGTGTATAACGTGGTTAATGTGGGTTAAAATAAAACGATGGCTGCTGATGAACAGATACAGCATCTAACTGCTTTCACTGAGCTGAGGGTAGATAAAGTTTGACTATTTAAATAATGGGCAGATTTATCCCCTTGGGAAGTATAAAATGATGGCAAATTAATTCAAATGATGGAGATTTGAAATAAGTAGTGATGTATATCTACATCTACTGATGTAGATGCTGACATCACTCTTTTTTTTATGTGTGCTGAATGTGGGCTAAAAGTGTAAAGTATGGATGAGAAAAATATTGCTAATACAATGTATATTGTGAAATATATATTGGAATGCAAAAATAATCAATAATGCAATAACACAAAACACAATAACACTACCCTATAGAGGGTGCACTCTGCCGTGTGCCCTGAATTGTTTTAGATAGGCTCGTGGGTTGTCATGGTTGAGTTGTTAAACCAGAAATTAATCTCATGAATCACTGTTTATTTTCAGTTTCCTTTGCTCACCGTAGAGCTGTCAAATCCCTACTGTTTTGACTAACACCACTTTATTGATTTTTTGTTTTGTTTTGTCGTCATTTTTAGGGTGAATGGAAACCTAAACAGATTGATAACCCCAACTACAAAGGATCATGGGTGCATCCTGAGATTGACAACCCAGATTACACACCGGATAACTCAATTTACAAATATGACAGCATTGGAGTTATTGGATTAGACCTGTGGCAGGTATGCAAAGGCAATTAATAGGCAAAAATACAAGCCATGAAACACAAAATATCAGTTGTCCTTTTATGAATTTATAACATAAAAATTATGCAGTGATGACGCTGTTTCTATAAAGAAATTGTATTGCATGTGTAGGTGAAATCTGGTACCATCTTTGATAACCTCCTAATCACCGATGATGTCAAGGAGGCAGAGGACTTTGGCAAAGAAACATGGGGAGAAACAAAGGTACATTTATTGCTGCAAGTCATGACGTCATGACGTTTAAGAATTTGTGTATTGTTTTTGCACTAACATTTATAATGGTCACATAATCTCAGGGTCCAGAGAAAAAGATGAAAGATAAGCAAGAAGATGAGGAGAGGAAGCAGAGAGAAGAGGAAGAGAAGAACAAGAAGGAAAGTGAAGGTGACGAGGAAGAACCAGAAGAGGAACCAGAAGAGGAGGAGGTGGAAACTCCTGAGGAGCCGAATCCACTAGACAAGGAAGGTGATGATGAAGATACACCTGCTAAAGATGAATTGTAGACGAAGATCATCCGTGTGCATCTTAGGAGAACCTACTGAACCTCCCCCACTCAGTGAAGTCCTTTACGTGGGCTTTAACTACCCAACCAGGACAATAGAGTAAGGGTGTGATGTGGTTTTATTTCAGTTCAGTTGGTGAGGAGTGTTTTCCCACCGCTGTGCCCCTGTTTTCAATCATAAATTAATCCCACGAGATATTAGTCATGCCCTCGATATTTTTTTTCTACTGCTGCTACCTGGCTTCTCCAAATCCCACCCAAAATCACATAAATCTAAATTAGATGAAGTTTGGATTATTGCCATCATGTCTTGAGGGGAAATAATGAATCATTTTTAGGTTATTTGCACTTTTTTTTAAATAAATAATTTTCTTAAACCATTGCCTGACTTAAATCTGTCATTTATTACATACAAACATTGTAGCTTATTTTATTTAGCCGAAAAGCTTAGGCTAGTTTCATGTGCAGCATTTCTAGATTTTCTTTTATTTTTGCACTGGAGCTACAAGGCTATTGCTACCAAATTTTCTTAAATCAGTATATGCATGAATCGTTATTACCTTGTTTAAATTCTGTAGTTACAAGGCCACAGTGCTAAACACCATGCCACCTCATAAGTGGACTAACTATGGCAAATATTTCTCTAGGGCTCAATTTGTGTGCCCTACAATAGTGTCAAATGTATATCTCATCTAGGCTTTGTTCCCACCTCATGGATAAAGCATTCATTGTAAATAGATGTACTTATTCAAGAGGATTTTCAGTATCCTGGATATAAACAAATGTTATATAGTATCTATGTTGGGCTGTATGTTGAAAAATATGTATGGATTCATGGACACGTTTTGCATTACTCTAAAAGCGGTAAGGGACTTGTGTGGACTTGTTTACTTAACATCACGGGCACTTTAACGTCATCGGAACAAATTGATTTCAGTTTGGATTATACCAATAGACTAACGATATGATAGACTACATTTTAGTATTAGATCTTAACAATCAATTTTGAGCGAATTGCTAAGCTGGCGCTTTCTGACAGGTCTCTGGTTACGTCTGTACACTTGAACTAGCGTACTAAACAGTATCCTGTGATATTGTATGTGGCGTGCTATTCTGACATACTATTTAGTAGGCTAGTATGTTGATTCCGATATTGCAATTGTCTCTGGCGGCCAGCAGGTGGCGCCGCACCACGGCGCCGTTTCACACACCGAAGAAAGCTGAGTCACATCTAAATGCCGCGGCTGCTGCTAACGCATACAGCGAAGGAGACAGAATTTCTGTGTTTATTTCTTCTCGCTATTATTGAACCATGTTGACGATTACGCTGAAAACTCTACAACAGCAAACATTTAAAATAGAAATAGACGAAGAGCTGACGGTAAGTATAAGTTAGCTACCATTGTTCGAGTAAATGTATTTTAGTGAGGCGTCTGGAAAAACAAGGGCCCTTAAAATTCCTGTTTTAAACTCGTGAGACATTAAATTGACATCCTGTATTAATAAAGTCAATGGAAATGCTGCTTTGTATTATTACTAACACAGTAACTTTTGTCCTCAGAAATGACCACGCACCATTATTGACATTAGACCAGGCTCCGTTAGAGGCGGAATTACAAATGACTTGCTAATGCATATGTAGTGCACACTACAGAGTGTTTAGAACGCTTTAACATCATATCCCGTATAGTGCACCAATACAGGAAGTAAAGAGATGTTTAGGATTAAGCCATTGTAATGCCGTAACTGTTGAGGCATGTGTGTATTCAGCTGCTTTATAAAGCCACTAGTTAAACATGAAAAACATGTTTAAAACATGAGTAAGATGAAAAGTTCATAAAATAGTGTATGTAATTTATTTCTAATATAAACAATAAAGGTTTTCTTACACAGAAGGCCTCTCGTGCAAATCTCAGACGGTTTTCTTGAGCAGACATTACAGAAGGATGAGATAATTATGTTGGTTACGTTAAGCTTATATGATTTGACGCCATTACGTCACACTAGTACAATAAAAAACACAATATATAGGTAAGTTACAGTCTTACCCCGGATGTAATCAGTTACTTAAGTGAATTTGGTTTGTGAAGTTTGTTTAATTGGTTTTGTGTTGGAGAGACAGGACTAGTGTAAGTTAGCTCACAAATGCCTGTGTCTGTTACTGCACTGAACAGCTGATCATATAATGTCAACACATACACCACTGCACTGTCACTTTTCAGTCTATATTCCTCTGCTTCATTGCACCATCCACAATTTGTTTATCATTGCACTATTTTATATTACTCCAATATTTATTCTGCATATACTGTATCATACAGACATTCGTATATGTATGTTCGTATATATGACTATCTTCTTGACCTGTCTTATCTACAGTACAATGTTATGATTGTTATGTACAATCCCTATATACTGTACCATATCCTTATTACCTACATTAATCATTCTCACCCCTGTACATATTCCCATTTACCACATTGTTTTTTATTGTAAATAGGCCACTTATGCACTTCTGGTTAAATGCTAACTGCATTTTTTTGGCTTTGTACATGTACTTTGCACAATAACAATAAAGTTTAATCTAATCTAATCAAAAAAAAAAAAAAGGGGGCGCTTAGGGCCACCAGTTTAGCATTTAGCACTTTGCATGTTTAAACTATTATAAGATTATATCAAGATATTATTATTCATATATTCACATGTAATAATTTAGGCATGAAGTTTGCATTATGTTAAACTGGCAGCCGTAATAAAACCTAAAGAAGCAAATGCCTGAAATCAAACATGTCTTGGCTAAATGAAAAAACTATGCCTTTATAATCATTTAAATTTAACTAACTGTTAATAAATATTTGCGTTGGTGCTTGCTTTAATGTTTCAGGTACGAGCTCTTAAAGAGAAGATTGAATCTGAAAAGGGGCAGGATGCTTATCCTATAGCTGGACAGAAGCTCATCTATGCAGGTCAGAGACCCATCATTTTTGGAAACTTTACATTTGTCCTAAGTCATGGCTTTTTATTTGACTGTGTGTGTTGAATGTCCTTGCATATAAGTTTCTGTTGATTGTGTAAGTGATTTAATTTATTTATTCATTAGTTTTTTTTGTTTGCATTTTTGTCACTGATTGTGTAAGTGATTTGCTTTGTTCAGCTTGATTTGGTTAATTACTTTTTTAAAAATCATTTTATTAATTTTAGGTAAAATCTTGAATGATGACATACCTTTAAAAGAATACAAAATAGAAGAGAAGAACTTTGTTGTGGTCATGGTAACTAAGGTAGGCCTTTTTCAGGTTGATATATGTTGATATATATTAATATGCACACACACACACACACACACACACACATACATGCACACACATCCTATGGGATCGCTCTCTCTATATAAAACAGGCAGTAAATATTAATACAACACACTGTTGTATTAAATTAAAACACAAATGCAATAACTTTCACCAGTGCTTGCAAAGTTTTGTGCCACACTGTATAAACACAGAAAGTTCTTTCATTGCAGTGTCGTGATTCATCAGAGTAATACACTATTCAGTCACTAGGTGGTCCCCTGTAGCAGAGAAAAAATGACTGCAAGTCATTGTGGTTAACTCAGTTGAAGCTATTGATAAATCTTTCACTCTTCATTTATTAATCATCACACTTGATTACATACTCTACAATACTGTCAGTACCAGTAATGTTCAGAATTCCACATGAGAGCCAAATACTCTAGAGGTTCATACTATTTATGGTTCTAGACTACTTACCTACTGAACTACTTATCCATTGATTGAAGATGATTGCTTGCTGGCTGCCTTTACCAGAAATTTGAACAAAGCTGTTTTGTATCTCTGCAGCCAAAACCAGCAGCTCCTCCTGTGGTTGCTATTCCTCTCCCTGACCTTTCACCTCAGCCACTTTCTATACCTGCTCCTCCACCATCTGCCCCAGCAGCTCCTGAAATTACCCCAACCCCCACACCCACCTCTGCAACTACTACTGTACACACCACTACAACTGCCCCAGCACCAACAATTACCCCGACAACTGCCCCTGAATCCACGGTCAACCCTACAACTGCCCCTGCACCCATAATCACTCCTGCTTCTGCCCCCGCCCCAGCACCAGCACCTGCACCCACTCTTGTTGAACCAGCACAGTCTGTGGAGCCTCCCACTCCTCCGGTCTCAGCACTCCCTGCTGCTGCTCCTGCTGCTGCCCCTACTGCTGCCCCTACTTCTGCCCCTGCTTCTGCCCCTGCTTCTGTCCCTGCTGCTATCCCTGCTTCTGCCCCTGCTGCCAGTGTGGAATTGGTGAAGACAGAGTGCTCAAGCACAGAGGGTGCATCTGCAGATCAGCCGCAGAGAGCTGAACCAGAGCAGCCATCAAACCCCACTGCAGCTCTCTCAGCTGCCAGGTATGAACTATGAATTAAATGTAAAAAAAAAAAAATCCACATTGAAAATGAAAGTGCTCTTTAAGGTTTATGTTGTATAAAAACAAAAAAAACATTTGAGTTGAATCTTTTGCCTAAAACTTTTTAAATCATCATGCTGGTTTATTTTAATGAGTTGGTTTCCTATATGACTCATACTTTTATTAAACTATCTTCTAATTTGGCCTTAGCACCATCTCTACCTAAACTGTGTGATACAGCAACACTCCAGTTCTTTAGTCTGTAATGTCTGTATAACCTCCACATCTGTCCACTGTAAAGCCAAGCTGAGCCTGTGCTGATACTGTACAGTATAACTGCATCTGATAGCTGCTTGGCATTCATGGTCTTTGGTTCCGGCATTTACTTTCTCCACTTTCCCATACTGGAGTTCTTATTATTATGATGTTGAATATTTTTGAAAAGTTGAGAGTGCCCCAAAAAAATTCTTGTTCTTTTGTTTTCGCAGTGAAACCTGATCATTATCACTTATGGTTAAAACTGCTGATTTGGGTTTTTTTTTTCATTTGTTGTTAAATGCCACTGTCACTGTGTCAGACATAACTGCGTAGCTTCAGTGTGACACACACATCGTAACTTCTTGCTGAAATAAAGAAAAAATAAGGACAAATTAGCAACAGCATTACTAAACACAGCATAAGTATGTCAGTATAAACATACCTCATGTGTTTTAGAGTGAACCTTTTCTTTTATCCCTTTAATTCGCACTGTGATATAACATATTAGGTGCGAAGTAAGGCTTGTAGTGCAATTAAAAAGTTATAAAGTTTATGTTGCTGAACTTCAAATTAGATTCGTTTTTTATTTCCACTATAGCATTATGGATGAATTGGGCCTTCTGGAGGAAGCAGCGTCAATACTTGGTATGCAAAGTGATTTTTTCAGTTTGGTAATTACAGAAAGATTATGAATACCACTCTGACCTGTTGAATCATGTTTGATCATGTTGATTAGTCACAGGACAGGCATATGAGAATTTGGTGACAGAGATCATGTCCATGGGATATGAAAGGGAGCAGGTTGTCGCCGCCTTGAGAGCGAGCTACAACAATCCTGATCGAGCGGTGGAATACCTGCTCATGGTGAGAAACGCATCTTGTTTGGTGTGTCTTTAAAGCTTAATTAGGTTGTTAAATAATTGTATCCTTTATACCACAGCGCTGTTGAATTCTCAAATCTGATTTGTCAGTAGGTGTTGTTAATTGTCTACAACACAACAGCTTTTATACCAGTTTTTATTAAGGCACTGTTACGTGACCAGTTGTTTCCCCATAGCTCTGTAAGTCACATGACCTGGACGCATACTTTACTGATTACGCTCACTCATCTTTTTTTTCCTTAATTAATATTATTACTTAAGCTCTGGTTTTTGTGTGTCTTGTTGACAGGCACTTCATGTGTGTTGTCCTGTTTAGCTCCTTGCACAGTGGTTTTGTATGTCTCATGTCACGGTCTTCTAGCTCTCACTTAGGATTCCTGCATTAATTTAGTTTGTTTTGCAACAATTTGTGTAAAATTTCTAATTGCTTATGTATTTTTGTTTATGTGTTTATAGGTAAAATTGTACATGTGATTAGAATTACAGTTTTGTATTAATTTAGGTTCGAGGCCTGTATTAGTGGTTTATTTGTCTTTAAGACATAATTACAGTTTGTTATTCCATGAAATGAACCTCAGGGTCTTCAGAGAAACAGCAGTTGGCACTAAAACCTCTGTAGTACCATTGTGGTGATATTATTATCAAAAAAAAAAAAGTGAATAAATCAAATAGTGCATATATGTAGAATGCATGCTAAATGGATTTCTATGCAGCACATTAGCAAGAGTGACATGAAATAAAGTAAAATAAATGCAAATTAAATTAGGTTGTTATATGACACATGCCCTGCGATGGATTTGGCACCCTGTCCAGGCTGTACCCTGCCTCGTGCCCTAATCCTCCTGGGATAGGCTCCAGGTCCCCGCGACCCTGAATACAGGATAAAACGATGATGAATGAGTGAGAGAGATGAGTGATGACACAGCTGGATATAAAATACCCTGTCATCAGCTAAAAAAATCTGACTTTAACAAATCAGAATTTTGATACAAAGCCAGTTAATTTTTCAGCCCCATTCGAAGACCCCTTTTCTGACACAAATATGTCACCATTTTCATAATAACAGTTTATACATAATCTAA
>JAOVVB010000004.1:13928407-13941475 GCA_028570985.1 Heterobranchus longifilis | reverse complement strand
CCAACAAGTTATGTGTTAAAAGTGCGTCGCATACATAGTACCCCCACCCCTACTCACCTCGGGGGCAAGGAAAAAAAGTTCAGGCTCAGGAATTTTTTCCACTATCAGCCCTGGGTGTAGGTCCACTGTGTTTTATCATGTCCAAGGTCAATGCAGCCGTCTACCAGGAGGTTTTAAAGCACTTCATGTTTCCCTCTGCTGACCAGCTTTATGGGGATGCTGGTTTCATTTTCCAGCACATGGCACCTGCCAAAAGTACTAATACCTGGTTTCCAACATTTCTGTTAAAAATCTTCTTTTTTTTGGTCTAAAGTAATATTCTAATTTTCTAAGCTGTAAGCCATAATCATCAAAATTGAAAGAAATAAATGCTTGAAATATTAATTAGTCTGTGTGTAATGAACCTATGAGTTTCAGTTTTTGAATTAAGTTTCTGAAATAAATCTTAATAAAACTTTCTATGATATTCTTTTATATATATTTTATTATATATGTGTGTGTATATATTATATATATATATATATATATATATATACACAACATTATGAGAGTCAGTTGTTTTATGTTTTAAATGAAAAATACAAAAAACAAATGAAGAATCAGTTAGCTATTTCCTCAATTTTTGTTCAGTTTTCATCAATATACTATTATTGTATATTATTGTATAGTGCTTAATTATAGAAAATGTCTCTCTCTATATGGGCATCTGCCAATTGCTTTAAATGTAATTATTTGTAACAGGTGAGATGAATGGTGAAATGTTCTTAGCATTTACATTGCTAGGAATGCTGTTAATGTGACAGACATTTCCTGACATCTGTGGAACATGTCAGATGTTCATATACAAACAAGCAAAACGCTTTTAACTGTTTCTCTCATCACATGGCTGTGGCTAAATTTAGCCCTTGTTTTTCTCTTACATGCTTGCCCCACCCATCGTGTCAGTGATAGAGGTTATAAATATTACAGAGAGCAGGGGTACCCCAAGCAACAAGGTAACCAGTGTTAGCTCAGAGCCATGGCTTGTGAAAACCAAATGGCAGAGAGAAAACATTCAGGTCCAGGGACTAAGGATGGTTTAATGACCGAAGCCAACAAAGATGACATTGTGATCCATGAAGAGATCCAAGAGGATAGTGAAGATTTGGTACCAGATGCTGTTCTTCAAGTGGAGACAGAGACCTTTTTTGTAAACCGGAAGCGACTGGCCCAACTGAGTCCTTACTTCCGAGCACTGTTTTTTGGAGGAGGGAGAGAGAGCAGCAAGAGGCACATTGAAATCAAAGGTGTAGATTTGGACCATTTTCGCAGTCTTATGGATTACACCCAGAACCTCAGAGTACATCTTGACAGGAGAAACGTCCTGGGAGTTCTTGAAACTGCTAATTATCTTCAGGTGGAAAAAGCCAGGCTTTTATGTTGCAAGTTCCTGGAGAGAGAGTTACACCTGAGCAACTGTTTGGGCATGATGGCCTATGCTTGGCAGCTAGGCTGTCTGGAGCTTTATGCTGCTGCTCGAGAAGTGGTTCTCACCCACCTGCCAGCTTTAGCTTCTGAGGAGGACTTTATGCACCTTTCTAAAGAGACCATTGCTGACCTTCTTGCTAGCGATGACCTTTTCGTACAACGGGAGGACCTGGCCTTTGAAGTTACTTTGCGCTGGGCAACATATGACCCTAGTCGTGAGGATGATTTCCTGGAGTTGGCAGGGTTAGTTAGACCTGAGAGTTTGAGTCTCCCATACATCACTGATCTTCTAACCAAGATGAAAAGTTCTGACCCTCGTGCCAAGCTTATCTATAAACTGAACGATCATATCCCCACCAGCTGGACCATGGGCAGGTCAATGCCCAGAACTCGTTCAAGAGAGATGCTGTTTGTGCTTGGTGGATCTCATGAGCAGGACCAGCAGTCTCTTTATCAGTTCAACCCACGCAGTGGAAGGTGGCAGTCTTTGCCACCTTTACAAAGGAAATGCCTAACACAGTACTCAGTAGCAGCAGTAGGTAACAAATCTTTTTTTACCACTCATTTTATATCTGGCATGACATCACTGCTGTGGGTCTGTGGATTTATATGAAAGCTTGTTTAGTCCACTGATGCCCAACCCTGCTCCAGGAGATCAACGCTCTTGCTGAATTAAGTTTCGACCCACTACAACATCGCTTTTATTTATTTAACTGGATCAGGTACATTAAAATTGGGATTGGAATCAAATATACTATAGATGGTGAATGCTTCTCTGGGGCAGGATTGGAATCTGGTTCATGAACCATCTTAACTCCCATTTACTCAGACTGACCAACACCATCAACTTCTCCAAGGTAACAACGTCGTGGTGACTGGTGGCTACTTCCGGGATGTTCTGTGGTACAGCGTGGACTGGGTTCGGATTTATGAGTGCAGCAACGAGCGCTGGGTGGATGGTCCAGCACTGCAGAAATCCAGGCACAGCCACTGTTCAGTGGCACTTGAGTTTCAGGTCTTTGTGTTGGGAGGCAGCATGGATGAGGGGCTTGTGCCTGATGTGGAGAGGTTAGTGCTGGGAGCAGACTGTTGGGACTCTGTTAGTCCCATGATACGAGCAGTAGAAAGAGCAGCTGCTGTTGCCATGGGATCCTGCATCTATGTGGCTTGTGGTTTGGATGAAAATGGAGAAGTATACAGTGGAATTCAGAGGTTTAAGACTGTGGTCAACCAGTGGGATATAGTCTCTTATTCTCCATTTCCACGGTAAGGAAACCAAATTGTCGTATCTTGTCAGGTCAGCCACTGGAAATAATAAACTGGAACAAATTTATTTTATTTTTTTTAAATTCATTATTCATCAGAGGAAGGAGATCGGTACCTTTGTTGAACAATAGTGAATGAAAAAAAATGGGATACTTTTTATTATTGTGCTAATAAGATATTAGGCAAATTTAGTAAAAAAAAAAAAAAAAAGGTAAATGCTTATACAACAGAGCTATATTATGAGTTTTAGCATAGGGGGATGTACTGTGGGAGTTTTAAGCATAAGGGAAGGCATAGGAGGATTTGATATCTGGTAACCTTGGCCTGCACAACCCTGCAGGCTTGTACAGTTAATTAGTGTGCGTGAGAGTTTGAGTATAATTTGAGTATAATATAATTTTCACGAAAGAGCTACAAAGCTAACTAGCTTCTAACACAAGTCTGAAGCCCAAATCCCTCTCTAACCTCTGATCAAGAGCACTGCTTGGTGTGGGTGAAAAGTGATTACTTCTAATTAAGCCTAATGACTATGACATCATCGCCATAGCTCTGATAATGCTGTTTTAATAGTGTTGATCTCATAAATGTGTGAGGGCCCTCTTGTTCTTGTAGGATTTTTTTTTTCAATAATTGTTATGGGGGGTCTTAACATGCTCAAAAACCCATGAAAATCGTGCTGGAATCGGGCCATTAGGACACCTGCGTAGCTCATACACACTTGCACGTATACATGTCAAAGCCGGCATACTTCCAAATCTATGGAGCTGAACAATTTTAACTATGCATGCATGGGCTTAACTCAACAGGTTAAATATTTTGGGCCATTTACAAAACGCATACAATGGACACACATTACATACACTACACTACACACACATCACATCCTACACACATCATCATCGGCTCAAGCACCTGCGCCATCCTCTTGTGTGATATTGCTTAATTATACAAGTTAGTTCTGACCAGGTAATCTGATTAAACGAGACATCCCATGAGTGGTGATAACACAGCAACATCACAGAGATGTTTAACTATATGTATCACTCCGCTTCATGACTTATTAAAAAGAAAAAGAAGTGTGTGGAAATTAATGAATAAGGTAATAAGGATATTCATTTCCAGAAGTTTGATTTGTCATAACATGATTACCTCAGGTGATGTACGAATAGATGATTCCCCCTGGATTTAGTATCGTTGCTAGTGTTGGTGTTAGTTCCTTCAGTGCTTCTGAGGCTAGTGAGACAATGCTGTGGAATATGCCGTGCTTTGTGATTTATTAAATGATTTGCAGGTGACGTTAGCTAATACTGACATTTCAAGCTAAGTAATAACTAACCAACTGTCCCTGGGTTGAATCCTAAATAGCATAAATGCAAAGATTGTGCATTATGTAAGGTGGACAATCACATGTTCTACACACCATGTAGTGCCCTTGATAAGAGGTTAGAGAGGGATTTGGAATTCAGCCTTGTGTTAGAAACTACTTAGCCGTGAAACACAACATGAACAGTTCAGAGGCAGTTTGGTACTCTGCTTATGTGCGTTTTGCACTGTGATCCGATAAGTAACGTGCCTTTTGCCATCCAGAAATGGGTGGGACCATGGCAGACAGACATTGTGATATCACATGCAAAAGGTCAGTAATATTATTGTAGCGTTTTTTTTTTTTTTTGCTTCTTCTCCCCATCTCTAGTTATGACCTTCTCACCACTGAACTCAATGGTGCCATCTATCTGCTTGGAGGTAAGGCTCTGCGGCTAGATGTTGATACTGATGAGTGGACTATTCTAGAAGAGGAACTTCTAGACAGAAAGTTCTTCACTGGCTGTTCTACTGTGAATGGACAAATCTACTTGATTAGTGAGAGAAAGTTTAACAAAGTTTATACAAACATGGTACTCTTTGACCCTTACACTGACACTTGTATAGAAATGACTGATGCAATACCATGCCCAGTCCCCATACGAGGTTATGTCACAGTTCGCTTGATGGACAGATGAAGCTGACCAGTTAAGTTACACTAATTTATTACAATAATAGTAATAATAATACCATGTTGCAGCGTTTATCAGGACATCTACATGTAATTTTACAGTTTTCATTTAAAGTTTAGATGGATGATTATGAAGTGCCAAAAATGTTTTAAACAAATATAGTATCAGAGACTGTCAAAAAAACTGGAGTAGATGTTTTAGCACTTTTGCATTTATTTATTTTAAATTGAGTAGTGAGAATATACCTGGAGATTGTACAACAACCTGCTGTGGCACACTAGCACTACAGCCATGCATTTTCCCACAGACATGATCAATGCCCTGTCAGGTATCAGTGCAGCATAATGACAACAAACTACACAATGCAGTAACTAAAAATAACATTATTTTTTACAAAGAATTTCTAAGTCAGTTAAGAACAAGGGCACATGCACAGTCATGTTCAAAACTTAGTACCCCCTTTTTTAATTCTGTTTTCTGTGCTTTGTGTAAAGATATACTGTAATAATCATCTGATCATAGTGGCTCTTATTATTATATAAACAACTTTTTTTTCACTATTATTTATTTGTGAAGCAAAAAAGAAATGTTGACAATACTAAGTACCCCCTTACTGTGTTCATGGAATTTAAGAGGGCAAGTTGCAGCCAGATGGTGCTAATCATCAGTCCTTAATTAACTGATAATCAGCAGGTGTGTAGACCTCTATGAAAGCAGAAGTTTGGCACTTTGCCAAAAGGTGAAGCTAAAGATTTGGCACTTTGGTGTGTGTTAACACAATGAGGTTGTATATAGACCAGACACAATCAGATGATTTTTATTATGTTTTTACACAAAAAACATAATACCTAATAAGGGGGTACTACATTTTGAACACGACTGTAAGTCTTTCAGAGAATGATGAGTCAGAACCAGCTTCAAACTGTATGCTTGTAGGTCATTAAAGGCAAAACTGTCCCCAGACCAGCACTGTACTCTTAAAATATTTTACAAGTACAAGGCCCTGCAGACATTAGTACACAGGCAGAAAATTCATTATGATTATGGTACAAATACAACCAAGTAAGCACCTGCAACTGAAGGGGCCCACGTCTATTGAAAAGCTTGATACAAACCACTTCCTTGTTTAATGCCCTTTGGCATTAAACTAAAAAATTAATGTGGCTATTACATACCAACCAGCATATCAATAAATTTCAGAATATAATGGCTCTGTGTAATCTGATTTTCAAGCTATACACAAGTATTCAAGGCATTGTTCAGTCAGAACTACTAAACATGCCCCATACCAAATGAAAACCGGAAAAGCATGGACACTGTTGCTAGCCTTAACATTATTAACCAAATTATACATTTAATGAGTGAGGTAAAGGCACCTATTAAAAAGATCCTGAATTCTTTTAAAAGCTGGTGAAAGCTGTGGACAAACTGAACTATAAAAAAAGCAACTCTACTACGATTTTTCCTAGCTTTTTCCAAATTTGTTATACACATAAACAAGCAACCTACTTAAATTATCAGTCCAGTACAAATGATCTGTCAATGCTATTATTCCTGATTTTGGTCATAATAAGGTGACCAAATGTTTAAGAGTAAACACCCTGCTCAGACCATTGGACACAAAAATTTATCTGAGCTGCAGTTACTGCAGAAAGAACTGAGCAAGCAGGTCCAGATAATGCAAAACAAAGTTCTCATAAATCACTAATTTATGAAAGCACTTTTTCAGAGAGAATTTGCTAAGTCACACAGGTCAGTGCTGAGTCCATTACTAGGTGGGTCTAGATGAAAAAGAATAAAGAACATATGAATATGTAAAATGGTGATTATTCAGGCTTCTTCAGGAAGGTAAGCCTGAAGCTGTTTTGGGAGTCCTAATGTGGAAATTTGACTGCAAAAACTGAAATACAAAAAAAGCCATCTAACTGCTGTCAAACTTACACAATACCTTTTTCAATAACACTGAAACATCCCATTAAGAACATACAGTTACAACATACAACACTTAACAGTTAATATGGAAAGCTTTCTGGGCTAAGCTTAAATTGTTGGGTAAGTTTTGTTTGTACTGTTTTCTAAATGATATTGTTTCTTGGTAGGAATGTAATGCATTTTGTATGTCCAGGCTTTCCAATTAACACTATTTGGATTTTAAATTCCAACAGACTTAAAATGCTTATGTAAATACACACCCTAACATCTATGTACTGCATGTGTGTTGTGAGTGCCATGGATGAGATCATGGATGTTTTTTAGTTTTTTTTAGTTTTCCTGTACTGAGAATAAAAGGTTAAATGTTTGCTTCAGTCTTAAATAAAACCACTGTGTACCTGATCCTAAAACATGAAATGTGCAAAGATTATAAATGCACACATTTTTAATATTTTTGAAAAGATTGCTAAACTTGCTTCATATATAAGTTTTATAACGATAAGGATTTGTTTTTTAGCTCTTCTTAGTACAGGAAAACACATCAAACTGATTACCTGTGGTAAATATGCATATCCTACAAACGTAATGGATGGAGATAATCCCTTATATAAGACTGCTGTTGTTTACCTTTTATGATACATAATGAGATTTTAAGAATACAGTAATCCTAAAATGCCAGTCTGAGTCCTTTAGTTAAGGGCTTAAACTGTTTATAAAATGTCTTTTTTAATGTAATATGCCTTAACAGTAAAATGGAGGAATACTATCTGGCTTTGGGCAGTCTGCTGTTCATATTTCTCCTCTGATGTGTCAAGTTGTTAAGGACACAGTTGTTAGCCAGTGAGACAAGCTTGGAGTTGAGGGTTTCCCTGGTCTGCTCCCAGCAACACTCTTCTTCCATGCTACTGCCCTCTTCCTCCTCCTCTACATCACTTTCATCATCACTTCGCTCATCCTTTTCCACCTGTGTGTGGAACAAAATGTTGTGAACTTAGTAGCACTGATACAGCCTGATAAATTAATAACAACTTCGGATAATATTTCATACTTTGCCCAAAAAGATAAATTTGTAGACCATCCGTAGAATGAGATAAGCCCAGAAAATGTGCAGTGCCTGCAGCACCAGCAACAGGCCATTGAAGAGGTAATAACCAGGGAATGGCTTGAAGAAATCCAGTGACTCCATAAAAGTTGAGTAAAGCACCCTGGTAGACAAAAGGAAAGCAAAGGTTAGCAAATCTGTGACAATCTCTTACATACAGTACTCTCAAGTCCATTTTCATTCATGTGTATATTCACACTAGCAGGCAACAAATTGCTCATGACACTTGTAGATTTTCTCTTGTGGGTGTTTTGGCCACTGGTAATGTCACTTGTACAGGTTTTTTTTTGTTGTTGTTTCAATGAATAACCATAGTAAAGTCAGCCACACTAATAAAACTGCCAGGTGAACTGATTAACGTATAATAATGATTATCTATTATATACATCAGTAAACTGGTGACGTGATGATGGGCACCAGAGGTCTTGTGAAGTCATGCCTCGAGGGGCCAGAGCTGGGCCAGCAGCACATGGGGAAGCTACACATTACTGGGGTTTAATGTTTTGCCTTTTAATGTTTTGGCTGATCAGTGTAATTTGTAAACATCACTTATCAAAGTTTGATTTACCTGTTGAGTACTAGACTTTCTACTAGCTTGCTTGTTTAATGAGCAAAGCAAGCTCACTATTCTAGCTATCTGTACATTCTCTGCCATCTCAAACTTGTTGGCTATAACATGGCAATTAAAGAATGCCATTTTTAATTAAAAATTATTTTCATTAACTTTTTTTTTCACCCAGATTTACACTGTAATATTGGCACATTTACCTGCATGGAAAGACAAAAAGACGAGTTCCCAGGAAAACAACAGAAAAAACAACAAAAAGACTGTCGCACGTCTTCTTCCAGCCAGCATAGTTAAACATCTTCGCAGACTGTGGACATGACAGAAGAGACATGAGAAAAAAAACTTTGCCTCCAAATTTTCTACAGGTTTTTTATTTTAAAAGACAACTAACAAATTAAAAAACTATATGTAACATCACCAGGGTAAATGGGAGTAGTTAAAATGGAAGGAAAGGGAAAAAAATATTTTAATTAAATTACCAGTAGTTTTAGGCTTAAAGCACAAGCAAACACTTGGTGGTTAATAAGATTATAATCACCAGAAAAATGTGTTAATAGATTATCACAGAGAGGTGGCATTTCCTGAAAAGATAAAATCACTACAACAGAAATACAAGCAACAAGTGAGCTGAAGATTACCTTTTAAACAAAAAGGCTCAGGGTCAGAGGGCTGGTAATCAGGGTTGAATATCAGACTACACCAATACAGACATTAGATCTGTCTGACCACTAAGTTTACCTAGTTTACAGCGTTTTTATCATACAATATACCACTGTACATTTAAATTCTCTAATCTGATAACAAAGTGTTGATCAATTTTCTAACAGCAGCTCTGCCTATAGTGACAGCTGTAATTCAAATAATAAGTCTGTATTCATGTGCTCATTCTTAGATGTTATTGTTTCTACAATAACAGATAATTCACAGCACGTGTTAGGACTTGTAGAAGTCCATCAGCTTGGGTCAAGAGCTGTTTAAGGCTGCAATTTCAGGACATAGTTTAAATTGTTAGAAAATATTTTTGTCATGGGCACAAACTGTGGAAAAGCAGGTTTTGGAAGTAAAAGTCACAAGGTGCAAAAAGAATGCAATGTGGACTACCTCCAACAGGAAGTCGGACGAGTCGTGCAGCAGCATCACAACTGTTCCAACCCGTATGAAGTTGGCGCAATAGGAGAAACTAATCAGTGAAATGGTGGCAATGTGATGAATGATCTGCTCCTTGAAGTCCTGCAGGCAACAGAAATGAGAAATCAGCAGATCAACTCTTAAGCTCTAACTCAAGTGGTAATAGGTTCACAATACTTCCTGACACTAACAAGCCTTCCAACTATTATTATGCTTTTAAAATAAAAAAATATAAAACTAATAAAATACTAATAAAAGGAAATTTATATTTAAATAGTTCTCATTTTCTGTGGCTTTAAAATTTTAAATATTTGTGGATATAATGCACAAGTGCTACTTTGTACTACATTATACAGTATGCAAATACTTTATACTAAATACGAATCAATTTTGGAACTGAGCCTTACTATGTATTAAAAAGGATCAAATAATAATTGATTCTTAAAGCTGTTGATGATGGTGGATTTTTATATGAATTCTTGCTTACTCAATATACCTTATAAGCAAGCCTGCGGTGACAGTGGAAAGGAAAAAAACCCTGACACAACACAAGGAAGAAACCCTAAGAGGAACCAGACTCAAAAAGGAAGCCATCATCTTCTGGATATTGTGATTATAAGTCATCAATCATCAGTGACTATGCACTTTAAAGTCAAACAGTCCTGAGTATATAGAAAGGATTTTCAAGATCTGCATCAGAGACATTTTTTATTAGAATCTGACAGCCTTGATTCTATCCAGGTAAAATGATCCTTTAAATAATGAATCAGATGAGCAAAGGGTTCATTAAGTGTAATGTTTTTAGGCTTTTCAAGTGAGAAACGCTACAACAATCTTTAAGGTATCCAGGATGCGAATATATCCGCAGCAACCTCAGGGCAGGCTTTAGGCTATCCTCAGCTCAGGGAAGGATTCTCAGGTTCTACTGTCAAGAAATGTCAGACAATTGCCTTGGAAAAAAAGTTAAATTCTAAAATTAAATTAAATGAAATTCTATTCAAAAGAAATTGAACATTTTCTGCATGTTACTATAAACCAGGTCCCACAAAGGAGCAGTGGAGAATCTCAAGACTCATCTCAATTCCTGGCTTATACATTCTATTTATATTCCCTAGCTACAACAATTTGTAGATGTATACTTGTGCAGTGCTTTAAGATATATATGCTTTCTGATGAACCACCAGAAAACTACATACCTGATTTACAGTGTGAATCTCTACTCAGAGGGGAAGGCTAGAGGCAGTACACACTTCCTCTGGTGCATGCTGTGCATTCAGCATCTGCACCTACTTCCTCTGATGCATGTAGGTTTTAATCTTTTAAAACTATCACTACTGCCTAAACATCCCCCACCTGTCATAATTCTAACTAATTGCTGTATAAACCACGTCTTAATACATCATCGGGACTCTGAAGTGTAAGACATTTAAAGTAAACAGTTCATTTGAAATTGCACCATAGAGAATATGTTATATATGCCTTGGTTTTAATTGAGGGACCACACCCTGCCTTGTCCTGAGCACACCCTCTCTTCACTTAGTACCGATGACAGATGCACAGGACCTCCTTATCAGTGACGGGTACAATGAAGTAGGTGTGGCCTCCATCTGTCAGTACTGGTATCTGGCCACTATCTCTGCGATTAGCAGTAGGTGTGTTAAGAAGTATCCTAATATTCCACAAATAACAGCCCAAATCGGAATGAAAATGCATCATGTAAACACTACATATTAGCAATGTAAACATTTGGTCTGATAGTTTCTCTCTTGTTGGAATCAGTAAATTCTTTCTGCACATGTTTGCCACATGTTGGGTAACCGTAGGTAATGTTTCCAGGAGAGAAATTCTGCTTCAATTCCTGATCAATAAGCTTGGAGAGGATAAACAACTCTCTCCCACCAGTTTGTACTACGTTATACAATATGCAAATACTGATTGGCTCGAAATTTCATACATAGTATAGCATAGCATTAAAGCAATCATAACATAGAAGATGAGTTGTATCAAAAAAGATGGAAAGGCTTAGTATTAAAGTAATATTAAAGGTGGAAAAAATACTATGACTTTCTTCTTCTGTTATATTTGTAACAGATTAAATGCTTCACAGCAGTCGGAACCACTTTGCACATGTCAAAAAGTTATATTCTGATTAAATGATTTGAACATGTAAATGCACATCTTATCAGATTCAGCTTCCATGTTAACAGTAAGTCACACTAAGAAACTGCAAGGATTTCAATCAGATTTGACGCCATGGCTCCTTCAGTGACACTGACGGACAGAAGCCGTGCCTTTTTCACTTTTCCTTGTTATAGGAACCAACGATGAGTGTCTGTTGTCATTGTCAACAAAACTCAGATTTACTGATACAATGAATAAAATAAAGATATAAAGATTCTCACCTTGCGTTTGACATCCACAGAGGCACACAGCAGCAATGACCAGTAGAAGCTAAGCTCCAAAATGTAGTACCAGTAGTGTGACTCTGCTACAGGCTACAGTGAGGCACAAACAGAAAAAATAGACAGAATGAGAAACAAAAAAGTGAGGCACAAACAGAAAGAAAGAGACAGAATGAGAAACAAAAAATGAGACATGAACAACACGAATATTTATATTCCCCTGTTCAGCTCATTTGAAAACATTGTTCTTTTTCATTGTTTTATATTTAGAATAAACCACATTCCAATCCTGTTATCTATTTAGGACTATGCAAAGTATATTGCTAAATTATCACACATTTAATTTTTGTTGTATTATTCATGATCTCATACACACTTGCTCTTGATCTCTCTCTATCTATAAAGATGGACAACATTTTAAAATGGCGTAGCCAAAATAATTTTTTTTCCACATGCATACCAAATAATTTCTACTGACATAAGCCTGTGATTATTATAGCTTGCAGTTTGCACAATGCTATAAATACCCCTCTCTGTCAGATGCCTTGTTTTCCATGAACTGCTTTATAGAAAGCAAAAAAAGCAGAGCTGTGCCTTTCTCATTTATTTTCTCAGCACGTACCAACACACAAGGACAAAATGCAAAGACCGCTCACTTGTTTGGGGTATCCATGCCAGCACTCACGGTGGTCCCAAAACCAGGATGTCTGTGTGGGAGAAAATAATTCAGCATGCTAGCATGGTAATTAATGTTAGACATAAACATATACAACAAAAAGTAAAACATCTTTCTAGATGTGTTTAAAGCTTCTACACCTCAATCATCCAATCTGTTCTGGTATGGGAACAGCTGCTCAAAGGACTTGACGAGGGGACAAAAAGGACTTGACAAGAGTGATGAGGTGTGCCGAGCACATCACTAGGACTCAATTGCCTGATCTACAGGACATTTACATCAGGCGGTGCAGGTCCAGGGGACAGCGCATTATAAAATCACAATCTGTTTCAGTGGCTGCCATTTGGTAAGAGACTCTGGTCACGTACTGAAAGACAGAACAGAACAACTTTGATTGGATCACCATCTGACCCCACAGAACTCGATCGGGCGACTGAATATTTAGAGTCGACGTTCCGTTATACCTTAGATAATGTAGCTCCAGTTAAAAGAAAAATTATTAGAGATAAGAAACTCGCTCCCTGGTATAACGA
>JAOVVB010000004.1:13908013-13922509 GCA_028570985.1 Heterobranchus longifilis | reverse complement strand
TACACAATATATGGTCATGCGACCATGAGAAGAGCCAGATCGTAATTCATGTGACTTCTTGCCGCTGCGCATGTGGACAGCACTGATGTCATGACTCAGCACCAGCAGCATGGGGTTTTCATAGCAGTTAAAGTGAGGAATCTGGCTTTCTTCCTTCTTCAGGACCCCAACATATTGAGCCAACTAACTACTTGCCATCCTCCTCAGAGCAAAGTCCTAAGCATCTTTTTGCTAAAAAAGCATCCTTTGTTTGAAATGAACAAGTGGTCACACAAATATGATGTGTTTCACCTTAACCCAGTCAAATGAGCAACGACGTATCGATGTACCCATGCATGTCGTTTCAGAAGACAGACATGTCCACATTAGAGTCAGATAAAAGTCACTTGTAATTATGAATGTGAACCATCATGACATGCAAATCCGATCTGGCCAAAACAATCGGAATTGAACAATGTGGCTTGTAATGTAAACATAATATTGGTTTAAAAAACAAACAATAAAAATCTGAAGAGGAGGAAAACCAAACCACAAATCAGGACACAAGTACAGCATGAAGTGTTATGGAAACATGGATATGACTTGCGTGGAGTTTAACACAACCTAAACTAGGGAGCTATGCATGTGATTTGTCTGAATCAACCTTTAATTTGCAAGCATGAACTCTTACTCTTTCCACTACTCTCCACTGACCTGTGTAAATTGTTTCTTCTTCTTCAGGTAAAAAGCCTCCAGCGCTGGGTTCGACTGTACTCGAACCTGCACCCTGTCAAACACTCCCAGCCTCCTGCTTAGAGGCAGAGCTACCACCCTGACAATACAGAGAGATTGCCGTTAAAAGACGTTATATTTTGGCATAGATGAAATATATCTCATTGCGTCAACACACTGAGACCTGACACAGTCTCCTCTACATCAATGGAGAAACTACTGCTTAAAGCTGATAAGGCCTAAAAGCGCACAAAGTACTGTTCAGTGAGTGACAAGGTGTGTGTAATTTGAGTGGCTTGATTATGTAAGAGTAAGCAATCAAGAATATCCAGTGATAAATTTAGTTACAGGAGGAGCTCTAGTTTCAGGAGTGAGTCAAGAATGGGACCCTGTGATTGTTGTCTAGACTCCAGAAAATTGATTAGCTAACACCTGTCTAAAAATGTACGTTGTTAAATAAAAGAGCTGAGCTAAAGAATGTTGCTGTGGTACATAAGTTATGATGAAGAAATGTCAGTATTAAGTAAAAAATTGTTAGTTAAACTCTAGTAACAAACCTAACACAGGCCCAGCTAAGTGAGTCAGCAAAATATGTTTCTTCTAATTAACCAAGCCTTAAACTAAATTTTCAATAGTACTGTATTTTTTTTCTTTGAACCACTAGAGCTCACATGCTGTTGAAACACATGACTGAATCTTTTGAGTATTTATTTGGAGCAGATTGTTTTAAGCAGCTACACGAATGAACAGTGATACTAGGACCTCATTTATACTTGCCTCATCCTGAATCTATTTTTTTATCCTGATAGGATTTTAACCAATTGTATTTACACTTGCATTTAGCCAAATAAATCTCCAGTTGGCTGGACAGAAATCCCCAGCAGAAACTCTTTAATTTCCATTTTTTCTCCGCAAAAACATCCCAGCATTGATCTTGTGTTTTACTTGCATTATCAAAAAAAAGGCTGCTTCAAAATTTTGGATTGTGAATTGTGAACCAGCAAGATATCCAGGCAACTTGAAAACATCCTGCAATCATGAACTGACTGCAAGTTCAGTCAGCAAGACCTACAAATACAGGACACTCAGAAATGTTTCCCTTCCTAAAATACATCTGCATCTCCAACACCTCCACACCAGCAAAAACTAACCTTTCAAAAGCAAAGCGGACAGCGATGAATGCCAGTGCCAGAGGAAGAACGACAAGCAGGTCTCGAGGAAGAGGTTGGCGACTGCCCCCTGTTGTGCCTTCATCAATGTCGTGCCACGTAATGGTTGGAGGAAGCCAGAACTCCTGCGGCCACAACCACTGATTCAGCAGCTTCTCCATCCTACAGATTGATAGGGGATATTAAGAGTTGCTGGATTATGTGAACAATGAGGAAACAAGTCTAAAATATACTTGTGTATATTTATAAGTATAATACATGTCTGTGTATCAGACTTGAGCTCAGGTTATTGTATGTAGGGTTCTGTGATTTCCTTCCACCTTCCCAAAACATGCCATTAGATATCAACGAAGGAAGATATCAAACTGCGCCTAGGTGTTTGTGTGTGTGTGTGTGTGTGTGTGCGCGATGCACTGCAATGGTCTTTTATTCCATCCAGGATGGCATGCCATATCTCATGCTCAGTGTACCCAGGACAGTCTCCTACCCCTGAACAGGATCAAGCTGTCACTGAAGTTGAATTAATTAATAAATGAATTAATTTATGACTTAACACAGTAACAATTAACATTTAACACACACACACACACACACACACACACAATCAAAGACAAAACAGACGTGTTTAATTGCTCGGTTTTTGCCGGTAGGGCAGGTCAAGGACATGACGTCACACATTAAGGAAACATCCCAGCTCATGTACATAACATACTCATGCTCATAACAACAGCATTTAACATTCAATTGCATACAATATAAATAACAGATATAGATACGGATAACCCTATGCAGGAGTAATGTAGTCCCTGAATTACATTAACATCTCTCTGATTTGTGTATCTGGATACACTGAGCACCCTGAGAAACATTATTCTATTATCAGATACCCTGACAGCTAGTTGTTGTTAGTGTCATACAATTTTAACTAGCAACAAGCTAATTAAAGGGAATAGCCAGGCTGCTAATGCTAAATAAATTCGGACAGTACAAAAGGCGTGTCGTTATCTATAGAAAACGGAAAATTCTTATTTCTCGTCCATTACCTGTCCATGGTGATGATAGAGAAAACCAGGAGTCTGAATTATTCGACGTCAAGGACCGTCGTCTTCCTATATAAATTTTTTCTTTTTCAGTTTTTACCGTTACGTCCGAAGATGCTCTTGAACGATTTACAAACCATACCCGGCATTTTCCCTTTCAGCCGGAAGGAATGCTCGCGACCCCCTCCAACCGCGCGCGCGCCAAATGACGGTCTATTACTGACCAAATCTATCAATTTTTGATATCTTAAATAAAACCGAATAAAATGAGTAATATCCTGCGTATGTGTGTGTGCGTGAGAGAGAGACAGAGAGAGAGACACACACACAGAGAGAGAGAGATGGAGCTTGAGACGATGGAATTTCACCCCGGTTTCGGTCCACTGCTGTAAGGTGCAATTCTCTGTGCAGGTGATTTTATGCGCCACCTGCTGGCAAATAATGGTATAAACCCAAGCAACAAATTCTTACCTACAGTGCGAGCCACTGAGGAACAGACACCAGCGTGGCCCAGACGTGACCAGGGGTGACTTCATGGACTGCATGAAACATGGCAACAACAGTAACCCACCTTCCATCACTTAACCCTTTTCAGGCACTTTAATTCTGGTGATGGTGGATCTAGAGCCTATACCAGAAACACTGGGCGTAAGGCAGGAAAAAACACACCTAACAGGTAGGTGAGAGAAAACTGGATAAGCCGGAGCAAACCCATGATGACACATACAGTAACCTGAGTTCAGGATCAAGCAGGGGAATTATAAGAACTGTGCTTATAAGTAGTAGTAGTAGCAGTTGTAGGTGGAGGAGGAGCAGGGGGATTTTTGCTAAAGCTCCCAAAACTCTCTCATTAGGGCACAACAGCACGCTAAATTGTCTCACACCTCAAGTCACCAATACAAGATAACCACAAACAAAAGACACATCAAGGACAACAGTCCTGTCTCCAATGGACAACACAATATAACCCTACCCAATATTAACAATCATTACATATAAGCATCATGTTATTGCACGGTAGAATTACTGTATACTTCCTTTAAATATCCTGTTAAAAAACAAAACTGACTGAGAAATCTAATCGGTAGCTTTTAGTACAAAATGATGCCTAAAGCGTAGACATCAGATAAAATCTTTGGTAATGACATATGAACTTTTTTGTAATGCGTACAATCACTGTTAGGTTTAAGATGAGTATCCAAATTGGTTAAGGTTTAAGATGAATTAAGAGAAAAATGATTGCTTGTTGTGTCTACTGCACATGAATATGCTTACCGGCTGTCCCAACCCGGGACACAATGACAAATACCCATGCACACAGGATGTGTCTGAAGTTCATTGTTTATCAGCGAAGAGAGCATATTTAAGCTTTTGACCAGGTATCCTGGGTCACATACCCAGGTAATTAATGTAATACACCAGTAATTAACATGCAAGTCACAGAGAGACCCGAAGGCAAACAGAATATAGGTAACAGGTTAACAATTTTTAATTAGACAAAAGAATTCCAGCAGACACAAGCTATTTGTAGGTATATTTGCCTGGACATAGGCTATAGAAAGTATTACCATGTTGCAATAAGGTGGTTGTTTCATGGTCATAGAGGCATGGAAAACTTCACACAATGCCACAAAACCTTTTAGTGTATCAAAGTTGGGCAGACCCTTCAAGCTGGTCAATTTAATTACAGACACTTTAAGCGTGGTAATATATCAAAAATATTTTTAAAAAATAGTGTAATTTACATTTGTTTTATCAAAATGTGCAATGAGGAATACCAGCTGTGCTTTGTTCCTTAGAAACACTTGATTTGGATTTTAGTCTCCTACTAAGTCCATGTCCTCTAACAAAGGTTGAGATTTATTTGTTTTTCCATTTATGAAAAACAAATATCGCAATTCAACACTAGTCATTTGAAAAACCAAAATGTGATCATGAATATAGGGTGTTCCTTGTTCCTGAGAACACTCTGAGGAAAAATAGATCATTTGATCTATTTACCTTTATACTAAGGTCATCAATACACAAGTTCTTGTTCCCAAGAACACTCGCAAGGAAAATAGATTCTTAAATCCATGTACATCTATATGAAGTATGAGTGGTTTGCACAGTTATCAAAGGCAAAGTATATAATTTCAGAAGGCATTTGGGTAAATGGATTATGTAGCAGTAAGGCCTTGTTTCTTAAAACACTCCAGATAAATGGATCCTCACAGCGCATACTCAGCTCACATCTTCTAATCAAGGAGGTCAACACATTCATCATTGTGATTGCTTGCTAAAACATGCACATCAAAAGTGTATAATTGTGAATGCATGCTGCACCTTGTTTTAAACAACACTCTAAGGAAAATGGATTTTTGCTGTATTATTTTATATTTTTTATCCATGTACAAATATACCCAGGGCAGCTTATGCACCAAATGTATGCTTCAAACGACACCCTAAATTACAAAAATGCTTCCATAAATTAGAAAGAGAACATATTTGAACCACTTGAAGAACTAATTGCATATTAAAACAGCAATTGTTAACTGACTGGTTGTTTCCAACTTCAAAACTGTTCAAAAACCGTGAAAGTGTACACCAAACCGGCCAAAGATATTTGGTTAACATTCAGTTCAGCATTCCGATACTGAGGATTTTTGGTTTGTAACACTCCAACCACATGAAACAGCATTGCACAACATTAGCTAGGTCAAGTTGATATCAGTGTTGCCAACTATTTTCTATGGAGCGATATCCCGGACAATATTAAAAAGGAATTGCAAATTGCGTTTCCCATATGTGGACGCACAAAATGTGCCATAATTCAAATGCAATTGCAAACTTTGCATTAACGTTTGCTGTTTCATCTTCGTGAACGCACACTGACTGCCAAATTTCAAATAAAAAAAGAAAAGTCCATTTGCATTTGTATTTCCCATGTCTTACAAGTCATGAGCCTGTCATATTTAAATAGCAAAATCAATGACCACGTTTGCTTTTTCACTTTCTCTGCGTCGCGCGTCAAGCCGGCCAAAATTCAAACGCAATCGCTAATCAATTTGCAATTGCATTTCCAACACGTTACACGGAGACCTGTCAATCAGCGCCAGGGGCGGGTCTATACTGTGGGACGGGATTGTGTGGGGAGTGACGTCACTCGCAGTCGCCGCACAAGAGGGGCAAATTTGAGCAATATAACACAACGCAACCTTGCAATAGCGCCACCTACTGGGCACTGTGAATGTCACTGAGAGAATCGCTTGGCATGGGAGCGCTCCAGTTACACCTGGTCAAACCCGTAGCTAAACAGAGAGAATCCACACACTCGTGTATACCTTCACAGTCATTGGAGATGTCTGTCGTTGCATTGTAACCAATTCAATGATTAGTTTGAATTATATTTAAGATATTTAACTTTGTAGATTGTAACTTTAACAGACAGTTATTGCTCCAGAATGGACAACGCTGCCGACAAAATAATGAAGGCACGTTTACTGTCAGTAATCTACAGTAAAACAAAATCTTGCCCCAAGTAACTGGCATCACCGATATTAACCGAGACTAAGGCTAACTAGAAGCAAATAATCTGTAAAATATAGTGGTCTTTAACACGGAGCGTTTCTCTGTGGGTTATTAAAATGCAAAAGCTGTAATTATAAACAAATTTCACATATAAGTGGAAACTTACCGTTAGTTGCAGAAGAATCTGCCGAATGCAACATGAACATTCTGATAAAAACACAGCTAAACACCTGCTTGTGACTTTGGCCACTTCGGCATTTTGACCACGTCATAAAGTTTAGGATTAAATCCTTTCGCGCATTTAAAACGAACAGCACGTCGACATATGCGTCTAGTAACCATTGGTAACAGTGGACGCGGGTTGATGACGTGATTAGTCGGCGACAGAAGCGTTGTTTATATGGTTTAAGCTTGTTGCTGTTGGTGTAATTCAACATGTAGCCCGCGTGTTTGCCACAATTATTCACACTCATTTTAACTGTAGAACACAAATTTGAAACGAGTTAATTCTGACAAGACAGAAGTAAGCTTTCTGATCACACAGTAACTGTGGATGGCCTCTCTGTTTCATCATGTGCAGCAGGAAAAGACCTTGGTTTGATTATATGTACCAGTCTTTCATTTGAAGCTCATGTAGATAATATTAGGATATAATTCATCCATCTTAGAAATATTGTTAAATATATTTGTCACTCAATATACTTGTCATGATGCAGAAAAACTGGTTCATAAATCTAGGTTGGATTATTGTAACACTATACTGTCTGGATGTTTAACTGGGTGCATAAACCAGCTCCAGTTAGCCCCCCCGGGCCTCTGGCTGGTTCACTGCTGAGGATGGCCCAGTGTGGTCTGCTTGGGATGTATGTGGTGACTGTGGACGGTTCCACTTGACCATGAGTGTGCTCTTGGACTCAGCTGATGCAGACAGCTGTTCTCTGATGGCTTGTGACTGCAATCTAAATATAATACTGATTTGAATTGAATTGAAAATGCAACGCAAGATGTGGAACAAATTAATTTTAAAAAACGAACAATGGTTCCTCAAAACAACGGCATAATTTAAAACACGGCTAGAATTAATTATTTTTATTTTAAAAAGAGACTGACCTTTTGGCGACAGAACAAAAGTTATTTGAAAACACAATTGTAATGAATTAACTGTAATAAGACTTATTTAGTAAACACATTGCAAACTTAACTTTAAACTCTTACGATGTTCTGTTCTGTCAAAAATTAGGAATAAATGTTTTAATGAACATTTATATGCATAACAATTATTGCATCTAATGTATATGCTAATGCTACCTTATGACAGACATCAATTACAGTTGCCCTTTTTTTCAGTTGCATATTTTTTTCATTCTAACACCGTTAAATTTAAATAAAAAAATGCATCCTAACATTTTTTTCAACTTGACAATGACCCAACAGAACACTGGACCAGAAATTGCATATATAGATGTCCTGATTTAAACCATGTGTGTCGGTGTAAGTGTTTCTGGTGTTTTGGTTCTCCATAAAGTGACAATGAGTCAGTGAGGGGGTTCAACGCTGCTGGATGGCTGAGCAAGAAGCAGCTGTAAACCAGACGTAATTCTCTCTAGAGGAAATGGCTCGACCCAGAGCCTATCACAACCTGCCATATAAATCTAAAGGGCTAGAAAGCACTGGGTTGTGCAAACTGCCTGTGATTCGTCTTCACCCGCTACATGGGGACTTCCTGGCTCTGGAACGAAGATCACAAGAATAATGCTTCTTTGGTTATAGATTTTTATGTCAAGACCAATATTTCAGGAAACAAAAAGTCTTTTTTTTAATATAAGCCAGAGTGTGCTTTTCTTTGTGTTCCTGAGGTTGTCTGTGTTCGGCTAGTTAGAGACAATCAATTGAGCCATGGTCTGAAAGAAGGAAAAACATATGTGTTGGTAAAACAAAGCGAATGCTGGAGATGTGCCAAACAGTGTGGGGTGAATTTGCATCAAAATTGCAGTAGGAGGGCGGCCCCATCTGGTGCCCCACTGATACCCAGCAATAACACAGCCAGGGAGGTGGCAAATGCAAAGAGGGCGACTGTAGTTCACAACACGCTCAGCAGCCAACACATCCGTCCTTTACAAAGTCGACATGGGAGGTTTGTCTTTCCCACAGAAACCTCAGTGAAAGAGATGGACTGGAGTGGAAACATGTGCCACACACACTGCTTCTATTTTATACATTTGAGATTACTCTCTGGTCAGTGAGGTCATTTCCTAATGATGCTGTTGTTCAGTTGTATATGCATTAAACTAACAAGGTGTGGCCATATGGGTGGCAGTTAATTTCCTTGAAATAGGTCTCAATGTCCTAAGAAACTTTAAGCACGAAAATAGCAAACTGAAAACAAGGATGATAAATATTTGAATTATAGCCTGTTAGCCTGGTTGTTGTGTTTTTTTTTTTTTTGAGAAAAGAGCTGAACAGCTGTAGTTCTGCTGAAGGTGAAACAAATTTTCAGTCATGAAACATGTATATTGAAACCTGATATAAAGTAAACAGAGTGATCTATTTCTTAGCAATGTTGCAAATCATGTTTTTAAATGTTTATAATTGTCTTTATATTATGATTATTATATGTCTTGATGCAATTTTAAAACCTTTTTCTATATCCTATTGACTTTAGGGATAAAAAAAAAAACGTAACTTCTGACTTCCACATCGTGATCATTCATAAGAAATTACCAATTATAACTTTAATATTACTTTTGTAAATACTATAAGCGTTAATTAGAAAAAATAATTAAAAAGATATCCAATATATTTTCCTATGAACAGCGCATTGACTCTTCAATCTGATTACTTGGTTTTATTTGGATCTGGCGATTGAAAAGGTTCCCACCTCTGTACTAGTTAGTTGTGCTTCCCTCTGCCAGACGGCTGGCTGCCTTTTCAGACTCCCAGCACAATGGTGCCTCTATTCTAGTCTAGAAATAAGGCGTTTCTTCAAAGCACATGAGCTCACCAAGAGAGAAAATTCTTGCTCGTTTTACCCACTGCTGTCACTGCCAAAGTGGCCTCCACCCACTGTTATTTCCCTTCCTGTTCTTTTTGGCAGGAGCTGTTGAACCCCAAGAGCTCAGCAACTATACACCCACCACCCACAGCTTTTGATACAAAAGAAGAACACCAATGTACACTTAACACACTCAAATGATTGTTATAGACAATACATTTTAATTGCTGCGTCTGAGTAGCACAATTATGCCAATCTTAATGTGTCATCCTAAAGTGACTGACATTCTTTCAGAGAACGTAGTGTATCACATAACCTTTAAACCGCTACAGGTTAACAATAATGCAAACCTTCTGCTTAGCTGGGCATTGACCTCTACTGCTCCAGAGCTTTAAAATAACTGATCTGTCTGAATTTATGTCAGTGTTAAAACTGTCAGCAGTCAAGAGATGCAGAGATTACAGACTTACATCTGGCGCGTTTTAAACTCGCCTAACATACCCATGACACCTTTCTATACCAATGCTGTGCTAAATTCTCATTTCTACATTTTTTTTGAGAGTAGTTCTGGCTGCAACAAACAAAAAATGTGTAGCAACATCCACATTGACTTGTATGATGGATCCTCCACATAACTTGATGTAAAAAGGTGTGGAATTGTTAATATGGTGAAGCCCTATGTGATTAGACACGCTATGGATTTTCCACCATGAGAAAGTTTTCAAGAAGGGGGGCTTTGTATTTTTTGGTAATATGACAAGCTGCATTTCTTTTAAGGAAAAAAAGGAAAGAAAAGAAAGACTGTTTACCTAGGCCTAACAATTGTCATGACATTCTATAATAAACATAAAATAGTTCATTCTAACAGGATGGTGTTGGTATAAGACAAATAAAACATTATGCTTAACAAAATTGCTTTAACCCCAATGTACAACCAATGAAGCAAACATTGAAAAAATACATACAGTTTAATCTAATTGTTTATTGTCTATAAACAAAAATAGACCAAATTATTCAGACACAATTGTCAGTTAATCTTTATTTTGGGTTGAAGACCTGAAGTAAAGTAGGACAAAAGTCTTGCACTTTTCAGATTCTCTACTAAAAATAAAAAATAAAATCTTGTAGTTCTGCACTTTAACACTAGAGGGTACTGTTTCATTAGTTACATCTTGTCTAGGTCTCAAGAAATGACTCAGGAATACAGTATGCTCTGTAATAAAGGCTCTTTTGTTATATTACTGTTTGTAAAATGCAATTGTTAAAAAAGACCCAAACACCATCACATGAACACAGGCAAAGTGTTCCCAGATATATCTAAACAAAACAATGGTTTCAATTGGATGGGAATTACGTTGCCTTGTTAAAATTTAAGACTGTATTACTGTGGAAGGGAGGATGCAATAACTAGTTTACGGCACGCGTTGTTCTCAGAGTCCTTACTTGCCCCTGTATATGAATCACTATAATGCTTTGTGTAACCTTCAAACCCCCCAGTCTTCATTGGGAGTTAGCATTTGGGCCTGGGTTGTGGTTCTGCTTTCTTGGATGAGCTTGGCTCTGCTTTTGCTTTTTGAGCATGTTACAGCCTGTGACAGAGTTGGTTTTCCCCAACTTTATCCATGACAGAGTTCATTTTAGTCAAAGTCAGAGGAATGGAGGATGGGTTTATGAGGATACACATCTTTTGCTTCAGTCGAACTAAATGAATAAATATCAGTACTACTTAATTCAAAGCTGTACATGACATTAAACTTGAGCTTAATGAGAGTTTAATGAGTGGGTTTGGAATTTATTCTTACCCCATGTGTGTGTTCTTGAGAGACAGCAATTTTATTAATGTACTTTGCGGATTTATTTGTCATATGGAACTACTTGTGTGATACTGGAAAAAGTGAATAGGACCAGGATGTAGACAGAATTACTAATGTTACTGTAAAAAATGTAGGACACATACTGAAACTTAGAACATATAATGAAACTTGGGATACACTCAGAAACATGGACGATTCCTCAACTGCTGTGCCATTTACTGACAATGTCTTCCAAATTGTTATTAAATGAGTAACAGGGTAACAGCCCTGCAATGGATTGGCACCCTATCCAGAATGTACCCCGCCTTGTGCCCTAAATCTCCTGGGATAGGCTCCAAGCCCTGGCGCTTTTTATTAAAAAGATTGAGCAAATATGTGGTCCAGCATCCATTTTAATAACATGAGATCATTAATTAATTTAATAATTTGCTTTCAATTTATAATGTGGGTAATATGGTTGAACCATCAAAGTGACCATGTCCATTGATATTGCAATATCATAAAGAAAAATAAAAAACAGAGTGTCAAATGATCCTATTTTTTCAAAGGTTTCATATGTGTTCAAGTAACAGGATAAAAGTAATGATGGACAACTGGCTTTTCAAGTATAAGTTGTTCATACATTGTGTCAAATTTAGACATTAATGCAAATAAAATGTGCTTTTTGGAGGATTCTTATTTTATTTTAGTAAATGTGCAGTCGTTGTGGGCAGGAATGGCTAAAACTTAAAAAAAGTTTTTTTACATTTAAAGTTTGTTAAATGTAAATAAATTTGAGTAATGTTTCAATTTACTTTAAACAAACATGCAGAAAGATTGTTGTAATGAAAACTTTACCTTTGCATTTAATCTTTACTCTGAAAATATATTACCAGGGGAAGGCAATCTTAATAAGGAATATATATATAGTATATAAAAAAAATATTTATTTTTATATATAATCTGGATATATATATATATATATATAATATTAATAATAAGATTTAAAAAATCGTAATTGTACATATATATTTTACAGTTTACCAACAACAAAAAATATATGTAACTCCAAGGAATTATACACAGTGAGAATTAATAAGTTAAAAATTCGATGAGGATATAAACATAAAGCTAGACAGCCGAAAAAATTGTTTTGCTTAAACATATATCAACTTTAAAACAAATACTTATAAGAATAATGGAGAAAAACTGATCAAGTAATTTGGCAGCATTATAACAGCATAAAGTCCAATCATATCTTAAAAACTAGATAGATGTTATGGCATTGCATGCATCAATTAATACATTGTTGGTTCCACGTTCTTTGTTAGAAGAGTGTAAAACGTGGAAAACCTGAAAGGGTGTAAAAACTTTCAGTCAGCATTTGGAATGGATATGCAACTGAGAGCTTTTGAATGAAGAAGGAAAGCCAAAAGTAATATTAGAGAATATTTTATGTTACATTCAGAAAGGGCATGCAAACATTTGAAGTATAATTTTAATAATTTTTTGGTCCTTTTGATAACGAAGGAACATTTGTAAAACATTAAAATAAATGTCTATTTCTTCAAATTGCCCTAAGTGTATGCACTCAGCCGTATATAATTGGAATCAGTCTTTCAAGAGGAACATTTAAAAATAACATTTTTGAGTCCAGGAGTCCTTTAACCCTCACCCTATCTACTCTAGTGTTTTTCCACATACTGTTACGCTTAGATAAGTTGGTATTCATCCTTATCATATGTCAATTATAAGTTGCAGCAGAACTCTAGTGAATGTCCTCTAATGCTGCATTCCTTAGAGTTGCTGCAGATTTATAATGTTCATTTTTGGTCCAAGTAAGGAACTTGAAAAAAAACCCTTTTGCAGTATCCTTACATTACTGTCATTCCTTGACCTGGGATAAATATTCTCACAATATTTTCATGACCTTTTTAAAAATCTCATTTGATCCTCTATCACAGTGCTGTTAAATCTATACCTAATCCCACTAATTTTCCAACGCATGGACACACCTATTAGTGAACTCCAAAACATACAATATGATCTCATCAATCCATAGATAGCACAGCTGTGGAATCAGACCTAATTCTTAAAGAACATCTATCCTTTTTAACAGCTTATTGGGGGTGAGCTGGGAAAATGAGGTAAGTGCTTAAACATGTGAACTTAATAAATGCCTCCTCAATGCACAATTACTGTCTCACAGCTTTATACTATTACGGACCAAAACTACTTTACACTATTGCTTTATACTATTTTACATTATATAATATATAATATATGTACATATATATTTTACACAAAAAAAGCAAAAGATCTGGATCTACAAAATTACTTTCAAAATATGAGTTCATTTAACCTATCCAGCATATTATATTGAACTTATTGTCAGATGTTTTTAAGACAGCTTTTGACATAAAAAAAAGAAACCTATTGAAATCATTCTCATGGCTGGATGAGGAAGCTGTCATATTTCTCACGCTCCCAAAGTGCAATTACATGCATAACACCAGATGTGTTAACATGAGTTCATCATGAGTGGGAAAGACGATTCTTTGTGTGTATAAAAAGAAATGTCAGTAATACAGAAAAAAAATATTTGTGACAAACAATTTGTTTCTTAATTTTACATTTTTTTCTTTCTCTTTTTTTTTCTTAATTTAGGTCGGGCATATCATGAGCGTCAAATTAAGTCAGAACTACAGATGTGCCTTTCTAGTCATGTAAAATTGGTCCAGTCTAATTTTTATCATGTTACATAGAAACCACAAACCCCTCTGTCCTGAAGACTTCCATATGATGGAAAACTTACACACTGTTGTCAAGAACTTCTTACATAAACATCTCATCATACAATCTTTTATGAACTTTTGCATTACTTTCTTCATTAATCAGTTCATTGTTAGACTTAGTTTATGTGCTGCATTCACTATATGCCTGTGTAACTACAGATAAAAACTAGAACTAGAGAAAAACCTGTGTTTTTTCCCTTGCAGCCAGTATGAGCAATATAAAAATAATTAAAATCCACAGAAGGCATGCAGAAAGCATATATCATGAGTATTTAAATATATTGGTCTCTAAAATTATTAATTTTATTTATTAATCTGGGACACTACCAGAATACAATTCAGAATATAATATGAAAGTGTGATCATTTCTTTGGCCAACTTTTAACCCAATAATTACAAACAGGATTCAAAAAAAGTTGGGACACTATACAAATCGTGAATAAAAACTGAATGCAATGATGTGGAGGTGCCAACTTCTAATATTTT